>OY757936.1:4645336-4835336 GCA_963585895.1 Sepioteuthis lessoniana
GTATGCCATAAAACACAACCAAACCCCAACCTCAACCTGTAAGAATCCAATTCACTAGCTTAGCTCACTAACATCATATCATTTGAAGTACCCCAGTACCTCTTAGGAAATGCCAGTATAATAAATTAGTACATTTTCATACATCTTGTGAAGCCTGTGAGTGTTGTCTTTGTGTCACTATAAGCTTAGCGTACACATATTTAGGTGCAATAATGCATATGTGTGTAGATGTGAGTGTATCTTTTGGACTATGTATGTATATGCATGTGTTTGCAAGCATATCTATATGGATGTGTGTATATATGTGCATATATATGCATTTACCCAACCCCTCTGCACGGGCAGGATGTGATACAAGATCATTTTTTTTAGTGGAGTTTAACAGGTTTGAATTCAAAGTTTTCCTTCTCCAAGACCAGTTGCCAAACCAAGGTTAAAGACCCCAGTCTGCCATACTATTTATCCACAGCTGGAAGGAACATAACTGGATTTATACATTTCCTAAGGGTATTAGAGTTATACGAAATGCAGTCTCATTCTGGATTTGAACTAGGGTTACTATGTCCATTTCTTATGATGGGGATCATTACATCACAAATTCCTCCATATACGCATCAAAAGGATAGCTGTACTGGTTTGAGAAGTTGGCAAATTTTAAAAAATAATGAAAAAGAAAGAGAAGGATTTCTCAGTGGGGATGAAAGCGTTACTTTTTCAATGTTCATAATAAACTAAAGTCTTCAGTACTGTTACTGAATAACGATATTAAGTTGCTAGGAACAGTATCCGTTTGAGAAAACAGTTAGCAGTTGCCTATAAGACATAGAGCAAGGCAAAAAACTGACCAGTTCCCTCACTTTTGACCACTGTCCATACAGCAATAGTTAGGATCTACTCATTTAAGCTGAAGAATAAAAAACTATTCCCCACTGACAAGGATTGTTCAAAGAAAGAACAGAGACTACATTACGTGTGTGTAATATCAGGTTCATTTTTGTTTTATTCTGGTTTTTTTTTCATTGTTGAGCAGACCTGTGGTTTATAGAGTTTTGACTAAAACCTGTGACTGACTAATCTTTTTTAAAAAACAAACACAATATACAAGAAAAGGCAGTTACTAGGCAAGACTGGGAAGGCTGTAGATTGATACTGCTACTGTCTTAGTGATGGGACTGTTGAAATACAATTCAAACGTCTTTAGTTTTTGCTTGTTGAGTTTTTTCTTTATTTAGAATCTTCTTTTGAAAAAAAAAAAAGAAAAAGTTAAATGAGAAGTGAGGTTTTTGCTTCAGTCAAATTGGCTTGGAAGACCCAGAGTGAAATCTGATTTTCATATTTCTGCTGATGTTGACAGTCATTTAGCATTGCCCGATTCTTTCGGCTCTGGCTGGCAGTCAACTGCTTGAATAGATGAATGTCAAATCTCCTTCCTCATCAATCAATTTCCTCCAAATCTCTGCATCTTTTATTTTTATACCTCAAAAAAAAAAAAATCTCTTGAAAATTGTGTGATTTAAGCATACCTGATTTTTATGTGACCTGATTCATTTAGTTTCTTTGTTTAATGACATATCAAATTTTCTGGATTATTTAATGCCAAAGCCGTTCTTATTGAAGAACAGTCGTGGTATTATTTAACACCTCGTTGGAAGTGATAAGGGGGTTTATAGGTTGCATTTACACCATGTCAATGATAGCGTTGCGGTTTTTATGAGGGTGGAGTTACCAGCTCCATACGCCTTGGTTTTGATTTTTTCTTTTTCCAAGACTAGGTAGCCCTGTCTGCTCTATTTTACTCTTAGAGAGAGAAAATACAGATTCATACTGTTTCCCAATGGAATTAAAAGAGGATTCTTTATGAGAATAAATACTGCTGAACCTGAGCTTGCACATTGATGTGTACCTTTTCAAGTCAAGCTATATTGTTAAATATAAGTACAGTTAAAATGTAATAATACTAAATACTTCCAGAAAAAAAACACTTTAAAATCATGTGATCTAAGCATGCCTGATTTTCATTGGACTACATCATGTGACCTAATTGGTTTGGTTTCTTATATCAAATTTTGTGGGTTATTTAATGCTAAAGCTAACCTTATTGAAGAATAGGTTTGGTTTGGTTTCTTTGTTTAATGGCATATCAACCTTCATGGGTTATTTAATGCCAAAGCCATTCTCCTAGAAGAACAGTGGTGGTGCTATTTAACCCATAGCTGGGAAGATAACGGGGGTTCATACCTTTCCCAAGAGTATTTGTCCGAAAGTGAATGTAATAGCGCGACTGGAGTACGAACTCGTGTACTACGATTTCGCAGACCATTGCTTTAACCATTACACCACAAGGACACCCCCTTATTGAAGAATAGTTGTGTATCATAATATGATATAATAATTCTAAACACTTCCAGAAATGTTCAGATAACACTAGGAAAGAATAATGACAACTAGGAAAAAACATGCATTCAATACCACATTGTAAAGAAATGGGATACACATCCACAGTGTGTGTGTGGTGGGAGGGGGAGAGTAGAATAACATCATCACATCAGAAAACCATGCAGAGCTATCATAATAAAAGTTGTTTTGATAACAGTATAAATCTCATACCAAGATTCTAGATTGATTGATGGGATCCAGAGTCAGGAGTTTGCCCACAGTTCACAGGATTCCTTAGTTTATTTGTATGGGTAAGTCTTTTGAAGTTGAACTATATAGAATGTTATCTTGACTTTCCAATGTCATATTCATTCAGTCATCCAAATGAAATGAACATCACTGAATTAATGATTCATTATTGAGAATTTGTACACATTCATATTCAGTTTCTTATTGTCATTTAATTCACTTTGTTAATGGAAACTTGTGAATACAACAAAGGATTATATGAAGTGGCTGAATCTTCATCTGGAATTTCCATAATAAGATGGAAAATTGACAAAGTTTGGTGGTATTGTAAGGTACTGCTGAGGTACTCTCAATTAGTGGCACTGAAACTATGTCTGATCCCAGAGTCATCATCAGATGAAGGTTTTGTTGGTTGCACAACGATTTTATTTACACCAGCATGTGTATATGATATTATTATTATAATTTAAATAATTCACTTATCACAGAACAGACATTCAACAACATAACTTCATTTATAAATCTTTTTCTCCTCCTCACAAAAAAAATAACGTATCTTGTATATTTCTAATTATATCCCTTTTGTTAATTCTATTGTTTCTTACTGTTTTTTCCACCTCCTGCCAACCAGCAGTCAGTACAGTATTGACCTTATCAAATCAGCCTTTCCTCTTCTCTCTCTCTCTCTCTCTTACTCTCACCTTCCCTTACATTACTATAAATGTATATAAAATAGAGAAAGACAAACTCAATATAATTTTTAAAGTTGTCTTCTTTCTCTGTTTATCCATAATCAATGCTTAATTTTAACCTACTAACCTCTTGTCTATTGTTAGTTTATAATGTTATACTAAAGCATTATTAGTAAAAGTCATTGATGTTATTTAACACTTGACTTTTATTAGATGACTTACATCAAAAGAATACTCTATATACTTGTGTAATAAACAACATTTTAAGACCAATTTTTCACCGAAAAAAACAAAGGGTTTTTCATTACATAAGATTAGTTTTTGCAACATCAAAACTTACCTTGTTACTATGGCTAACCTTGTTGTAACTTCAATCCAAAGAGTTCCTGCATAGCATATGCCTAAACGAAGGCTATTTATTAGTGAAGATGATAAAATTTTTACTTAACACCATTTATTTTTTATATAACATAATAATACATTTACCTAGAAATATTATAGATAGTAAACAAAGGGATACATAATTATTATATTATCAATACTATTATTTATCTCTGGTGGAGTTTTAGTATGTTAGGGACTATCCAAGTAAATACAGTTTAGACTATGTCATTTACTGAATTGCGTTAATTTTGATTGTATTACAATAGTTTTGAAGAAAAAAATAAATGTGTAAATGTTTTCTCTTTATGTCATTGGATGTTGAAGAAACATTTTTATAGACTAGCATAAACAAAAGTAAGGGGTCATTCATTACAGACAATACATGATAAAAACACCTTTCGTAGGAAATGGACATGGCGACAAGAGTTCAAATCCTGGATGAGACTGATTGCATTTCAGATCGCACTAATACCCTTGGGAAAGGTATGAATCCAATTATTCTCCCTCCAGCTATGAGTAAATAGTAGGGCAGACTAAGTTCTTCAGACTTGATGAGACAACTAGTCTAGGAGAAGGAAAACTCTGAATTCAAACCTGTTAAACTCCACTTAAAAAAATGACTTTGTGTCATATCCTACCCGAGCGGAGGGGTTGGTAAATATGATAAAAACACCTTTTTGAAGATAAAAATTAGGAGTCATATATTACATGAGTATACATAGTACATCCAGTCTGGAAAGATAATCAACACCAAAGCGAATATACGAATAAAGCAAATTTTAATGTTTGCACTTACTTTTAAATACAAGGATAAGTAAAAAAGTTTCGTGATATTTACATCCATGAGGCATGATTTAGCATCTCTGTATGTTTTTACTGAGATCATGAAGATAATGTATTAAACTGAACTCTGATACACTGAGCTTTCCTGATACTCTCCAAGTGCTACTCACTGGATTTGCCTTTGAATCTATGGTTTTAGGCCTACTTGACCATACCTGATTGTTTAGGTTCTTGCAACCTGATTTTCTTGAACTCTTTGGACTGGACAAATATTGGTAGAACCAGCCAATGAAATAAATGAGTTAGAAAACAGGACGTGTTCCAAATGACTGCCTTTGCGTTTGTCTCAGTAATAAATCATTAGCTTATTAATGGATTGTATTTATTTTGAGACACCCTGTAGATCCCTCCTTGTAAACAGAGGAGGATTTTAAAAAATATCAACACTTCTGTATTGGTGCTTTTATGATATAATGGTTTCAATTGCCCAGTCGGCTGGGGCTGTAGAATACACCGACTGCTTCTCTGCAGAGGGGTAAGACCCCCCCAACGAGTGTCCTGTTTATGACACTAAATAATCTGATGGTGAGGTTCCAGCAATGCTGGAGCTTTGGGGAATGCGGAGTACCCCTTCATTGCCATCGCTCCCAGGTCCACTCTGGCCCGGAGTGGTAGCACCTGATAAGGGTCCTATCTATGGGTTAAATAGAACAAAACCGTGCTTCTTTCACTATACTGATTTTTGCATTTAAACTGCGTATTTATGCTAAACTGAATTGTTTAAAATAGAACTGTTTTGACATTGGAATTGCGTACTAGTGCTGAACTGAATTGCTCGAAATAGAACTGTTTTTGACATCTAAACTGTGTACTTATGCTGAATTGAATTATCTGAAATAAAACTGTCTGACATTTAAATCTGTGTATTGCCCAGTCAGCTGGGGTTGTAGAATACACTGACTGCACCTCTGCAGAGGGGTAAGACCCCCCTAACGAGTGTCCTGGATATGACACTAAACAATCTGATGGCGAGGTTCCAGCGGTGTTGGAGCTTTGGGGAATGTGGAGCACCCCTTCATTACCCGGAGTGGTAGCACCTGATAGGGCCCTATCTATGGGTTAAATAGAACTAACAGCATACTTATGCTAAAATGAATTGAGTAAACTGAATAGCTTGAAATAGAAACGTTTTTGACAATTAAACCGTACTTACACTTAAACTGTGTGCTTATGCTTAACTGAATTATTTGAAATAGAACTGTTTTCGACATTAAAACTGTATTTACACTTAACTGAATTATTACATATAACTGCTTAAATAGTTTGAAATGGAAATGTTTTTGACAATTAAACTGTGTACTTATGCTAAACTGAATTGTTTTCAGTAGAACAGATTATTTACATAAAAATGGATTTGGCGTTAAATAACCTACAAAGGTTGATATGCCATAAAATCAAACAAACCAAACAAGGGATTAAAAAAATGTTAACAGTTCAATAGAAGCAACCGAACTCAAGTAAAAATATTTATGTCATTAAGTGAAACATTTAATAACATCAAATAAGATTTTAAAAGAAGACCAAGTAGAGTTGAAACGCAGGAATATTTTAAAGACCCTATTGATACTGCTCATACTACAAATTACAACCATACCCAACATGACTATTCAGACTAATACCCTTGGGAAAGGCATGAATCCTCTTATCCCTATAGTTATGGGTTAAATAGTACTGCTAATGTTTTTCTACAAGGATAGCTTTGGTATTAAATAACCCTCAAAGACTGATAGGCCATTAAACAAAGAAATGAAACTAAACCTGAAATCAAACTTTGACTAACAAAGGTTGATATGCCAAAGAAATCAAATCAACCCACCTTACGAGCAGAAAACCTACCCTATAGGTTACTGAATAAAAATTCATCCATTCCACTTTTTATTGCTGCAATAAGCAGATACGAGACAGAATATTTTGTGAGGACTTACAAATTAATAAACATTGTCAAGAGGTTAATGCTTATGGCCCTCTAGTGGCCACTAATTATACTATACATGTAAATACAGCAACATGATTTTTCAAGTTTTGTTTTTTTTGGTGACTGGAAAAAGTCAAAGGAAAAAATGTTATGGCTTTGGTTTGTAGTCCAGAAATTTTCAGTTTGATGTTGCCAGTATATGGTTGAACGAAAAGACAAAGATTTAGTTAAGGTAACCTGATGGATAGAAAGTAAGGGTCCAATTTAGCGTTACTATTACATTCTAAATTTTACTAAAAATCATAAAAGTTTTGGAATTTTCAAAAACTAATATGCTAAGAACATGCTCTGGTACAACATTAGTAACTACCAAAAATTTTGTTGGTTGGTAGATGTGTTGGTTGGTTGGTTGGTTGGTTGGTTTTTATGACACGTTAATCCTTTTTGGGTGATTTAATGCAGATATATTCTATTTTTTTAAAGCAGTTATATGGTTTCAAGTAAGTAATGATAATAACCATTTATAAACCATTATAGTGATTATTCCTAATACAAGTAATTTGCACATAGTTTCAAGTATTCCTATCTAATACTAATAATTTTCAAACAGATCTATTTGACACATAGATGTAACCCTCACTGAGTCAAAGGGGAGCTGAAAAATTCTGGCAACAAGGGGTGACTCTTCACTTGCCGAAGCTCTAGAACTGGAACCTCACCATTGGATGAGTCAATCAATGATTAACAGATGGTTAAAAAAAGACATTTCTCTTTTGTACATATCCAATCTATTACTGGAAATTTATCATTGGTTTGGTTTCTTTGTTTAATGGCATATCAACCTTTGTAGGTTATTTAATGCCAAAGTTATTCTCCTAGAAGAACAGTAAAATTTATTATTGAACTGACTTTCAATTATAGACAAATACATCTGACTTATCATCATCATCATCATCAAGGCATATTGACGGCATGGATTTTATTGAATGCCTTTCACCATTCATCCTTACTAGCCATCACTCTTGGTAAGTCCTCTAGATGGCATCCAATGTCCACACAGAGCTGATGCATGTATGTTTTTACTGGTCGGCCAACACCGAAGAATGTCACCTATGAGTTTGTCCTTCCTTCTCAGCACGTACTGTTCAACTTACTTGCTTGGTTTGTAAGATGGGAGTTGAATTGCTGTACAACAGCTGCTTTGTAGAGTGCTACTTCCAGGATTTGTTCAAATAAGTACATAGCATCCTTGTGTAGTTTCCATCTTGCTTTTTCTCCACACATCTCATTAGAATCCAAGTGGTGCAACCATACACTAGTACTAACATGGATACAGACTTCAACTCTTTTACTATTTATGGATGATTTGGTAATCTCTCCAGATTTCTGCATTTTTGGTGTGGCCAAGATTATACCAACTGCATCCTCTGAATCTTCCTAAACTTATCAAGTGTTGAACAACACTTTTATTGCCATTACCCCCAGATCCACCCCCAATAGATCTGTTTAAAAAATTATTCATATCACGTAAGAATACTTACTTATTTCTGTGTACAAAAAATGTTCATAGGCAAATAAAGTGCAATTTAATAAAATAAAATGGAGTTTGGTTTGGTTTGGTTTGGTTGGGTTTTATGGCATATCAACCATTGTAGGTTATTTAATGCCAAATCCTCTTTATACATATATATTAAATATATATGATTTGGTTGGGTTTTATGGCATATCAACCATTGTAGGTTATTTAATGCCAAATCCTCTTTATACATATATATTAAATATATATGATTTGGTTTGGTTGGGTTTTATGGCATATCAACCATTGTAGGTTATTTAATGCCAAATCCTCTTTATACATATATATTAAATATATGATTTCTAAACACATTTTGTAGATAACATTTTTAAACAAACTTCAGCTCTTATTTTTACATAGTTAAATGATTTCACTTATTTCTATCTGATGTGAATAATTCATTTTACTATTAATCATTTGTTTGTGCACAATTTATTGTTTTCCAAGTATTGCTATGTATCACTAACAATTCTATTAAACATCAGTCATTTATTTACACACAGTTAAATGATTAAACAGTTCTATTTCAAACAATTCAGTTTAGCATAAGTACATAGTTTCAATGTTGAACAGTTCTGTTTGACCCATAGATAGGACCCTATCAAGTACTACCTCTCTGGGCCAGAGTGGACCTGGGAGTGATAGCAATGAAGGGGTACTCCAAATTCCCCAAAGCTCCAATATTACTTTGCCCAGTTGGCTGGGGATATAGAATACACTCACTGCACCTCTGCAGAGGGGTAAGACCCCCACCCCAATGAGTGTCCTAGATATGACACTAAGCAATCTGATGGTGGGGTTCCAGTGATGCTGGAGTTTTTGGAAATGCGGAGTACTCCTTCATAGCCGTTGCTCCCAGGTCCACTCTGGCCTGAAATGGTAGCACCTGATAGGGTTAAACAGAACCAACTGCATACTTATGTTAAACTAAATTGTTTAAATTAGAACTGTTTGACTAAACTAAATAGCTTGAAATAGAAATGTTTTTGATAATTAAGCTGTGTACTTATGCAAAATTGAATTGTTTAAAATGGAACTGTTTTTGACATTGAAACTCTACTTACACTAAACTGAATTGTTTAATATAGAACTGTTTTGACATTTAACTGAGTGTAAACAAAATCTGTACTTATACTAAACTGAATAAACTGAATAGCTTGAAATAGAAATGTTTTTGACAATCAAACTGTGTACTCATGCTAAACTGAATTGTTTGAAATAGAACTATTTGCATAAAAATGAATTTGGCATAAATAACCTACAAAGGTTGATATGCCATAAAACCCAACCAACCAACATTACTAAAGCCTCACTATCAGATTGTTTTGTAACATATCTAGGACACTCGTTGAGGTAGTCTTACTCCTCTGCAGAGAAAATACAATGAAACATTTACAAATAAATCAAATTTCAGCATTAAATAACCCGTAAGGAGTTGATATGCCACCAAACAAATTGGATTTGGTATCCTGTCAATTGAGGTACCCTCTATTTATGGATGGATACTTCATAGAACCAATTAGGATGTTAAGGTTAGGTGTCCCAATATGGGTCAAATAGATTTGTTTGAGATAAGAAAGTATTTACCTGTTTAAAATGATTTTGAAGATAAGTTTTTGTACCTGATGTAATTGGAAATCCTAATTGTTAAACTGATTTTAGAATAATCCAACAAGGGTTGACATTCAGTAAAACCAACCAACTGACCATCTCCATTTCTTTTTCCAAATCTCCCTTTTAACATTTTCAGACTTTTACACTTGACTTGTTTGTATCAAGTTCAATCCTCAAGATTTACTGACCTTCTCAGTTTTCTTCAATGCTCTTATTAATTGAAAAACACATTTGTTTGTCTTTGTTGTATACAATGGTATTTGATCTTGTCATTTCAGTCTTGAAAACATCTCTGTCACAATGGTCTCAGTCTTATTGAAGACACTCCAGTGCATAACACTTGTCAGGTGCAGTAAATTACAGGTAGATTGTCCAGAAAATACACTTGACTATGTATTGTGTTTGTGGATGTCTTGGGTGAGTTCAAGTGTTGCAGCTGATCTATTTATTGACCTTCATTACGCTTGGCTATTGGCCTACTGCAACAAGATGCTCTTTCCTTGGTGTCTCTGACAGAGTTGCAACTATCAGGTTCATTTTCTTATAAGCAGCAGCAGTAGTAGTTGTTGTTGTGTTGGTGTTGTTATGGTTAATATATTTGATATTTAAATATTTGTTTTTAAATTATTAGGGTGAGTCAAAAGTTTTGCAAATGTTATTTTTGAAATGTTGCTCACAATCAGTGAAATTTGGGTACAAATATTTTTCTTCTGCTCTGACTATTAGGTATTTTTCTCCTCCTATCTGGGAATATTTTTGCAAAACAAATCTATGTATATATATATGCTGGAAATTCAGAGATTGTTTTGACATTGTATTTATACTGTAAATAGGACCCCCATCTAAAACCAGAGAAATTCAATATTTTTCAATTTCTGTCTGTGTTTTGCAATATTTTGGTAACATGAGGCACAATTTGGCCACTTCAGATGTTTTTGTTGAGGTCATGAAGGTGATAAACCACACTAAACTGTGAGATGCTAAGCTCTCCTGATACTCTCTGCATGCTACTCACTAGATTTGTTTTTATGGCTTAGATCATGGTCTCAGAATCTATAGTTTTTAGGCCTACCTGACCTTTGCCGGATTGTTGAGGTTCTTGTAACCCAAGCAAAATTTTTACTGTGATCAACTTCCCCTTCACCTTTTATACAGCAAATGTTTATCATTTTTTTGTAAGTGTTATGGTTCCAATTTGTAAAGTATAAGTTCACAAATTAAAATAGATGGAATAGATTAAATAAACAAGAACTCTGATGAAATTCTCTGTCTGATGATCATTCAATAAGGGGAATTTTTTTTAAAAAAGCAAAGAAAATTTTTTCTAGAATTTTTTTTCAACAAATATAAACTCTGGATTGTTTGGAAGTGGATTATAACAAAGATTATTTTGATTTCACAGAAATATTTGTTTTGAAGCTATTGAAAATGGTGGTAATCACACAGAGTGATCCAGGCTTGAACAGAGGTCTGTCATCAAATTTTAGGTGTCTGAGAAGTGCAAACCATGTGGAATTCATAGAAGAATGTGTGATGAGTAAGAACAAGATATCTTAGTAAAGAAGATATTTTGAAATGGGCTAAACATGGGCTTGTTATTACGAGCGTGAGTCGTAAAGACAGTTCATGGAGTGGAAACAACACTGACTCTCCAATAATGAAAAAGTTCCAGATGCAGCAGTCAGTAAAGAAGGTCATGCTTGACAGCCTTCTGGGATATGAAGGAGCCCATCACTATTGATTTCCTTGAAAACATTTAACTGTAAACAATACTTCCTATTGCCAATTCCTCAAGCTAAATTCACCTTATTTATTGAATGACCTTCAAGCATTTATATATAAATTTCATACTCTAAATGTAACAACAGTTATGGGACAGAAATAGCCAAAGATTGAATATATTAAATAAACAAAAATAATAATGAAATACTTCTATCCCATAATAGTTATTACATCTGTATATACATTTCACATACAATTATACTTCTGAGGTAGTATTTGAATAAAAATTTGAAAGATGAAAGTTGTGTAGCTGAAAACTACAATGTGAAAAAAAAAAAAGATAAATAAAAAAACAAAAAATAAAACAGTAGAAAATAATTCCACTTTAATATCATTTAACAAGGTCAAAAGGTCAACACTTTTGTCAGTCACCATACACTCCTTGTAATTCATCAGGGAGGCCATAATGAATTTTTCGAATGAAAGCAGTCACCTTTTAATAAAAACAAAATGGAAAATTTTAATTATAACTGCAAGTGGATGTAGTATTTAGATTTTTTCTACTAAATCTGGAGCCTATTATTTTTTTAAATAAAGAAAAGAAGTAATTTAAAAATCTTTCGAGCAATTTTTTTTCATAATTATCTCTGATTTACAAGTCAATTTGAATGTGTATGAATCTAATTGGGTTGGATGTCTTTTTCTTTTTTAGCACTTTGATAGACTCAACTCCCTATTAATGGTCTTTACCCTATGAGCAAAAGGCTTAGAATAGGCAGACTGTAATCTTTACAGAAGGACATGGCCTCTTCTCACTCCCAAAAAGTATAATACTAAAAAACATCCTGTGATCAGGCTCCAGTTGTGGAGATCTGGTGTGTTTAAGTCATCATTCATTGACATTACTCCCAGGTCCACTCTGAAGTAGATTGGTAGTATCTGTTGGATCCAATCTATGGGCTAAAAAGATTTGTTTGAAAATTATTAGTATTAAATAGAAATACTTAAAATCATATAACAGTGCAAATTATTTGTAGTATTAGTCACTTGAAGCTTTAATTGTTTACAAAGGTCTATTTTTAATGGTAGGAGGTTATGTTACCTCCTTGTTATATTAGAAGGAAAATAAAGGGAGAAGAATGAAGATGCCATAAGATTTTCAATTTTAGAAGTTTAATAAAGGCTTGAGTTGAGAGTTAGCCTTTGTGCTGGTCATCATAGTGAGAAGGAAAACAGGTATAAAAGGGTTGAGCAGGCATTTGGCGTGTTACCAGTAGTTGGTAGTCCTGTAGATTTTGGAGTGAGGAATAAAGGTCTCCAAAATAGATAAGCAGAATTGAAGTGGCTGGTTGTCTGAGCAGGATACGCTTCACTGTTGATGTAGCAAAAGTCGTGTTTGCTGTTTAAGAACAGGAATGATGTAGTCATCCATAAATATGTGGTCCTGGTTGCTCTAGGAGAGAGGCATGAAGGTGTCCAGAAAAGGTTATCCAGGAATGAAGTAACTGAATGTCTGAGCGGAATTATGCATCGCTGTAGGCATAGCAAAAGTTAGAGGTGACATAAAAGTGTTCCTGCAAGTGGTGGATTATATGCATCTAATTCATGTTCAACTGGGAACCTTTGGTCTAAGAGGGTAGAATCAAAAGGTCCATAATTTTAGATGGCTTTCCTAATGGTGTTGTGATTCTGCTGCTATGAAGGGAGCGGAAAGAAAGTACGCCCGTCCTGCTCGAAAGGTTCTGAGGAAGAGATAGATTGGCGCTCTTTCACCGTCCTTAAATTGCTTGGGATAGGTCCGGGCAGAATGGGATAAGTAATCCTCATTGGGTGAAAATATCAAGCGAAACCCACGGTCAAGTTGATTTACGCGCTAAACAAAAATTCAAAGTTCTTTCTGCTACAAGATCAGTTAAATGAAAAAATATAATTGCTTGAAATACTTGAAACCATATAATTCAATACAAGCAAAGGTTTATTATTAAAGGTGTTATCACTCTAGTTGGCGGCTGATGAGGGCAGGGTATCGCTCATGCTTTCATACGTTGTATGATGAAAAAAAAAAAAAATTCAATACAAGCAAAGGTTTATTATTAACTAGGAATATAATTATTAGTATTAAGAATAATTATTTTAATTTAAATTTAGTTAAAATTGATTATCATTAGTTACTTCATCATCATCATCATCATCAAGGCATACTGACAGCACAGATTTCTATGATTCTCTCTTGCCATCCATCCCTACCTATCGACCATCATTCTTGGTAAGAGTCCACACGGAGCTGATGAATGTAAGCTTTTACTGGTTGACCAACACTGGTACGTCCATATGTATAAGTTCTTACTTCTCTAGCAGTGTGTAACATGTCTTGCTTGTCTTAGTTTAATAGCTTGTGAGATGGGAATTAAATAGCTGTACAGCTGCTGTTTTGTAGGGTACTGCTTATAGGATTTATTTAAAACAGTAAATGGTATCCTTGTGGAGGTACTATTTACCAACCCCTCCGCTCAAGCAGGATATGACACAAGGTCAATTTTTTAAGCGGAGTTTAACAGGTTTGAATTCAGAGTTTTCCTTCTCCTAGACTAGTCGCCTCAACAAGGCTGAAGAACCTAGTCCGTCCTACTATTTACCCATAGCTGGAGGGAGAATAAGGGGGTTCATACCTTTCCCAAGGGTATTTGCCCGAAAGTGAACATAATAGCGCGACTGGAGTACGAACTCGCGTACTACGATTCCGCAGTTCATCGCTTTAACCATTACACCACGAGGACACCCTCCTTGTGGAGGTGCCCGTGGTGTAATGGTTATCGTCGTAGGAAATGGACACGGCAACACGGGTTCATATCTTGGACGAGACTGATTGCATTTCACATAGCACTAATACCCTTGGGAAAGGTATGAATCCAATTATTCTCCCTCCAGCTATGGGTAAATAGTAGGTTCTTCAGCCTTGAGTCTAGGAGAAGGAAAACTCTGAATTCAAACCTGGTAAACTCCGCTTAAAAATTGACCTTGTGTCATATCCTGCCCAAGTGGAGGGGTTGGTAAATATGATATGGTATCCTTGTGTAGTTCCTATCTAGGTTTTTCTCCAAGTGTTTTATTAGATTCCAGATGGTACAACCATACAGTAGTACTGACATAGCTGTAACTTGGAAGAATTTTCATTTTGTTTTATCAGAGATAATTTTAGTTACTTGAAATGCTATAACTACTTGAAAAAAAAGACTGACCTCAAATTTAAATAACCCAACAAGGGTTGAGATGCCATAAAACCAACCAACCATCAATAGTCTGTGAGTCCAGCTCAGTTACAATTACACCATACAAAATGCCTCTCTAAAAAAATTAAGTATAGCTTAGATTTGATACAGAAAAATGAGGGACACAAGTGAGAATCAAACTCACTATTAAGTGCTAAGTGATTTTGTAATAATAGCTTACATTTTGCAAAATGGTTTGGTTTATTTGTTTAATGACATATCAAACTCTTAAGGGTTATTTAATGCTGAAATTTGATACAAATAATTTGCACATAGTTATATGGTTTCAAGTATTTTTATCTAATACTAATAATCTATACACAATTATAAGTAACAATTCCTACTTAATAATATTCATTTGTGCACACACTAATATGGTATTTAATACAAATAATTTGCACACAGATCTATTTGAGCCATAGATGGATCTCTAATAGGTTTTAACATTCCGAGTCAGAGTGAACCTGGGAGTAATGGCAATGAAGGGGTACTCCACAGCCCAGAACAGGAGCCTCATCTCCAGATACAGTTTAGTGGATGGTTTGGTTTGGTTGTTTAATGGCATATAAACTTTTATGGATTATTTAATGCCAAATCCATCCTTTTAGATGAAAAGTTGTGGTACTATTTAATGCATATATCATTTCCAAGGTTATTAGTCCAAAAATGAACATAATAGTACAACTGGTGTTTGAACTTGCTTACTTCAATGTTACAGTCCAAAATGTAAACCACTATACCATGGGGACTGCTACACCTCTTTTGTAGTGGGGGTGGGGGGATTATCCCTAGGCAGGGAACACAGTTGGTGTATACTAAAACTCATTAAACAGATTTTTCTAAATCACTTTTATTTGATGCATTTTTATAAGTGGATATAGTATCAGTTTTATATATATATATATATATATATATATATTTCATTTCCTCAACTGCCTGATGATTGTTGTTTTGAAAAAAACTCCATGAAACCCAAGGGTCACAGTCTAAATTCCATGAATCAAATATATATATCTATTATATATATTGATACACTAAAAAGTAGCGGGTATAAAGAAGAGAAGGTGCCTAATAGTAATAATAATAATGAAATAAATAAGGAAAATAAACGTAAAAATAGAAAAAGGAAAATAATATGGTTCAACCCACCATTCTGTAGGCTAACTAATATAAATATTGGAAAATATTTTTTGAAACTAGTAGATAAACATTTTAAACATGGAAATAAACTGCAAAAAATATTTAACACAAAAACGTTAAAAATAAGTTACTCTTGCACGAAAAATATTTTTCAAATAATTAATAGCCAGAATAAAAATATAACTAAAGATTTTCAGGATCAAATAAATAATAGAAATAATAAAAACAATAATAATAATAATAATAATAATAATAATAATGGTATAAAAAAAGAATGTAATTGTAAACCCTGAGAAATTTGTCCCATGAATGGACTATGCAAATTAAATAACGTAATATATCAAGCTATGATTTACCCTAAAGAGAATATCACAGATAAGAAAACTTATATCGGGCTAGCTTCCACTAAATGGTAGGAGAGATATTTCAATCATAAATTTACCTTCTCCCACGAATACCTAAAAAACCATACGGCACTATCAAAACATTTCTGGTTTTTAAAAAACAAAGGTTTAACCCCTGAGATTGAATGGTTCATTTTGAAAAAATCAAATACTCCAAATAGTTTTAACGGTAGATGCAATTTATGCCTAGAAGAGAAAATTTATATTTTAAATTATAAATGGCCTGATAAGTTATTAAATAAAAGAAGTGAATTAATAGCTAGATGTAAACATAAGACTAAATGTAAACTATAAAAATTTAAAAACATAGAAATAAATAGTGAAACCAGGAAAAAACGTATCCAACATATACACTAAAAAAATAGGTAGCTAATTAAATGGTATCGAAATTAATATAAACATTAATATTTCTCTTAAAAGTTAATTATCGAACTTAACATGAAAATAAAATAAACTAAACAAATAAATAAAAAAGTTAAATTACCGTAATTATAACTGAAAGAAGAAATTTGAAAAATTAAAATAAAACGGAAATTCAATAAAACGAGAAGGTAACTCCTAAATCTCGTCCCCTTACACCCCATGTGTCTATTCTGGTTTAATTTTAATTTTAATTAATTATCCATTGGGTCTGAAGAAGTCCTGTATTAATTTTTTCTTCATGTTTTTGGTTCACACCAGAAATTGAAAATACAGGATGGAAATAAATTTATAATCCTGAATTAACCGGTCTTTGGTTTTTTTTCTTAAAGATATATATATATATATATATATATATAAGTAAAGTTGGCAACTGTAGTCAAGGGCAACCCAAAGCCTTCCCTTTCAATAGCTACGACACTGAGGTGTAGGGGAGGGCACAACTTCATTCCCTGAATTGCTCCACTTTACCCTTGATCTGTACCTTATAATGCTGAGTGTTAAGCAAGGCGTCATCAAGTACCAGTTTTTGAGTCTTTGGTATGACTCGATTTGGGACTGAACCCCGGTCTCCTGAGCCATTGGTGAACACTCAACTTATTAGGCCAATGGCCCGGTTTTATATATATATATATATATATATATATATATATATATATATATATATATATATATATATATATATATATATATATATATATATATATATAAAACTTATGTTTAGTATTACATAGTTCAAATATATTGAAAAATATCATTATAGGTAACACACATATAACATGAAAAAATTTTGTATCCAAATCTGAGTAAAAAATTGTCAGGTTATGCTATACTCAAATAAGTGCAGAAAAAAATTATGCTTTTAAAATTAACAGTTTTAACTATAAATAGATATGGGGAACTGAGCAAGATCTGAACAAAAAAAAAAAGAGATGAATGCAGCTTGAAATGGAAATTGCTTTATTATCTCAGAGTATTTTAAATATATTGGTCTGATCAAAATGTTATTATGATATGAAATTTTATTGTATATAGACAAACACAGACATAAATAGAATTTTAGTAATACATAGATGTCATTTTTCTTATTAATCTAATATAAAAATACTCATTCAAATGATCACAAATTTTAACAACACAGGTAGAAACGACTCAAAATTCTGTTTAATGTTTTTTCTCTTTTCAAATATAGAAATGTTATTCACTGGAAAAGAAAAACCATTAAACAATTAATGATGTTTGAGTTATGTCTACACGTACTGTTAAAATTTGAGATCATTGAAACAAGTTATTAGATTATGAATCATATCAGTTTTTCTGAAACACACTGAACATCTGAAATGAAATCAATTTTTTTAAAAAACTCCCTGTATATTAGAACCCATTAGAGAGTCACTTTTTAAATCAGAGAAACTATAAATATAATAGATACTATTTTTATCTCCAAAAGCAATTTAAAGAAAATAAAATGCTCCAAAATGCATAGGTAAATATATAGAAATTCAGAGTTTTGTCATCAAGTTTGGAAATATGACTAATCCAGAATATAAATAAAAACATTAATTGTATAGACTCACCTTGCTGAATATTCATTTGCCAGATCTTTTAAATCCATATCATACTAGAAAAAGAATTATTTGATTACAGGAACTACAAAATCTTGTGTCAAACTTTTTATCTTATCTTAATTTAACTTTAAATACAGGATCTGACTGAATGATCTCCCAGATTTAAAATTACCCCTACACAAGTGCTCATTGCTGTGAGTGTATGTGAGATATGTCAACAGCAGCCGCAGCCATTTCAGTTACCATCATGGCATGGAATGGTGAACATCATGAGTAGGTGATTGAAACTGATATAAAAAAACAGTGACTCTGTAGGAAATTGGTTTGGTTTGGTGGGTTTTATGGCATATCAACCTTTGTAGGTTATTTAATGCCAAATCCATTTTTATGTAAATAATCAGTTCTATTTAAAACAATTCAGTTTAGCATAAGTACACAGTTTAATTGTCAAAAACATTTCCATTTCAAACTATTCAAGCAGTTATATGTAACAATTCAGTTAAGTGTAAATACAGTTTTCTGCCAACAGCATCCTATATTAAAAGCACCAAATGGACTTATCACCTACTACTAAAAACACAGAATTTGAACATATCAACCCTGAAAATGGCTAGTGCATTTCAAGACCTTATTTAGAAGAAATGACTGTTCTCAAATAGTCCAGGAAGACATTCCTTGCTACAGAGTAGCTGTGTGAAAACTCAATCAAAATACTGTTGAAATTCAAAAGGTATCTTCTATCTTCATCTCCTTTCTTTTCTTCCTTTGCAACCTTCACAGACAAAAAGACACTAACGAATTAAGATGGGGTAAGAAGAAACCAATGGAGTCAGATTATCTCAAACCAAAACCCAAACTAAACAAATAATCAACAACAAAATCTTTAGAACCCTTACAACTCTTTATTGCAATGTGGTGACATCTCATGGCTGGCTCATTCACCAAATCTATCTACTGTGGTAGCTTCTCCTGGAGATGCCTGAAGGCTCAAGTCTTTAAACATAGACCACAGACAACTGATGGACTGGATTTGTCATGAAATCACAGCAATGTCAGAGACAATGAATAAGTAAGCACTGCAGAATTTCAAACTGAGCTTTCAGCAGTCTATAAGCTTGTAAGGGAAAGAATTTGAATAACATAATCTTTAAAAACAAAGTGATGACAATAACAAAACAAAATATCAAACATTGGTCTTTCTTTTAGTAAAATTAAGTTTTGAATAGGATCTAAGTTACCATTTTTATTCATGTTACAAGCCCAAGTGATCATTTTACCTTACTCTGTATGGTATCTATTTTATGATAATATATTGTGCGGGACACAACTGGAGGAACAAGGATGAACTCATAAGCAACATTCTCTAATGGACCCTTCACACGGACGCGCAAGTGTAGGACGACCAGCTAGAACTTATCTACAACAGCTCAGTATGGACATAGGATCTGGATTGGAAGACCTTCCAGAAGTGACAGATAATAGAGATGAATGGAAAGAAAGAGTTAGAGAAATCCGTGCTAGCAGCATGACATGATGAAAAATATATTGTGTAAAAAATGACCCAATCCAATTTTACAATGTTCAACCCAGCATTGCTTCTTTGATCAATGACCTTTACACATAAATATTTTCTCTTTTCTATGGTAAAGTATCTACCATTATTCTACCTCTAAAAGTCTTAATAAAAATAACCTGACATTATAATCAAAGTTAATAAAGAAGTGTCTTAGAATTCTACCTTTCCAACAAGAAATTTTAAGAGAATAAACACTCTTTGTTTACATCTCCCCATAAAAGGTTGTGCCAGTGATCCTTCACCCCATGATAATGAGTGACTCTAATGTTTCTGTAACCACAGAATAATTAATAGCTATTTCAGAGAATAACACATTGTAGTTGAGAAGCTGAGACCATTTTACTTATGCTGTTGGGATGCATAAGGTTTGATTGGTGGTTCAAGTAAATTACAAAAAACCCAAATATGTAAGTCAGCGTTTCTGTTGTTGCCCTCAATTTTTGTGCCGTATTAATGATGCCAATCATTTATTTGTAATGCTTTGTGAATGTCGTTATCAAATTTTATAATATTAGTTAATCGGTCAGCTTGTTAGAATATATTAAATCATAAAATATCTTTTTTTGCCAAGGAAGTCAAGCCGGAATTTCCCTGTGTGATGGTGCGAATATGATTAGTCTCAAAGACCATTACAACTAAAATTCAATCCTCACATCCAGACTTGTATTATTGTGCAGCACTAAGTTAAATTCAAAGTCCATTGTAAAGTAGTGGGGCATTTGCAATAGATATGTGACTCTGAGGTAAAACACCTGTGGAAATGATGATTGACAGGTTGGATGTCATAAGTGAATCGTTCCATTGTGGGAATCAAAAGAACCAAAATGAAATAATTCAATAGCAAGCTGTACTCTGATTGGGTGAAAGATATCAAATATTAAAAGAGACAGGATCTGGGATTTGGATTCTAAAAGTCAGTGGAAATCCAAACTTGAAGCTATTGCTTAAGTAAGGCTTAAAAGACCTACCTTCTTCTAAGAGGGTCTATGCCCTTAGGGGCAACTAAGAAATGACTTTGTTAAAGAATTTCTCTATCAACTGAAATGATGGTTGACCTTTATTCATCAATAAAAGGGAGGGAAATTCTTTTAGGCAATGCCATAATAAATATGGGAATTTAAAACATAAAACAAGATAATGAAATAGAAAAAATATCATCATCATCATTAAATTGTGATGATAGCACAGATTCCCTTGACTCTTTCTTGTCATCCATCCCTATCAACCATTGCTCTTGGTAAGTCCACTCAAACCTGATTAATTTAAGCTCTTGCTAGTCAGCCAACACTGTTGTGTCCGTATGTAGGAGTCCACAGAAGAATGTCACTTATGAGTTTGTACCTGCTTCTCCAGCATTACCTAGTATTTCTTGATTGTCTTACTTGGATGGTTTCTAAGATGAGAGGTAGGTGGCTGTACAGCTGCTGTTTTGTGGGGTGCTGTTTCCAGGATTTGTCTAAAAGAGCAAACAGCATCCTTGTGTATTTCCCATCTAGCTTTTTCTTCAAGTGCTTCATTAAAGCCCAGATGGTGCAGTTGTACAATAGTACTAACATAGCTACTACCTGGAAGAATTCCTGTTTTATTTTATTAGAAAGGTTGAATAATGATCTTATCTTATTTAATATTTACTCTAGAACATCAAGTTATACCTTGAAATTATTCTAATTAATTCACCTACTCATTTTACTTTCTTGTAATTTTCACACACGGCACAGGCTGACGGTTGTTAAACTTACAGTATCTCTCACAAATAAGTACACCCCTAACAATTTTTATGGAAAGTTAATTATCTTTTAAAACAAACACACTGAAATTTTAATTATTCCTTGCAGAAAATTATACAATTAAACTGGGTAATATTAGGCATCATTTATAACCAAACATTACATTGAAACCTTGTAACCAAAAATATAAATATCTATCTATCTATCTATCTATCTATCTATCTATCTATCTATCTATCTATCTGTATATACACACACACACACGCACACACACACATATATATATATATATATTTTTTTTTTCTTGTCATAAACAGCCAACTTTTTCATGCTATGCAACTTTTCCAAAGTTTTTATATATTTTTACACTTTTTTTATACATCCATCGTTATCTTAACATCACTAATATAACCCCTCATAGACCTGATGATGGTTCAGCAGAACTGAAACGCTATAGTGTTGACTTTGTTTCTCAATAATTCTCTCCTTCTACTTAGATACATTGTTAGCAATTTTTCTTTACAAACTGTCGGATTACAATCCATTATTTTCTTTCACATATATATATATATATATATATATATATATATATATATATATATATACGTATGACAGTATTTAATCCAGTAAATCCTGAGTTCGAAACAATTCCAAGCAGAACAATTAAAATATTCAAAAATAGAATATTAAATTTAAATAACCCACATAGCAAATTATTTTTTCAAAAATGACCAATTGTTTGGGGTTTTTTTTTAAAAGTATATATATATATATATATATATATATATATTCAATTTTTTTTTTTTATAGTGTTGTAATTTGATTTTTGGTCATGGACTTTTAATGTTGTAGAATTTGTTAATAAATAATACCTAATAATACCTGTTTTGATGTTCCACTTGAAATAATAATAACAAAAATTTAAAAATCCTTGAAATAAAAATAATAAATCCTTAAAATAATAAAAAATCCTTGTAACTTTGGGTTAGAAAAAAATTAGGGTTTTATATAAATTATGAGGGGGTATACTTATTTATGGTTGATACTATATATATTTGAATTTTTCATACTTTAATCTACTTATGACAACAATCAAATTAAGTTCAGCCCAAAACATAAACAAAAAAGCCTTCAACTCTTGGATTTTTGAAACCAACTGACAGACAAAAATTACATTTGGTGAATACTTTTATAAAAATTTAGAATTTTCCTCTAAATCAATTTTACCTGGTTTTTATTATTTCTAGTGAATCATAATAGAAAATAGATACTATATAGGGTTTTTTATCATCAAACTCTAAAATATTGAAAATCTCTAACCAAAACTAAGATTGCACAATTATTCAGGTATAATATAACACCCCTAAATTTGGGCAAGGAAATTCTGGAAAAAAAAACTAAAAACAAAAATTTATCTTGTATATAATACACACTGACTTTTTAGAATTCATCGCAGCTAAATTTTAGTTTTTATTTGGTTTGTATAGACTAAAATAGCAATTTATACAGTTTACTTATGTTTTGAAACAAAACGTTTATGCAGTATTTAAAGCAAATACGTGCACATGTTCACACAAAAAATGCAAGAAGGTTGCTGCAAAAATACAGCAACCTTATGACAAAGATAAGCTCACAGTAGGAGAAAGAAAATTATAAACAAACACAAATTCCAGTGGATATTTCTCTGTTGTGGCATAAAGCAGAAATGTTTGTAACACATTAGTTAGTTTGGATGATAGATATAACTTATATTCAGTAATATCATCCTGAATATAGTGATGCATGTAGCTGGATAAAAAGTTGATATTTAGTTCTTGTGTATAATACATTTTCCCTTCAGCTTAAAAATGTAGAAAAAAGTGTTATACATGAATAATTCTAGTATATATAATAACTTTTAAATTTTTGGACTTCTACACTGTACACCCCAAAACATAAAGTGGTCTCAGCTCTTGGACTACTGTAACTATCTGACAGACAAAAAGAAAGAATATTTGGTGACTAAAAGTAAACCTTCTTCACTGATCAAGTCGAAGGAAAGATGGCTATTCCAGATATTTTGTAACTGAAAAAGAAACATCTAGATTCTATAGGAATAAATGAAAGGAAAATAACGTTCATTTGTGCTGAATGCTAATAAGCAGACGGCAAATGCTATACGGTAGGTTATTTTTGTGCTATCAAAGCAAAACGGAAAGTGAATTAATGAGAATTGCCAAGAGAAAGTAGCAGTTAGACAGTGGGTTACAGTTGGAATCTCTCCAGTAATCTTAAGAAAAAACCAGAAAGCTGAAACGAGCAGCGATGCATTTCAAATAACTACTTAATCAAGCTTCATAATCTCAAATAGATTTTGAAATTGAGCAAAAATATAATTTCCTGTTTTGTATTCATTTCTTTGATTTTAATTAATGCAAAATTAAAAGAATAAAAATAAATACCTGTTGTACATGAAACAAAATCATAATTTTTCAATCTGGTTACAATTTTCCGAGTATCTTTGATTTTCTGTTTCAGGTTCCTCTCAAGCAAGTTATTTATACTTTTTTGTGATAATGGTATTCTGTGGAGATGCTGTCAAAGAGAAATTAAAGGAAAGAATATTAATATCAGTGTTGAGTTTAGAGTGTTATAAAAGATATCAGGATGTGAAAAAATGTATCAAAATGTCATAAAAGTGTGTTATCAGAGTGCTATCAAAATATCAAAGTGTTATAGAATGGTGTTATCAAAGTGTTATAAAAAATGGGATGTTATAAAATATATCAATATATGATATAATGTTATAAAAGATATCTTATAAAAACCATCAGTATTTTAAAAGATATCAGATTATAAAAATATCAGTGTCATAAAAAATATTAAAGTGTTATGGAAGATATGATAAAAAAGTTTATGAACCAGTTGTAATTATAATTAATGATTTTGACTAGTCATATCCTTCATCTTCCAGTTGCTTTTTATTGCAATTTATTCATGTAATCACTTCTCAGACAGTAAGAAACATCATGTACTGGAAATAAGAATAAAGAATAAGCTCCTGATACTGATGCATGCTATTCCCCACTGTTGTAAAAGTGATGACTCAAATGAATTGCAATAGAAAAAGCAAATGAAATACATGGTTTACAATGATATTTGTATGACCCCCATTCAGTGTAATCCCTCCAAGGACCATATTTGTCAATTTTAAACTTCAGTTTGGATTGGTTTTATGGCATATCAACCATTGTTGATTATTTGATGCCAAATCCATTTTTATACATATAACAGTTCTATTTCAAGCAATTCAGTTTAGTTCTATTTAACCCATAGATAGGACCTTATCAGGTGCTACCACTCCGAGACAGAGTGGACCTAGGAGCAATTGCAATGAAAGGGTACTCCACATTCCCTAAAGCTCCAGCATTACTGGAGCCTCACTATCAGATTGTTTAGTGTCATATCCAGGACACTTGTTGGGGAAGGGGTCTTACCCCACTGCAGAGATGAAGTCAATGTATTCTGCAGCCCCAGCTGACTGTGCAAATAAAACTTCCTAAGATAACCCTCTAGTCATAATACCAGCAAATGGAATGCAGAGTAATATTAGTAAAGAATTATTTTAAAGTTAAATGTATATCTTATATGCAATCAAATATGGTAGTAAAGTGAAGGATAATACTCAAAAGTATCAAATATAATGATTGATAGAGCTTCATCTAAAAAAAACAACAAAAAACAGTTGAAATAAGCTCAAATAAATTGAAAATGGCTTAAAAGTTGTAGCTCAATAATTTGAACACTTAGCCCCCTACCCCCTTCTCCCCCAGGTTTCAGATACCCTGTATCTGAGCTCACGAAATTCACAAAATACATTCATCTTTTTCTCCAGGGTGCAGACATTTTTGTTTACCATCTTATTTACCAATCCTGAGTATAATTGCTTTCATGGTTTTGTGAAAAATCTGTGGCAAAGAGGAAATCTGTTATACCTGTCTTCAATGAAACTACTGTCGTATTATTCATTTACCTGAAGTATCACATTGTTTCTGATATTCTGGCATGTAAAAGATGCTGAGTATGGACTTCAGTGAGCATGCTTAGCTGTTGTGGGGAGGGACGCATCTGACACCCACCCACCCACCTACCTAGTAAGAAAGGGGTCAAACCTATCCCATGATTCCATTAAAAGAAAGGCTGTGAATAGTTACAATAGTAAACCTTCTATTATTAGCAACTGATGTGATCTCCCTGAGCCCTGTTGCTGGTCTCTTTTTCTTACCTGTTTTTTTTATATACATACATATTATTTTATATTATTTCTTTATATATACATATTATTTTTTCTTTTCCAGACAAATCAACAACAAACCAGCAAATAAAGTGGCTTTTGATGTATGTTTTAAAATTTGCAGCAAGATTAGATTAGTTTTAGTTAGATTTGCATACTATGTAACAACCAATGAGCTTTAAGGTAGCTTGACACCCTTGCTTGTTGGTGGTGAGTTCTACTTTGGAGTTCTATTAAAGCTCTATATAATTCTTCTTGGTTAGTTGAATATCAGTTGCCTGAGCACCTCAGGTGGTGTAATGGTTAGCAAGCTAGACTAGCAAACCTTCATAAGTAAGTTCAAGTCTCACTGAGCACCCCATTCATACAGCCTTGTGCTATATCTAAGCAAAATAAAGCTGAGTAAATTAATTTATATCAGTTGCCAGGATGTCTTGGGTGATGTAATAGTTAACAAGCTAGACTAGCAAACCTTCATGAGTGAGTTTGAGTCTCACTGGGTGCCTCATTCATATTGCCTTGTGCCATATCTAAGCAAAAAAAAAAGAAGCTTAGTATATTACTAGATATCAGTTGCCAGGAGATGCTATGTCAGTACAAACCATGAAATGTTAGACCTTTGCTGTTAATATTACTGCTGCCGTGCCTGCTAATATATTTCAACCAACAGGTTTTTTCCAAAAATGTGAATAACTATGCACTTGGGGTTGCATTATATAATACCGATTTTTAGCTACAAGTAGTGGAGATGGCATTATAATTGAGTAAATATTGTACACATGTTCATGGGCTGGTCTCCAGTAATTCCCAGAGAATTAAAAGAACAATGTATTTAAAATGACAGAATAGTGAAGAAAATATTAGACTTGCTGATGGGTAGTTGATTTTCTTGATATAAATGCAGTAATGAGTTTTAATGAGCTTTGTACTTTGGTTGGTTGTAATTTCACACCTGTTGGTATTTACTTCAATCATTGAACCAAATCTCAGCAGTGAGTTTGTGTTCAAAGCTGTTTTAAATCATTAGCAGTCAGCTCTCATATATGCATTACTTTAGTCCCAGGAAGTTATTTTTGGCAATCCCTTTTCCTTTGGCTTAATATCTAGATCCTGTTTAAGAATAAAAAATTAATCAAAGAGAATATAGCATGAGCCAATTTCAGTACAAACAACACTCAGATTCTATTCAACTTATTCTTTAAAAATCATCTTGAAAATAAATGATTATTTGGAAAATGTTACTTGTAGATTTACTTTCTGCATTAAAACCTTGAACCTGTAGGCCTGATATTTCAAGCTGAATATTATTTTATCACACAGTGGAAGCTCAATATTTTAGGACGAATGCTACTTTACTATACACTGTAAGCCCAATATTTTAGGCTGAGAGCTACTTTACACAACATTGTGAGTCCTATATTCTAAGCTGAGTCCAAATTTACTACACACTGTAAGCCCAACATTTCAGGCTGAGTGCTATATGATACCATAAGCCTGATGTATCAATTTTCGTTCCTGTCTGGGTGATGAAAGAAATTAATAAACATGTTTTATCATCTTAAATATCACATTGGCCTTTTCTGTGAGTTTCTAAATATCATCTCATAAGGAGGAAAAACTACTTACATCTTCTTCGTTTCTTTTAAAGACTCTCAAAAGAGTTTCTAAACATTAAGATCCTCCAAACATATCTGTATGATTCTGTGATTTGTCTGCAACTCCCTCAAAACCCCCAAATAACTAAAACTTAGACAACTGATTTTTTTTCTTGCTCACACATTAACCAAACAGCTTGCAGATTTTTACCCAAATTTTATTATATTCATGGGAGACTTCTAATGGCGTGATGGCTAAAGTGCTGCATCATAGTATACAAGTCGTGTTATTATGTTCACTTTTAAACAAATACCCTTAGTAAAGGCATGAATCTCTTTATCCCCCAACCTATGGGTTAAATAGTATCAATGCTGTTCTTCTACATGGATGGCTTTGGCATCAAATAATTTATGAAGGTTGCTATGCTATTAAAAACAAAGAAAGAAACAAATATTTTATTCATTTCACAATTTGGCTGAAATATCTTGACCTCTCAGTTGTTAATCAGCATCTGAACATATATGACATTTTTGAGTTTAGCAAAGGGTTGTCACTTGATTCTAAGTGGTAAAGGATATTGACAAGCACTATTTATTTTTAAAAATAGACTAATTTCCACATTTGAAAATATACAAATTGTCCTGTTTTTACATAGAAAAAAAATGACAACTTCTAAATTACATAAGTTCTATAGTAAAACAACATATGAATCAAAATTTACTTGGATTTATACTAAAGTTACACAAAAATGTTTTGTAAGTTCTAGAAAATTCTCAATCAACTACTCAGCCCTGAATCTACCTGGAATATTCTGAAAAATGTGTAAATTTTTAAAAATTTCATTACCCAGGTTAAAAAAGCAAAATCTAAAGAGAAAAATAGGTCTTTTCGATTTACTTTAGGTATAATCAATTGGGAAATAACATAGAAAGCCCAGGAACAAGAAAAAGATTTATGACAAAGTCTTTTAAAAAAACATGTAAATATTTTGTGTAAGAGTCATTCTGATAGAGAATTGAATCAGTGACCCAAATCCTAGATTAGTTTGTATTTTACTTTATGCTAATGCTTTTGGGAAAGGCATGAATCCATTTGTTCACCTCAAAGCTCAGGATAAATAGTAGGGTAGACTGTGCACTTCATACTTGGTTAGGCAACCAGTCTAGGAGAAGGAAAACTCTGACTTCAAACCAACTGTATTCTCTGACCTTGTATCACATCCTGCCTATGGTGGAGGGGTTCAGTCAATAGATACAAATGTATCAACATATATATTTATTTAAAATCATCACTAATGCCAAAAAAAAAACTTCATCAAGAAAGATAACAATTCAATATTTCCCTTCATTTAACAAATAGAAAACAAATACATTTAATAAAAGTGTAAAAATATGTTTTTACCAATGTTTAGTCTTCACTCTATTCTCTAATGGACAGTTCTTTTCACAATTTGTTTTTGTAATGTCAACATGATGAGATGCTGAAAAGAGATATAGTTTTCATATAAATTAATTTTTTAATATTAACCATTATTGAGTTAAACAAAAAGACATGATATCAGGTTTCATAAAAAACCAAAAACAATTCATACTATTCCTTATTTACCATAAATTACAGTATACAAGTTGATCTTTCAAGCCTGAAAAATCTCTACAAAACTAAGGGTCAACTTAAAATCCAAACCTTTACCCCAGAATGGTCAACCAGTGGAACAGTACTTTTAACAATCCCCATACAAACACTTACCATAACTCTAGCAGATAACCACAAACATTTCCAACTTAAATTTGTGTTTGGTAAATATAATTAACAAATTAACCCTGGGATTATTACAAAATAATAAAACTCTAATTCAAATTAAATATTATATTAATTCTATATCACATGCCCTTTTCAATAGTTGATGCACTGATTGTAAACACTTAAATTAACAACCCAAGTGACAATATCTGGATGCTAAACACTTAACATTATCCCAAGTGACAATATCTGGATGCTAAACACTTAACATTATTTCAGTTGGAAATTAAAGTTGACGTTCTAAATCAGTAACGTGCCAATCCATATAACTATCAAACAATGATGATCTATTCTTCAAGTTGCATTCTCTTTTACATTGAGAATGTAGTAAGTGAGTTGTAAGATTCGGTTTTATACTATTTCTGTCCCATGATAGTTGATACATTTAGTGCATGAAATTTATATAAAAATGTAACAATTATCATGGGACAGAAGTTGTACCTAATTTCATAAACAGAGTAAGTAAAGGCATTTCTAAAACAGTAATCGATGGCGAGTTACAAGTGGAAAAGACTCGGATTAAACAGTTCCAGATTGGATAAGTACCCATATAATTAGTGAGAATGAAAGCAATCATGCTGAAAATGGTCTAAATAGTGGATAGTAGTAAGAAGCCTTTGCACATGTCATAATAATAACCTAAAAACAGATCAATAATGATACTAAATAAACAAGCGAAAATACTTTGAATAAAGAATCTAACTAGACATAATATGGTAACCAGTGAACTATTTCATAAACAAGAAAAGAACCTACTAATCAACATTCTTTGTTTTGGGGCACCTCATTGTGCGTTAACAGTCAGAAAGTTAACTATACAGATCAATTACTTCAGTGAGTTTCATCCTCACTCATCATCATCATCATCAAGGCATGCCGACAACATGGTTTCCTTTGATCCACTCTCTTGCCATCCATCCCTATTGGCCACTGAACTTACAAACCCCTCTAGACAACAGACACTTTCTGCACAGAGCTGATTAATGTATGTCTTTGTTGGTTGACCGAGACTGCTGCATCCATAGGAGAATATTACTTATGAATTTGTTGTTGCTTCCCCAGCAGTATCCAGCATGTATTGCTTGCTTTTCCTCTTAGATGATTTGCAAGAAGGGAGGTAATACTGCTGTTTTGTAGGATGCTGCTTCCAGGTTTTGTCCAGAACAGCAAAAAGCATCCTTGTATAGATATCATCTAGATTTTTCTCCAAGGATTTTATTTAAGTTCTAATTGGCAACCATGCGTTAGTACTGACATGGCTACAGCTTAGAAAAATTCCTGATTTATTTCATCAGAGAGACCAGATTTCCTCATGGCTGATAACCTGTCAATAGGAATCTATGTTTTACCAGTGCATATGTTGATATTACTTTCAGTAGATGAGATATTGCTACTGAGGTATATGAATTGGCTGAATAATTTCAGAGGATTGCCATTCAATGAAGAGATGGCACCATCTTTATTAAAACACATACTTAGTGCCCAATACTTCTGGCCTTGTGCCAAATCTAAGCTATGCTAAATTTTTTTAAGAGTAAATCTTCATGGTGCAATGGTCGACAAGTCATTCTCACAGATCTATTAATATTGAGTTGTAAATTTGTCTCACATTGTGACCTTATGCTAAATCTAAGCAGTGTTGAGTTTTTTGCTAATCTTTTTTTTTTTTAGATAGGACACTTTGTATGGTATAATGGTTAATGAGCTAGGCTAGCAGACAATTTTTATTGAGTTTGATTTCTAAACAAAGTGCAGCAACTGATGAGGACTTAGTAATAAGGAAAAAATTGCAGAAACCAATGAGCAACACAACAGTCAAATTAATAATGGGAAAGGAACAGTAGAAACTGGCAGGAATCACAATCAACCAAGTAATGAAGAATGAATAATAGCAATGAACTGGCAGGACAACAGTCCAAGTAATGTGAAACAAGCAACACAATCAACCAAGTAATGAAGAATGAATAATAGCAATGAACTGGCAGGACAACAGTCCAAGTAATGGGAAACAAGTAACACAATCAACCAAGTAATGAAGAATGAACGGCAGCACCTGAAGAACAGCATAATGGACTAAGTAATGCATTATCCAAGGCAGTAAAGAAATGTTTTAAGGGAATAATGGCCATTTTCTATACTTTTACCACATAAGAAATAAATACTATCCAGGAACAAAACTTTTGTTGCATATTGTTATTTTAGATGAATTCATTTGGCATCATACTCAAAAACAGCTTCTGATTTGTGCTTTTATAGAGTCAAATTCTCTTTATTAACATTTCATCTCAGCTGTGTGACGAGGAAATATGACACCCTAATACATTTGCTGAGTTATGGGTGAGGGGGTGCGACTCTCTGACCATCAGTGACTATAGTAGTAAACAGAATAATGGAAAGAGAGGCCATCTTTCTTTACCACTCTCTCTATCATTACAAGGTGATATAGGGGTGGGAGAGCCTCACTCTCTATTAGCCATGTATGTGTCAGCGGAGAAGCAAACCTTCCACCATGATTGGTACCGAAGAAGAGCCCACCAAAAAAATCAACACATGGTGAATTTTCAAACCATGGAAATAAGTTAGTTGCCGTTCATTCATCATGGGGTGAAGATACATAAAGAGTTGCCATGTTGTCATAAAAAGATGAAGAGGCATTAGGAGTTGCCTTTTGCTCATCGAAAAACCAAGAACATACTTTAGGATATGAAAGAAACCCAAATTCCAAAATAATGCCACACAGAGAACCATGAGAGAAAAGAAAAAAACTTCTCCTTTGAATGAATTCAAACTCCGAGGTATGGTAAGCCTCGTTAAACGAATACCCAAAGAAAAGACTTGTCCACGAGGAAAGAGACGATAATCCTGGTCTTATCTGAAATAAGACGTACATCCTCCAACCAAAGTGTTATGGAAACCAATAACAAGAGAAAAAAGAGAAGAGAATGAATTCTACAAAACTCCAAGTAAGTGAACATACAATTTAAGTATATTCAACTTTATCCTGCTGCATTCATACTGAAATGATAAACTTGAGATTTGGAGCATGAGCTCTGCCATTAAATCCCATAGTCTGAAGGAAAGCAGACCGTGTCTACCGTTGTCAAACTACATTCTCACCTTCCGCCATTAACAGATATTTTATGCTGGCTCGTCCGGAGAAAGATATTTTATGTGGGCTTAGTCCGGGATACAGAAAGACTTTTTCACTCCTGATTTTTACCTGAATTGTTTTTTTGTCTTTGTTTCTTTCTTTTATTCAATAAAAGAATATTGTTATTAATCTTGTTAACCCAAACACGGCAGTTCAGAGTTCTTTCTTTTATTGTGAAGAATTGTATTTGTCAAAGACCTTGTATTTGAGGGGGAAATCTAGCCAGTTAGCTGTTTTGACTCTTAATACTTCACCTATAACTTGTCCAGTAGCTTTAAAATGTGGTTCCACTTGGGAGTTGGTGATATCTGTGACACTAAATAGCGTTTGGCAGACCACAGCCAACATCTATGTCCTGTGTTAACTGGTGGACTTGGCGGGAACGAACAGCACCCTGCAAGCCCACTGGGCACATGACGGCATAACAGCTGCTACTAATTCAAGACTGTCATATTTCTCCCACAACTAGTCATTACATCCTGAAACTACTTCTTTTGGTAGTCCAGTTTATCACAACATATGGTAATATCAGTTACTTTCTGCAATAATTTCCAAATGACCAATAAGCATTTTCAGACATTTAGACAAAACATGGCTGATATTTCAGATATTAAAATTTTTTTTCTAAAGTGATAACTATCTAATTATACATACATGTTTGGAAAATACCCACTTTACCCCCCCCCACACACACTTTTTGGTCTTTCATAGTATTTTAAATGTCTGGAATTTCATTGTTTACAATTGTTGATCATTTGTCTAAACAACCCAACTAGGACTGGGTGGGGACTTTTGAGTTTTTGTAAGATAAAACCAAACTAAGAATGTTCCAAACTTAGAGCCTGAACAGGGTGGGGGAGTAGGAAACTTACTCACAGACCCACCTTGAATTTTAGAATGATGGAAATGTGAACCAAATCTGAACACTATTACTACAAATGATATTCCAAAAGGAAAGCCCCCTATGGTACATCTGAAACAAATTGGTCCTGAAAAACATTTTTTGAAACAAATTTGCTTTCGATCATAATGGAAGCTATTTTACATTATACAAGTAAGTAACATAAAATCATCAAACAAAAATTTTGCCTTTGACTTGAGTTAAATTTTTTCATTTACCATCTTTTGGTACCTGTTTTCAGGTGCATTGCAAACAGAATTTTATTTCATAATACTTACTTCTTTTGTGTTAAATTTGTCATTTAAGATTAACGGTTGGGAGGTGGGGATGGTGTAATTGCTAATGGGCTGGACTGCTGCAGCGTAGTCAGTGAATCTGAACTTTTTTCCCATTATTATATTCACTTTTGGACTACTACCCATGGGAAAGGTATGGACCCCTTTATCCCCCCCAGATATTGGTTGAATAATACTATTACTATCCTTCTACAATAATAACTTAAGCATTAAATAACCCATTAAGTTTGATATGCCATTAAACAAAGTAAACTAACATAACCTAAGATTAACAGTTAAATTTTAAAAAAATCAAATCTTTTTTTTTAGTTTATTTATTTTATTGCAGTTTTTTTTTCACCTCAGTTTGTTTGTCCTCTATAGATGGACAAACTCGTTCTTGTCAAGCAACTAAATTTGCTATACTTACTTATTGGATTCTAGACAAAGATCTAACCAACAGAAAATGTTGCTCTTTATAAAGAAAGAGAAGAACTAATCAAGAGAGGTTTCTAACCATAAATTATAATAGTTTTGAAGGACGTAAATCACTTTCATGTATATATCCAAATATAGTCTCCCATCATATTTTGAAAATGTCTTCAAAATTTCTTTAATTACTTTGTCCGTCTTGCTTAAGACCCAGATCCATTATATATGATGTAGATGGCAATTTCAGCTAGTATATATATACAGATATATAGCATACAATATTACGCTATCTTAAGAGTGCTGGACTGCGGAATTGTAGTACACAAGTTCAAACTCCAGTTGCGCTATTATGTTCACTTTCTGACAAATACCCTTGGGGAAAGGTATGAACCCCCTTATCCTCCCATCTATGGGTTAAATAGTACCACTACTGTCCTTCTCAAAACAAGATGGATTTGACATTAAATAAATAAAGATTGATAATCCATTAAATTACTAACAAACAAACAAACTATCTTAAGATACGAGAATCATTAAATAAGTTTCCAGACTTTTTTTTCGTATGGGCACTTTTATTGATAGTACACACATGAAACTCTAGTCCCCTTCAAAGTAATCTCCTCCAGCTGCAATGCACTTGTTGTACCATTACAACAACTTCTGAAAGGCCTCATGGAAGTCCTCTTGTGTAGACGTGTCAATGACCTTCGTCACAGCCTCTTTCATCTCCTCAATTGTCTCATAATGACAGCTCAGAGGCTGTCATTATGAGACAATTGAGGAATAACCAACAGTCACAGGGAGCAAGGTCTGGACTTTAGGGAGGCTGAGGAACTGTCTTGATGCCCATCTTGGCCAAATAGTCTGTGACAAGGATGGAGTTATGGACTGGTGGAAATGCCACTGACCCGATTGGGAAGAGTGCTGGCCTCAAACGACAGAATCTCTTGCTGAACTCCCTTAAAACCTCAACATAGTAACCCTAACCCTAACCTAACCCTTTGGCCAATCAACTCTGGTGTTCCGACTTCCTTACTCCTCCTACACATCTCATCATCCCTCACAGACTCTGTGCCTTTCTTGAATCTCTTATACCACTCAAAAACTGATGCTCAATTCATGCAAGATGCTCCAAAAGCAGTGTGAAGCATTCCATACATTTCTGTGGCATTTTTTCCAAGTTTAAAACAGAATTTTATTGCATATCGTTCTTCTAAAGTGTCCTCACATCCAGAGTGCATTTTTGAAATTCACCAGCTGTGACAATCAGGCTTTAGTAGGGTGTATTCCAATTGCTGCTGTAGCTGTTCATTTGAAGCTGAAATCATAAAAATTGGTCAGTCATCTCATAAGATGTATAGCAATGACATACTGAATTTTCAAGAGTCTATGACAACTTTAAAAGCCTATACAAAAAAAGTCTGGAAACTTATTGAATGCACCACGTATTAATATTGTTGAATATATATACATAGTAATATTGTATGCAGGTGGTATCAAGCAAGAATAGATAAGTTATTGAAAAAATCCAGCAGTCAAAAGATGAGTTCAATATCTAAGTGTAACAATATATCTTTGATCTAGCACCTTAAACAGATTTTACCAGGGCACCAAGGAGTGATGGGGACTAGCTAGAAAATGATACCCACCTGAGGTGGTATTAGGGATGGGGTGTTCAGTGAACCCCAGTATAAGATAATAGATTTGTGATTTTGTTTGTCTTTTTTTCTTTTGGTAGCTGGAGTGAGAGGAGATAAATGTTAATGTGAAGTGTGAATAAGAAATGAATCAAAGATATGAGAAGAGTCCTGTTCTTAGAAGAAGAAGAAGCTAGCATACACATTGTCTATAACCATTTCTTTCTAATTCTGTGGCTTCTAAATGGAAAGAATATATCAACAAGGCCCTAACGCTTAACAGTGGGTGTTTTTATGCATTTTCTTTCCAATTTGGTGTCTAGCCATCACCAACATCTTCAGTCATCTTTTGATAAACTTTTCAGAATGAATCAAGACCAAGATACTTTGTATCTAGCATCGATGATTGGTTTGGTTTGTTTGGCCCTACGGCACATCAACCCTTGTAGGTCACCCAACACCAAATCCATTTTTATGTCAACAATCTGTTCCACTGAAAACAGTTCAGTCCAGCACAAGTACACAGTCCAACTGTCAAAAACATCTCCACTTCAAACCACTCAAGCAGTTACATGCAACAACGCAGTCAAGTGTAAATACAGTTTCAATGTCGAAAAACAATTCAGTCAAGCACAAGCACGCAGTTCAAGTGCAAGTACGGTTCAATTGTCAAAAACGTTTCCATTTCAAGCCATTCAGTTTACTCAATTCATTTTAGCATAAGTATGCTGTTAGTTCTATTTAGTCCATAGATAGGGCCCTATCAGGTGCTACCACTCTGGGCCAGAGTGGAACTGGGAGTGATGGCAATGAAGGGGTACTCCGCATTCCCCAAAGCTCCAGATTTTTTAGTGTCATATCCAGGACACTCGTTTGGGGGGGGTCTTACCTCTCTGCAGAGGTGCAGTCAGTGTATTCTACAGCCCCAGCTGACTGGGCAATAGCATCGATGAGTACTATAGCTAGTGTGTGTGTGTGTGTATATATATATATATATATATATATAATAAATATATATTAGATATATATATTTAATTCATGAAATTTAGACTGCAACCCCTGGGTTTCATGGAGATTTTTGCAAAACAACAATCATCAAGCAGTTAAGAAAATGAAATAAATTGCAAATCGAAAAAACATAGTCAAAAAAAACTATTGTGATTTTGTAGGAATCTTTGTGTGTGGGTGTGTACGTATGCTTGTGTGGGTTATAGTTGCATATTATTGTGTGTATGTATGGGTGTAAGTGAAGGTACAAATGCAGCACATTGTTTTAACCGGATATAAATTCGTCAGTGTATCTTATTTTTTACTACATTATTTTATTTCTGTATGTGTAGGTGACTATAGCTAAGGAACAAAACATCATCATTGATGTTGGTTGGTTGTGTTTTATGGCATATCAACCTTTGTAGGTTATTTAACACCAAATCCATTTCTATATATATATATATAATCAGTTCTATTTCAAACTATTCAGTTTATTCAAGCAGTTATATATAACAATTCAGCTTAGTATAAGTACAGTTTTAATGTCAAAAACAGTTCAATTTCAAACAATTCACTTTAGCATAAGCACATAGTTTAAATGTAAGTACAGTCTAATTGTCAATAACATTTCTATTTCTAGCTATTCAGTTTAGTCAAACAATTCAGTTTAGCATAAGTATGTGGTTAGTTCTATGTAACCCATAGATAGGGCCCTATCGAGTGCTACCACGCCAGACCAGAGTGAACCTGGGAGCGATAACAATAAAGGGGTACTCCGCATTCCCCAAAGCTCCAGCATTGCTAGAACCTCACCATCAGATTGTTTAGTGTCATATCTAGGACACTCGTTGTGGGAGGTGGGTCTTACCCCTCTGCAGAGAAGCAGTCGGTGGATTCTACAGCCCCAGCTGACTGGGAAAATCATCATTGAATGTCGAGGGGAAAGAATAAAGATTTGATTTGTAAGCATATTTAAATGGTTATATTATGGTAGACCAGAATCACAATGGGTATAAGTAGGGATATATTGTATTACAATATAATATTGTACACAAACACACAAAGTGATTTAGTGACAACCAACACTGTTTTATATATATATATATATATATATATATATATATATATATATATATATATATAAAGATGGTTCAGCATAGAAACCGTGCTTGATCTTAGAGTCATTATCTGATGAAAGTTTTTATGGTGTTATAACTTTTTTTTATTTATTGTTTTTAATGGTATGTCAACCTGTCTATGGTTAATTGTTTATAGGTCAGAGAATGACATTCATATTTACGTTTTTTGTAAAGTTGTTTCCTAAGAGTTTTTTTTTTTAAGACATGAACCTATCAAATATAGTTTTTAAACCTAGCTATTTGACTGATAGAGGAGACCCTAACAGGTACTACCACTCCGAGTCAAAATGGGCCCGGGGTTAATGACAATGAAAGAGTTCTTCACAGTCTTCAGATCTTCAGAACTGGAACCTCACTATCACATGCAGTTTACTGACATACCCAGGACACCCCTTACCCCTCTACCAGTGTATTCTAAGTCGCACTGATAAGAGTAGTTTTTTCTTTTATGCAGGAAATATGTATTTTCCCAACCCCTCTAATATGGATAGGATGTGATACAAAATCCATTTTTAGTGGAGAACAACTGGTTTAAATTCAGAGTTTATCTTCTTCTAAACTTCTCTGCTGTACCAAGGCCAAAGAGCCCAGTCTGTTAAACTGTTTACTTATAGCTGACAAGGAGAGGTGGAAAGAGAAATTGATTTATTTGTGTAAAGAATTTTCACAGACAATAATAATTTGTAAGAATAATATCAAACTGGCAAAACGCTTTCCTGTTATGTGGATTTATCTTCAATAATATTTATTGACTATTCGATTGGTAACAAAAATTGTAAAATACTCAGTGATCATATATACCCAACCCCTCCGCTCGGGCAGGATATGACACAAGGTCAATTTTTCAGCGGAGTTTAACAGGTTTGAATTCAGAGTTTTCCTTCTCCTAGTTACCTCACCAAGGCTAAAGAACCTAGTCTGCCCTACTATTTACCCATAGCTGGAGGGAGAATAATTGGATTCATACCTGATTCATACCTTTCCCAAGGATATTAGTGCTATGTGAAATGCAATCAGTCTCGTCCAGGATTTGAACTCGTGTCACCGTGTCCATTTCCTACGACGATAACCATTATACCACGGGCACTCAGTGATCCATGTCTTGATCTTTTACCTTGGATAATTCAATAAAACTCTTGACAAAAATAGTATAAAGAAAACTTTAGAAACTTAGACTTATACTATAACTGGATTTGGTAGATAGAGCACTACCCATATGGTATGTCTAGAGCAGGATTAGACTGGTAAAGCCCAACCCTCTACTGGTCAACTGGTTTAAATTTAGAGTTTTCCTTCTTCGAGATTAGTTGCCTTATCAAGTTTAAAGAGCACAATCTTCTCTCCTATTAACCCATAGATGGAGGAATAGTTGGATTCATACAATATGAAATGCAACAAGCATCATTCAGGATTTGAACTTGGGTCATTGTGTTTACTTCCTATGATAATAACCATTACACCAAGAGCACCTCCACAAGGCAAATATATACATATATATATATATATATATATATATATATATATAGACACACCCACACACACATATATATATATATATATATATATATATATATAAATCCTGTCATTGAATTAAAGATTCAAATGGCTGATAATCTAAAATTGATAAAAGCAATGTATTCCAATTTGGCATATATAATGTCTATGAGAAAACAGAGCAGCACAAAGGAAATTGGATTCTGGCAGACACTAACGGTGTGCGATTCAAAAAGGTATAAAAAGCAGTTACATGCTTAGCAAAGACTGCAATAGAAAACCTGTCTGGATAAGCATGAAATGGAGTGTATATTTTCCCCTGCCCTAAATTAGACATTCAGTATCAAGATTCGCGTGCATTTTCTTCTAACAAATATATTTTAATATTCAAGTCATTTTGGGTTATTCAGTCAATTTCAATCTAAATAGGATTTTTTTTCCTCCAATTCTCTTTCTCTTTGTATGAAGACATGTTTCTTTTTATCTTCATTGATACAAAGAAATACAACTGACAGACTGAACTCTAACAATGCTAACTTGTCACAAAGCCCCAAAGTCTTTAGAACAACATTCCTTAATCTTTTTCATTAACTACTTGCATCAGTCATACTCTCCCTCCCTTCTCTCTCTTTCTCTCTCTTTATATATATATATATATATATATGTGTGTGTGTGTGTGTGTGTGTGTGTGTGTGTGTGTGTGTGTGTACTAGGTATTGCATCCCTGCTTAACTACATTTTCATTATATTTACCATAAAACAATTTATTTATTTGTTTGTTTACTCATTCAAGTGTCATTGTCAGCAGTGTATTTTTCAAATGCAATGAAAAACCCTAAACAATAATATACATTGCAAATTGCACTCTTTATTAAAATGACTTTTTGGCTTTCTTATAAAAGTTATACACAAAACTATTGCTAATATATGTGGAAATAAGATAATAAAATTACAGCTAGGTTGGTTATTTATTAAGATATACCTTTTAAAATCATTATGCAAATTCTATATCTCATGATTGATAAATGCTCTTTGTGAGTACACACACACACACACACACACACACACACACACACACACACACATATATATATATATATATATATATATATATATATATATATATACATTGCACAGAGATCATGTGTATTTATAATTAAACAGGATGTAGGCCATTTTGAAGTTAGCAGAGGCTCAGAAGCAGGCACAGAAATTTACATTTACTCATAAAGATATATATCTATATGGCACTGCTCATAAATATTTAAACAAATTGACAATTTAGTTTCTGTCTGGTTTGATAGCTAAAAGCAGAAACATTACACAAGATGAACCAAATTTAATGTTTTCTCATTATCAATGCTAAATATCTGAAAGATTTTTTTAACAGAATAAATCATTAAATTAAAAAAAAAGTTTTATTTTATTTTTGCAACCTCTTAAAATCTTGTGCAGAACCTATCAAAGAGTTTTTAAAAACAAATTCACATTGCAATTTGGAACCATGGCCAAACACTTGTAAGTTTATTTTGATATTGAACCTCCTCAAAATCCTTAAAGGCCCCTGCAACCTTAGGCAATAAACAAAACACTTTATATTTGTTCAAATAGTTGTGAGCAGCACTTTCTATAGCCTTTATAAACATTACCCTATATAAATATTTGCACATATACATGTCTTTTTCTTTAGATGTCTGCATCAATGTGAATCAAACATTGAAAGGAAGTTAAATATTTGGCAATGTATGTCATTAAAATAGGCTTTGCTTTTAGAATAAAAACTAAATATCCCATCAGACTTCCTCCACAACAGGAGTCCCAGGGGTTTCTATTTAGAAAAGAGGGAAGGATTCTAATTAACAGTTCACCGTTATGTTCACTATAAATAAATTGCATGATTAAAAACACAAATGACATTTAGAATGAATACAAACCCTATAAAATTATCATCTACTCACAAATTAGATTGGAAGTTGTTTTATTCTTTAAGTTAGAGGATTTTAAGTGAATTGTTCTATTAAAACACTTGCTATAATGGGCTATTTTTGTTGGGTCTTAGTTAAATATATGAAGTATTGCTAATAAATAAGTACAATTCTAACAATTTTTTATAAGTTACTTTTCTTCTAAACCAAAGATTCTAGGATTTTAAATTTGCATAAATACATAAAAGGTGTGTGATTATTTTTGAATAGCTATATATTCATATTTTTGGTGGCAGTTTTGAGGCTGAAAAGTTTGGTAATAAATAATACCTAATAATATCCATTTTGATTGAATAATGTTCCATTAGAAATAATAAAATCCTAATATCTTTGGTTAATTGGTTGTATGGTATGTCAACCCTATTTAGGTTATTTAATGCCAAAGTAAGTTTATTTTTTCTCAAGCAATTACAGTTTCAAGCAACTAATAATAATCATGTGTAAACAATCATAGATTTATTATTAACTATTCATAATAGAAATAATAGGGCATAGTTATATGGTTTCACATATTCATATTTAATACTAATCATTTTCAAATATATCTATTTGACCTACAGAATGAAGCTCAACAATCACTATCACTCTGAATCAGAATGAATCTGAGAGATATGGTAATGAAATGACATATACTTGTATGACATTTATGCCACTCTCTGGGTCTACATAGCAACAACCCAGTGACAAGAATAGCAAAATAACTGGTGACTATGAAAACTACAGGTTTTATTTCAGAGTTCTTTCTTTTAGCCTTTCCCATCAAAGGATACCAACAAGTTAGAAGTGGTTTGATGCCAGAGCTTCTTCCGCCAGTTTTGATTTTAGAATTAACTTCTAGAAGAGTTGCCTTCAGCAGGGCTTTGTCATTAGACTGGAGGCCCTTCTACCCAATATATATATATATATATATATATATATATATATATATATATATATATATATATAATGAGAATTTTAGAAATATATTAATTGATAAGTACTTTATGAATAATATTTGAATGATAAAACCTTGAAGGTTACAGTCCAGTTGGTTGGGGCAGTAGAATATGACAATTGCATCTCTACAGAGGAGTAAAAATCTCCCTACCCCCCAAAAAAGTGTCCTGGATATGATATCAACCCATATGATGGTGAGGCTTCAGTCCTAAAGTTTTGAGGAATGTGGAGAACCCCTTCATTGTCATTACTCCCAGGTCTACTCTGAATTGGAGTGGTAGTACCTGTTAGGTACCTATCTGTGTCAAATAGAACTGTTTAACCATTTAACTGTTTACAAACAAATGACTGATGTTGAATTGTTAGTGTAAGATAGCAATACTTGAAACCGTTTAAATGTGTGCAAACAAATGATCTCTGATCCGTTTAAAAATAAGATTATTTTATATTGCTCACCAATCATATATATACAAAATATACATATATAACAAGATTTAGCATTGAATAACCTACAAGGGTTGTATCCAATGAAACCCAACCAAGGATAAAACATTAATATAATTATTGAAATATAAAAATCAAATAGAAAAGACTTTGATCTAAATTTGGATTCATCTAATGTAGTTGAAAATAAAGTTCAATTTGAATAACTGAGGTAGAGATAAATCAAGTCATATCCTAATTATATTTACTGTATGTTCAATTTTGGATTTTTGCCTTACAATATACATTTTAAAGAAAATCTATTCTTGAAGATAACTTTATATTGATTCTTAAAAACGAATAGGCCAATTAGAGAAGCAAAATTATATTTTATGAGTTCAAAGTTATCTATGAATATAAATAAGTTTGGAGTTGTGTTGTGTAATGGTTGTCATCAAAGTAAATAGACTTAACTAAGCAGTAATAAAAAAGTTGGCAACCTAAGTGAAAGGTGACCTGAAGGCTCTCTTTTCTATAGCTACTACACTGAGGTGTTGGGGAGGGTGCTACTCTATTCTCTGGATTGCTTCACTTTACCCTTGATCTTTACCTTATTATGCTGAGTGTTAAGCAAGGCGGCATCAAGTACCATTTTTTGAGTCTTTGGTATGACTCGACCTGGGATTGAACTCCAGTCTCCTGGACCATTGACAAACACTTAACTCATTAGGCCAATGGCCCGGTATACTATGTAATTATTTTCCATCTCCAGCAGAGAAAATTACCTCTACATTTGATAAGTAATGATTAATAAAATTTAGATAATTATTTTTGTAAGACAAATAATTAAAAATTTTCTTTTGTATTTTAAAGTTTGGAAATTATATATTAGTTACGCCTTGCAGCAAAGATTATTGTTTATTGTTAGAGACCCCTCCATTTCAACAAGCCCTTCTTTAGAAATAGGGAAAAAGGTTTTTTAAACATTCATCTGGGTTCAATGAGTATATATATCAAATTTATATATTAGAAGTGACAAGCTATACATATATAATCTCTTTAGAACTATAGAACTATGATAGTATGCACACACACACACACACACACACACACACACACACACACACACACACACACACACACACACACACACATATATATATATATATATAGAGAGAGAGAGAGCAAAATAGCCTATTGAACAAAAGAACAGATTTAATTTTTAAGTGCAACCATGAAAATAAGTACCTGCTATGCATTTTTGCACCTGACTGAATTCTTTTAAATAGTGACATTTATTTATTAATTTTCTGAAAACATAAGAGTACATGTGTCTTTTTTAACATGATGAATAAATATTTCTTTTGGCTATAAGAGATTAGTACTTATAAGTAATGTAATAGACGACATTGACATCAACATCATCATCATCATCATTTTACTCAGTTGAGAGTTCTTCACATCAGTGTTAGCTGATGGTTTTCCACTGGAGTTTGAGTAACAACAAGTCTTCTCAAGTCTCCAGGACTCTTCTTAGTATTCTGGCTGATCTCAACAATGCTGCAGTTTGCATGGTCTCCATTCATTCTCTTATTTTTAAATCCTCCCAGTCCCTGTACCAGTCCTTTAGTGACTGTATTGAGCGGAATAATTACCATCACCTTCACATTTCATAGTTTTTTCAGTTCTCTAGCAAGGTCTAGGTACTTATCTTTCTTTTTGCTTTCCTTAAGTTTTACCCTGTGATCCGCCAGTATAGCAAAGTCCACTATTTGGCAGGTTCTCTCTTTTAGTTGACTAGGCCTGGTCATGTGGCCAAGATTAAGTGATCTGCTTGTACCTCAAAATCCCAAAGAATTTTGTGTGTCTCATTTTCTTGGATGGATTCCTAGTTTATCATTATTATTATTTCAGAATGATAGAGGAGACTTTGTTTCTAAAGAATGTTAGGAGATACAATGAGGTTGAAATAGAAAAGTTTTCATTATCATCTGATAGTTATAAAAACATTCAACTAACAGTTGTGATTAACAAGTTTGTATTACTTTCTCTCTCTATATATATATATATGGAGAGAGAGGGAGAGAGAGAAAGAAAAAATTGATAACAAGGTAATCCAAGCAGAAGGAGAGATTTATTGAGAAACAAAGTTGACACTATAGTGTTTCAGTCCTAATGAACCATCATCAGGATTGGGAGGGATGATATTAGTGATGTTAAATCAATGATGGATGTTTAAAAAGCATTAACATCACTAATATCATCAGGTCAGTGGCATTTCCACTAGGACAATTCACAACTCCATCCTTGTCACAGACTATTTGACCAAGATAGAGATAAAGACAGTTCCTCAGCCTCCCTAAAGTCCAGACGTTGCTCCCTGTGACTTTTGGTTATTCCTTAAGCTCAGAGGCTGTCGTTATGAGACAATTGAGGAGATGAAAGAGTCTGTGATGAAGGTCATTGACACGCTCACACAAGAGGACTTCCATGGGGCCTTCCAGAAGTTTTTGGAATGGTACAACAAGTGCATTGCAGCTGGAGGAGATTACTTCGAAGGGGACTAGAGTTTCATGCGTGTACTATCAATAAAAGTCTCCATATGAAAAAAGTCTGGAAACTTATTTAATGATCCTCTTATATATATTAGAGAAAAATGCAAATAAATCCAACAATACAAAATTATGAAAAACAATTTACTCAAAGGATCTATCTGCATATATATTACTTATATATGTATCTACTTATATATGGATAATATGCCAATGTTAAACTTTTCATTTTTTTTAAATCATCTTCAGGACGATGTCATTACGTGATGTTGTCTTATCAAAAAATTATTTCCAAAATCAAAAATAAAAAAATTCTTAGCATTTTATTCTCATGAATTGTTTCCTGTTTCAAAATGTATGTGATGTAATTAGTGTTTGAAAACTTCTATTTTTTGATTTTATTTTATTTTTCATTTATCTATTTGTTTTTTGGTTTTTTTTTTAAATACGAGAACTTTTATATCCAACTGCATAAATAAGAAAGCAATACCTAGTAGCATTTCCAATACTCTCAGTCTTTTAATCACATTTTTCCATAACACGAAAACTTTCCTAGAGTCTAATTTCTAAGGTTTAACTTATTTTTTAATATTCCCAAAATAAGTACACCTCTTATATATCTATTCAATTTTATTTTTGGTTATAAAGATATGCTAATTTTATTTTGGGTTGCAAAGTTTCAATGTTACAGAGTTTGGTAATAAATATACTATTCCATTAAAAACAATAAATTCCTGGTATCTTTTTTTGGTTTAGAAGAAAATTAACTTTTTATTCAAAATCCTTAAAGGTGTATTTATTTATGGGTAATACCATATATGTGTATATAACATATTTGAATTTTATTTTATATGAAAGGTCTTACTTTGCACAGGTACAAATGACACGTCATTTTTCTTCTTTTCTCTGAATTTTGGTGATTTAACAATAGGATCATAATTCTTCCGGTTTTTATGCATTTTTCCTATTTTATTGATTATTGATTGAATATTCTTTTTCTGTGTTTCCATTTTACCTACAAATAAAAGGAATTAATGAATAAATTTCATACCACAGCAATAAATAATCAAAAGTAGTACAGAACTACCTGGTTAGAATTGGACACGTGTATTGACAAAGGTGTAAATCTGATCATCATCATGATAGCACGACTTCCCTTACCTCTCTCTTGCTATGCGTATCTCTATCAGCTATCACACTTAGTAAGTCTTCTAGGTGGCATTCAGTGTCCACACAGAGCTGATAAATGTAGGTTTTTGCTGCTCGGACAACACTGATATGCCTACGTGTAGGAATCCATAGGAGAATATTGCTTATGGGTTCATCTTTACTTCTCCAGCATTCCCTTGTTTGTTCTACTTGAATGGTTTGTGTGAATGGAAGTAAGTGGCTGTACAGCTGTGCACTTTTTTGGGGTACTACTTCCAAGATTTGTTCAAAACAGCATCTAGTTTTTCTCCAACTATTTCATTAAAGTCCAAGTAGTGCAACTATACAATAATACTGACATGGCTATCAGCTTGGAAGAATACCCATTCTATTTTATCAGAGAGATCAGGTTTCCATATGGTTGTTAACCTGTCAATAGCAATCCATACTTTACCTATGTTTATATTGACATCCATTTCAGTAGATGCAATAAAAAAAAAAGTAAAGTTGGCAACCTTCGTCAAGGGTGACCTGAAGGCTCCCTTTTCAATAGCTACTACACTGAGGTGTAGAAGAGGGCGCTACTCCATTCCCTGGATTGCTCCACTTTACCCTTGATCCTTACCTCATAATGCTTAGTGTTAAACAAGGCAGCATCAAGTACCATTTTTTGAGTCTTTGGTATGACTCGACCTGGGATTGAACCCCGGTCTCCTGGACCATTGGCAAACACTCTAATCATTAGGCCAATGGCCCAGTTCAGTATGCAATATTGGTACCAAAAGATTACAATCATAAAAAATACATCTTTATTATCGAAAACAATTTAATAAAAATATTAATAAAAACATTCAGCAGTCAATAAACATAAAAGTCTTTCAAACTCAACCAATAACTAAAATGTATTCAAATAAAAAAAGTTTTGCCTGCAATCAAGATATGAGAAAAATATCTTCTTATCTGATCGACTAACCCAATTGGTAATTTATTTTGTCCTTAGTTGGTTATTGGTCATTAGTTGGTTGTCTAAATAAAGAAACAGTTTTCCTGTTCTTGGAAACGGCAAATCTGGCCAGTTTCTAGGCAACTTAGATGCTTGATGATGATTGCTTATAAAGGGCATAAAAATTGAAGTGCCAAAACATTAGAGACATCTACCTAATAACATGCTGTCTCTTGAGTTTGTGTTTCAGTCAGCTATATTAAGGAGACATGTTTCCTCAATATTAACATATGCAGAAAAAAAACATATTTCCCATGATAATTATTACAATTAGTGAATGAAATTTAAACTGAATTGTCAAAAAACTAAAGACAGCCATTTAATGTGTAACTCCTCCTTTTCCCCTGAATAACTGCAGCTATCCAATGTGCCATATGATTTTGTCATAGACCCTATGCAGTTTTACATGGGCATATTTATCCAGGCAAGTTTCATTTGTATTTGTTGAGTGTATATTTACACAACCTCTCTACCATGGCCAGGATGCCACACAAGGTCAATTTTTTTGCAGAATTCAGAGTTTTCTTTCTCCTAGACCGATTGCATAACCAAAGGAAAAGAACCCAGTCTATCCTACAATTTTTCCACAAATGGAGAGGAGAAGAGATAGATGCATGCCTTTTCCAAGGGCATTAGCACGAAGTGAAATGCAAACCCTCATTCAGGATTTGAACTCTGGTCACCAATTAAGTAATAACTGTTATGCTAAGTGTGCCTCCATTCTGGAGAAGAAATAATGGACAACCTGCATCTTTTAAGCAGAGTATAGCTGGTGTGAATTTTGAGTTTTCCTTCTTCTCGACTTGGTGCTTTGCCAAAGCTAAAGTACACAGTCTATCCTACTATTTACCTAAACCTGGTGGGGGGTGAGAACTGATGGATACATACTTTTCCCAAGAATATTAGTGCAAAGTGAAATGCAAGTAGTCTTATTTAGGACTTGAACTTGGCTTGCTCAGTTCATTTTCTATGATAACAATGCATGGCTACTTATGTTTCTTGGCTGCGGGGAATTTTGTGAGTTCTGCAACATTTTCCATTCATGCTTATTGGATTTAAATCTGGTGCGTACAGGAAACAATGCAGAACCTGCAAGTCAGCCAAGTGCCTGGAACTGGTTTTGTGCCAGCTGTGCATGATGGAGGGTTATGTTATTGGAACAAACTATGGAAAACTTGGCAAGCATTTAAGTGTGTGGGTAGGTGTGTAGATGTGCTGACACAAGATCCATGTGCAACACATCTGTCAAGACTGATTCCAGTTTCATTTGTCGTCTTTGCAAATGCCAACATAACATAACCCATACTCTTTAAACCATTCACTATTGTTTTTTTTTAAGTTTTGGATATGCAAAATAACGCTCTGAAGAGAATGATTTAAATTTTAAAATAAAAATGAAATACAACAGGAACAGCTGAGTCCCTGTGGGAGTAAAAAGGTTAAGACCAGCATTACTTGGTTGGTAGGTTTCACTGTATGTCAAGTTGAGTTGTTGAGTTATTTAAAGTTTAAGTTGTTTTTTTATTTCTTTTTTTTTTTTGCTAGCAATAATATGATTTCATGTAACTACCATAATTTTTTGTGCATAAGATGCACTATTTTTCCAGATTTTTTGACCCAAAAGTTAGGGGTGCATATTATTCACAAGATCTACTTTTTTTTCCAGTTACAAGCCTGACTATATTCAGGACAGGATGACCAAAAGTATTTTATATCTATAGTCTAAATTAATAAGTATCATGCTGTTATAGAGAAATATCTTGTTGCATTATGTGAACGTGTGTGTGTGTGTGTTTGCTCTAAATACTGTGTAAATTGTATTTTTTGACAAAAAGTAAAATATATAAATTTTTATTTTTAGTCAGTACAAACTGATAAAGAATTAATCAAATGATAAATTTTGCTTAAATTGAGCTGCTAGAAATTCCAAAAAGTCAGTGAATTATATTTTCCTGTCCAAAATTGGGGTGCGTATTATACATAAATAATTACACTATACTTATTTATTACTACAACTAATAATCATTTATAAACAATTATAAATTCTATTAACTATTCTTAGTGCAAACAATTTACAAACTGTTATATGGTTTCAAATAATTTCCTATTTAATAATAATTTTCTAGATATCTTCAATTACGTATTCCTATTTAATTTGCAAAGGAACTGAATGAAGTTCAGTTATTTTAAACAGGTAAATACTTCAATACTTATTGATGGAGACCCTTTTTGGGACCACGAAAAGACAACTTAGAACACAGTATAAGTTTAAAGATATATTGAAGTAACAAGATACAGAGAAAAGTGGTGACGTAAGCTAGGCTTACTTGTCAGTCAAATATTGGTAGAGTATCCAATATCTCACGAGAGTACTTGGCTCTCAATTAATATGGAATTTGGAAGAGTTCATGAATGGGTAGGTAATGGTCCCATAACACTTAGTTAAAATACCAAAATTTTTAAGCGAGTATATTCATGTAGTTCAAAATAATTTTGAACAATATCTGAAACAGATCTATTTGACCCATAGGTTAATTCTTTGGTTTCTTTGTTTAATGGCATATCAACTTTTGTAGGTAATTAAATACCAAAGCCATCCTTGTAGAAGAACAGTAGTGGTACTATTTATCCAATAACTGGAGTGATAAGGGGATTCATACTTTCCTCAAGGGGCATTAGTTCAAAAGGGAACATTATAGTGTGACTGGAGTTTGAACTTGCTGACTTTGAAGTTGAAGTCCAGCACTTTAGCAATTATGCCAAAGAGATTCCTCGCCTAGATTGGGCCTGAACAGATTCTACCTCTATGGGTCAGAGAGAAGCTGGGAATAATGGTAACAAAGAAGTAATCCCCCACGTCTAATTCTATGTCTACAGATTCACTACTGGATACAATTGCTTCATAATAAGGACTGGCTCTAAGCTTACACAGCATTTTGTTGACGAGGCCAGATCAATAGTATTTTTGGTCTCCTTCACATGGAAACTTTACTGCCTTCTCAAAAGAACTGGAAATGTGACTCATATGACCAGGCAATATAGCATCAGTTCTTGACCATCAAACAGTAATGTTAATGGGACATAGTAATTGATGCTGTGATACCCATAATGGTACCCTTGTTGATTGAAAATTAGGTAATATATACTGGCTGGTTGAGCAGCACTAGCATTGAATTAGGATGTAATTTGATGCAATGTTCCCCTTTGTTGGGTGGTTATCATCTTTGTCAGTTGCCAGGAGTCTCATTCTTGCATTGCCTGTGGGTGCATGCAGTCTTCATGTGCTACTGATATCTGTCTATTCCTAGTATACTTTTGGTACAGTTGTACAACAAATATATATCACCCTATTGGCAGGGTTCAGAATATGCCAACTGTATACTCTGTAGGGGGATAAAACCCACCCACACCAAAGAAGGTGTCATGAGTTTGACACAATACAGCATTTGATGGTGAGGCTTGAGATCTGGAAAGTGTAGAGTACCTCTTAATGCTATTACTTCCAGGTCCACTCTAACCTGTAATGGTCCCATCTATGAATCCAATAGATATGTTTAAGAATTATTTGTATTTGATAAGACCATATGTAAAAAAACTCTTAAGAAACAACTACAGAAAAGATGTAAATACAAATGTGCAATGAACATGATTCCCTAATCTTTAGGCAATAAAATAATCCTAGACAGATTAACATGTTTAAATTAATCAATCAAAAATATGCAGCTGTTAGTATCTGGAAGATAAAGTGTCCCAAATTTCTAAATCCAATAATCATTCTCTACTCAAATGGTGTTAAATCCTGTCAACATTTTATAGTTACCACAGCTATATTGCCACAACTACACTATTCTTTTTTATCTATTACTTCACACATATGTCATGCAGCTGCACTTAGTTCTATAATACAAGTGAGCGAGAGTGAAACAGTCTAGCATACAGGTATCTCTAATTTTTTGGTACTTTATTTTCATTTTTTTTCAATTTATGATGTCTATAAATGTTCAGTTAATAAGTTGAAGAAATACTTCAGATGGTCAGATCATTTTATACTTGACTTTTCATACAGGTTTTTCTCACATTGAATGATATAATTATTTTGAAATGTGGGAAAGTTATATAAATTGACAGAAATATAAGTGATTATGAATTTCTGATAAATGCGTAAATCATGAAACCCAGGGTCAGAGACATAACCATGTAATATATATATATATATATATATATATATATATATATATTCCTATGTGTACTACAGCTCTATCATTGATACTGAGCACTATTTAATAATGAAACAAAATTTGATCCACCATCAACTCACCAACTGAGCTAGGGATAAACATAAATTGTTACAGATATATATATATATATATATATATATAAAAATTTCATCAAACATAATAGACATTTTATGTCTACATATTTTCTTCTGGATCCGTTCGAATTCCCGTATTACTTTTATCGTATTCGGGGGGGAATTGATTTATGTATTGTCCATAGTTGTATGTATCCCTAGTACTTTCTGCCCGACTTTGGGCCATCATCAGGGGAGGATCTATTACAAAAGTGATGTAACTTTTGTTTTAGCATATTACTACTGTGTAAGGGCGTCTTTGCCGTTGAAGATTATAGCGTTTGCTTTTAAATGTAAAAGTTACATCACTTTTGTAATAGATCCTCCCCTGATGATGGCCCAAAGTCGGGCAGAAAGTACTTGGGATACATACAACTATGGACAATACATAAATCAATTCCCCCGAATACGATAAAAGTAATACGGAATTCGAACGGATCCAGAAGAAAATATGTAGACATAAAATGTCTATTATGTTTAATGAAATTTGCATTAACGAAGAAATGCTGCCTAAATATATATATATATATATATATATATATATATATATATCTGTATTTTATAATAAAATCATTGAGGAAATATAACAATATCATTAAAAAGAAAACAAATAAAATCACCCAAATCATAACCAAAAGTTTCACAATTTCTTGATCACCTCGTACATTTAGTGCTTTTCTTTTTAATCATATTATTGTAATATATATATATATATTTATATATATATATGTGAAGATCGTTCAAAAAGTTTTAAGCCTCACCCGGATTTAAGATTTGTCATATACTAATTATGTTTGTATGGGTCTCACCTGCACAGAAGTTTAAGACATAAATCTGAATTTGTTTTTCTAGTTTTAAAAGAAGTGGTATTGTATTGCCACAACAAAAATCTTCAGCTATGGGTTTTCTTTCTGGACGAGGCTTAGAACTTTTTAGACAACTTATATGGATATATATATATGTATGTATAAGTTTTTCTTTTCTTGTTTTTGAATAAGAGAACTGATGTTGGTATTAGTATTTGAGGATGAGAATGTTTGCAGGATGGAAAGACATAAAACAATATCTGGTCATACTCCCCAAAACTAATATAAGCATTTTAAAAGTGGTGATTTTTAAATGAACAACCATTAATTATTAATTGCAAGATAGAGAACTGAGTCATTTGTTCCAGAAAATTTTCAGAACTAAGATAATTAAAAAGTAACATACGTAAAACATTATATAAGCTTTAAAAAAATAAACAAAAGCTCTTAAGAGCTTCCCTATCAATTCTCAGTTGATTAAAAAAATGAAAATATTTTTTGATATACCCCAGTAGTTTATGATTCTAAGACAAGCCAACAACATGCACTCATTGTAGGTTTGTTTAGAGCAATAGCCAAATAATGAATAAACTATTGTCAAAACAAACTTTTATGTAATATTCTGGCTATACACCAGGATTCTTAAGTAAGATACAATATATATATATATATATATATATATATATATGCAAATAAAAATAGTGCCAAATGGTGGAAGTCCAAATCATTAGTAAGTAAAAGATACTTCCAGTACATATATACATATTTGTATAAACAGTTGTATATATATATTTACCCAACTCTTCTGTCATGTGCAAAATATGAACAAGGTCAGTTTTTAAGAAGTTACCATTGGTTTGAATTCAGAATTTTCCTTCGACAAAATTGGTTGCCATACCAAGGTTAAAGAACCGAAACTACTAGACTATTTACCCATAGCTAGAGGAAGATAGATTTGTGCCTTTACCTAGGGCACTAGTGTGAAGTGATACACAGTCTTGTCCAGGATTTGAACTTGGGTTGTTGTGTTTATTTCCTATGACGATAACCTCTATGTAATGGGCACCTCCACAAACAGTTGTATAAATGAGATGTGTTCAAAAAATATCGAGACTGGAGCTGTCTTTACCGAGAAAGAAATGAACAATGAAAAACATTATTTTTTTCAAAATCCTCCCCTCGACATACAACATGTTTATTTCAGCAAGTTTTCCATTGGTCAAAGCAACTCTGACTCTTTTCTTCTGTTTTATCAACTATAAGAACATACATGGTATCACAGAAGTCTAAATAAGGAGTATAAAAGCCACTTAAAATCTCAGTCTCTGATTGGTTGGCATCATAAAGATCTATTAGAATTAGGAATATGAAGAATAATACTAATCAACCTGACATCAATTACTAATATCCTCAAATATAAGACAAAGGAGGAGAGGTAGATACAAAGATGACAACAGTTGTTTTACTTGCTAGTTAGCAAGATGGTAGAAGAATAGTAACAGACAATAGTGTTTACAAAAACATTTATATTTATATAAAAAAGTATTCAAAACAATTTTTTGGAAAGGAAAAATTTACAAAAGAAGCTGGGTCTGTGTTCATGAAAATTTTTTAAATTAAAAAATATACCTCTTGGGAGTCAATAAATAATTATCTTTTTAGGAAAAAGGGAGCCTGACTGGAGTCACATGTAACAATCCCAGAATTCATTTTGGTCTCTTTTTGTCTCTGTTCTATGAACAATAGAGGCATGACTTAATTGTGTAATTGATTGTCCATCAATCTCAAATAAACCTTTTTTCTATTTTTGCACCCTTTTCACATACTGTTTGCTCATAAAAAAATATTTGCATATTCTATCTGTTGGAACATGTTTGTGTTTATTTTTCAGTACTATTTGTATACATATTTTGTGTATTTCAAATGTTTTTGTATGTTTAAATGAGTTTATCTTATTTTCCATTTATTCAGGTTTGGTTTGGTTTTATAACCATTGTAGATTATTTAGTGCCAAATCCTGTCAATACATATATATTACATATATACATGATTTGTAAACATTTTGTAGATAACATTCTTAAATGAGCCTGAATTCTTTTTTGCACACAGTTAAATGATTTCAAGTATTGCTATATAACAGTCACAATTTAAAATCAGTCATTTGTTTGCATACAGTTTGTTCTGTTTGACCCATAGATAGAACCCTATCCAGTGCTGCCAATCTGGGTCAGAGTGGACCTGGGAGCAATGGCAATAAAAGGGTACTCCATATTCCTTAAATCTCAAAGGCTGGAGCCTCACCATCAGATCTAGTATCTAGGATACTCATTGAGGGGGTCTTACTCCTCTGCAGAGATGTACTTAGTGTATTCTACAGCCCCAACCAATTAGGCTGTCCATTTATTCAAAGGTAATTTTATTATAGATAAACAAATTCTAATATTGAACCTTGACTAAACATATCCTTCCAACCACCAAATAATTCAATATACATTTTCAACATCTTTGGAGTGTTGAAATATCCAAATCTGGACTCATCTGGGCAGTTGCCTGATTTGACATCATTGATTCTGCTATGTCACATTTAGGTTTCAGATTCATATTTTAATTATCTTCTAAAATTGCATTTGATAATTGTTATTTTTATAATTGTCTTATTTTTAAATTAATCCTAAATTTTAATACTTTTATTTGAACACATTTATAAGTCATACTAGAATGGGATAATATTATTAACCTTTATAACAACAATGAGATAAATCAGTAAAACTACAGCTACAATTTCACAAAACATTTAAACTCTGTTTTAATTTGGTGACCTTAGTCGAGGGTGACCCAAAGGCTCTGTTTTCAATAGCTACTATCCTGAGATATAGGGGAGGACACTACTCTATTCTCTGGATTGCTCCACTTTACCCTTGATCCTTACCTTATAATGGTGAGTGTTAAGCAAGGCAGTATCAAGTACCACTTTTTGAGTCTTTGGTATGATTCGACCTGGGACTGAAACCCAGTCTCCCGGACTATTGGTGAACACTCTACTCATAAGGCCAATGGCCCCGTTCGATGTATATAATGTGTCTTATTATGAAAATTATTTTCAAAAGTTTATTTACCTGCATTCAAATGCATATAAGTTGAAATTAGAAAAAAAGAAATGGTGATATCAACTCCTTATGGGTTATTTAATGCCAAATTTTGATTCATTTGATTAGTTGGCTTAGTTTGCTTTCTTTATTTAATGACTTATCAATCTTTATCAGTTATTTAACATCAAAGCCATCTTTGTAAAAGAACAGTAGTGGTACTATTTAACCCTCTATAGCTGGGTGTGGAATAAGGGAGTTCATGCCTTTCCCAAGAGTATCAGTCCAAAATGAATATAATAGTTCGACTGAAGTTTGAACTTGCTTACTACAATGTTGTAGTCCCGCACATGAGCCACAATGACACAAAGATTCTTTGGCAAATCATTACAAATTATTAGTATTAAATACAAATAATTGAAACCATATAATTGTATACAAAGCCATAGAGACTCACTACTTGATTAGAATCATAACTATTTATAATGTTCTATTGCAATCATTTATTTAAGTCACACTTTTTTATTTGGATATAATAATCAGTTGTTTGGATAATTCTAAAGCTTGAAATATTTCTAATAAAGGTTGATAGGCAATTAAACAAAGAAACCAAATCAAACCAATAATTTATACACAATTGCATGTTTTAAATAACTATTACTATTTAATAATAATTATTTGTTTGCACACAGTTATATAGTTTCATGTATTCTTATTCAATACTAATTTCTGAAAAGATCTATTTCATTAATAGATGGGACCCTAATAGGGTATTATCACTTTGGGTCAAAGGGAACCCAGGAGTAATTGTAATAAACTTGACATTCTCCAAATCACCACAACTGGAGCCTCACCACCATATGCAGTTTAGTGTCATACCTAAGACACATGATGAAATCTGAATAATAATGATTGACAATTCTTATCTAAGAAATTAAATAATAAAAAATATTTGAAAATGTACAAGATAAAATGTAGCAATAACACAGTGACCATAATTATTTGTGTACAAGATGCACAATTTTTTCAGATTTTTCAACCCAAAAGTTAAGACTGTGTAATATTACATGAGAACTATAAAATCGACTTTTGTTTCTGATCACACGCTTCACCATGATGATAAGATGACCAAAAGTAAGTTATATCAATTATCAAAACTAATGAATTTTATGCCAGTACAAAGAAATACACATTGGGATGCGTGTTTGCTTATAATTTTGCTTCTTCTAATGCAAGTTTATTTTCTCAAAAAGCTTGTTGTAATTTTGTGTGAACATGTCCATATGTTTGCATTGAATACTGTGTAAATTTTGTATTTTAACGCATAATGTAAACTATATAAATTTTTATTTCTAGTTAGAACCAACTGATAAAAAAATGAATAAATGTTAAATTTAGCTGCTACAAATTCTAAAAAATCAGTGAGTGTTATACATGAGAATTTTCTTTCCAGAATTTTGCCACCCAAAGTAATTGGTGTGTACTTTATACATTAGAATTTTTTTTAGAATTTTGTCATTCTAAGTTAGAGGTGAGTGTTATACAAAGAGAATATTCTTTCTAGAATTTTGCTATCCAAAGTAATTGGTGTGCAATACATGAGAATTTTCTTTCTAGAATTTTTTCATCCTAAGTTAGAGGTGAGTGTTATACATAGGAATTTTCTTTCATCCAAATTTAGAGACGAATGTCATACATGAGAATGTGTTATACACAAATAATTATGGCATACCTATTTACTACTACTTATAATAATCATTAATAAACAATTATAATTTCAAGCAACAATACAAAAATAATTTTAGAAAAAAAATTTCCAAAGAATTTGGAACTTACTTTGTAACTCTTGGATTTCAATTTCTCCATTATTTACAGAAAGTTGAAAACTTAACATTTGTTTCTTAGCCTCTTGATATTGATCTTTACATATTTCATGGTCTTTTTTTATTCGTTTTATTATCGGTGTTGCCCGAGTGATTTGTTCTGAAACAAATAAAGATTTATAGATATGAAATTTAATATATTTAGAAATATGGACCATATTTTAAGTTTAAAACATGATTAATTATATGTTGAGACTAAAACAAATATCAGGGTGAGACAAAATTCTGCAATATTTTGGTACATTCTAGTTTTCAACATGTTTTTCATGTGATTGAAGCACTTCAAATTGTGGTAAGGTACCTGCTGTGGTTGGCTGTATTGTGGTAGCTATTTGGATATTTAGATAGGACTGTGTGCAAAAAAACCCAAACAAACTTTTAATAAACAATTACACAAAAAATGTCAACATGAACTTACAATAAACACAATTCTCTAACCTCTTAGCATAAAATAACCCTAGACAGTTTGACATGCTGTTAAAATTAATCAATTAAAATACTTTCAAATAACTACAAGATCTGGAGTGGTTGTTGAGAAACTTGTTCATTTCAGGGACATTATTATGTTTTAATTTTAATCCCAATAGATTTAATAAGAGACACTTTTAAATAGGGGAGGGAAGTCACTGTGGTTAAGTGGCTAATGTGCTGGATTGCAACGTTGTAGTACATGAGTTCAAACTCTAGTCATGTTCACTTTTGGACTAATACTCTTTGGAAAGGTATGAAACCTCTTATTCCCCACCCAGTTATGGTTTAAATAGGTACCACTGTTGTTCTTCTACAAGGATAATTTTGACATTAATTAACCCATTAAGATTGATATGCCATTAAATAAATAAAACAAACCAAAACATTCAAAATATACAAAGGAAGGAAACTGTAGAATCATAAAAATGATTTGAAATTTAAGGGAACAAGAGAAAGGAGATAAGAAGTAATGAGATAATGTATATAAGGGAAAAGTGTTTAATAAAAGAATGTGTAGGGAAAAGTGTTTAATAAAAGAATGTAAGGGAAAAGTGTTTAATAAAAGAATGTAAGGGAAAAGTGTTTAACAAAAGAATGTAAGGGAATAGTGTTTAATAAAAGAATGTGTAGGGAAAAGTGTTTAATAGAAGAATGTAAGGGAATAGTGTTTAATAAAAGAATGTGTAGGGAAAAGTGTTTAATAAAAGAATGTAAGGGAATAGTGTTTAATAAAAGAATGTAAGGGAATAGTGTTTAATAAAAGAATGTAAGAGAAAAGTGTTTAATAAAAGAATGTGTAGGGAAAAGTGTTTAATAAAAGAATGTAAGGGAATAGTGTTTGATAAAAGAATGTGTAGGGAAAAGTGTTTAATAAAAGAATGTAAGGGAATAGTGTTTAATAAAAGAATGTGTAGGGAAAAGTGTTTAATAAAAGAATGTGTAGGGAAAAGTGTTTAATAAAAGAATGTAAGGGAAAAGTGTTTAATAAAAGAATGTAAGGGAAAAGTGTTTAATAAAAGAATGTGTAGGGAATAGTGTTTAATAAAAGAATGTAAGGGAATTGTGTTTAATAAAAGAATGTGTAGGGAAAAGTGTTTAATAAAAGAATGTGTAGGGAAAAGTGTTTAATAAAAGAATGTGTAGGGAAAAGTGTTTAATAAAAGAATGTAAGGGAATAGTGTTTAATAAAAGAATGTGTAGGGAAAAGTGTTTAATAAAAGAATGTGTAGGGAAAAGTGTTTAATAAAAGAATGTAAGGGAAAAGTGTTTAATAAAAGAATGTGTAGGGAAAAGTGTTTAATAAAAGAATGTAAGGGAAAAGTGTTTAATAAAAGAATGTGTAGGGAAAAGTGTTTAATTAAAGAATGTAAGGGAATAGTGTTTAATAAAAGAATGTATAGGGAAAAGTGTTTAATAAAAGAATGTGTAGGGAATAGTGTTTAATAAAAGAATGTGTAGGGAAAAGTGTTTAATAAAAGAATGTAAGGGAATAGTGTTTAATAAAAGAATGTAAGGGAATAGTGTTTAATAAAAGAATGTAAAGGAAAAGTGTTTAATAAAAGAATGTAAGGGAAGAGTGTTTAATAAAAGAATGTGTAGGGAAAAGTGTTTAATAAAAGAATGTAAGGGAAAAGTGTTTAATAAAAGAATGTGTAGGGAAAAGTGTTTAATAAAAGAATGTGTAGGGAATAGTGTTTAATAAAAGAATGTGTAGGGAAAAGTAATTAATAAAAGAATGTAAGAGAAAAGTGTTTAATAAAAGAATGTGTAGGGAAAAGTGTTTAATAAAAGAATGTAAGGGAATAGTGATTAATAAAAGAATCTAAGGGAAAAGTGTTTAATAAAAGAATGTGTAGGGAAAAGTGTTTAATAAAAGAATGTAAGGGAAAAGTGTTTAATAAAAGAATTTGTAGGGAAAAGTGTTTAATAAAAGAATGTAAGGGAATAGTGTTTAATAAAAGAATGTAAGGGAAAAGTGTTTAATAAAAGAATGTAAGGGAATAGTGTTTAATAAAAGAATGTAAGGGAAAAGTGTTTAATAGAAGAATGTGTAGGGAAAAGTGTTTAATAAAAGAATGTAAGGGAATAGTGTTTAATAAAAGAATGTAAAGGAAAAGTGTTTAATAAAAGAATGTGTAGGGAAAAGTATTTAATAGAAGAATGTGTAGGGAAAAGTGTTTAATAAAAGAATGTAAGGGAAAAGTGTTTAATAGAAGAATGTGTAGGGAAAAGTGTTTAATAAAAGAATGTAAGAGAAAAGTGTTTAATAAAAGAATGTAAGGGAAAAGTGTTTAATAAAAGAATGTAAGAGAAAAGTGTTTAATAAAAGAATGTGTAGGGAAAAGTGTTTAATAAAAGAATGTAAGAGAAAAGTGTTTAATAAAAGAATGTAAGGGAATAGTGTTTAATAAAAGAATGTGTAGGGAAAAGTGTTTAATAAAAGAATGTAAGAGAAAAGTGTTTAATAAAAGAATGTAAGGGAAAAGTGTTTAATAAAAGAATGTAAGGGAAAAGTGTTTAATAGAAGAATGTGTAGGGAAAAGTGTTTAATAAAAGAATGTAAGGGAAAAGTGTTTAATAGAAGAATGTGTAGGGAAAAGTGTTTAATAAAAGAATGTAAGGGAATAGTGTTTAATAAAAGAATGTAAGGGAAAAGTGTTTAATAGAAGAATGTGTAGGGAAAAGTGTTTAATAAAAGAATGTAAGGGAAAAGTATTTATAGAAGAATGTGTAGGGAAAAGTGTTTAATAAAAGAATGTAAGGGAAAAGTGTTTAATAGAAGAATGTGTAGGGAAAAGTGTTTAATAAAAGAATGTAAGAGAAAAGTGTTTAATAAAAGAATGTAAGAGAAAAGTGTTTAATAAAAGAATGTAAGGGAAAAGTGTTTAATAAAAGAATGTAAGGGAATAGTGTTTAATAAAAGAATGTAAGGGAAAAGTGTTTAATAAAAGAATGTGTAGGGAAAAGTGTTTAATAAAAGAATGTAAGGGAAAAGTGTTTAATAAAAGAATGTGTAGGGAAAAGTGTTTAATAAAAGAATGTAAGGGAATAGTGTTTAATAAAAGAATGTGTAGGGAAAAGTGTTTAATAAAAGAATGTGTAGGGAAAAGTGTTTAATAAAAGAATGTAAGGGAATAGTGTTTGATAAAAGAATGTGTAGGGAAAAGTGTTTAATAAAAGAATGTGTAGGGAAAAGTGTTTAATAAAAGAATGTAAGGGAAAAGTGTTTAATAGAAGAATGTGTAGGGAAAAGTGTTTAATAAAAGAATGTAAGGGAAAAGTATTTAATAGAAGAATGTGTAGGGAAAAGTGTTTAATAAAAGAATGTAAGGGAAAAGTGTTTAATAGAAGAATGTGTAGGGAAAAGTGTTTAATAAAAGAATGTAAGGGAATAGTGTTTAATAAAAGAATGTAAGGGAAAAGTGTTTAATAAAAGAATGTAAGGGAATAGTGTTTAATAAAAGAATGTAAGGGAAAAGTGTTTAATAGAAGAATGTGTAGAGAAAAGTGTTTAATAAAAGAATGTAAGGGAAAAGTATTTAATAGAAGAATGTGTAGGGAAAAGTGTTTAATAAAAGAATGTAAGGGAAAAGTGTTTAATAGAAGAATGTGTAGGGAAAAGTGTTTAATAAAAGAATGTAAGAGAAAAGTGTTTAATAAAAGAATGTAAGAGAAAAGTGTTTAATAAAAGAATGTAAGGGAAAAGTGTTTAATAAAAGAATGTAAGGGAATAGTGTTTAATAAAAGAATGTAAGGGAAAAGTGTTTAATAAAAGAATGTGTAGGGAAAAGTGTTTAATAAAAGAATGTAAGGGAAAAGTGTTTAATAAAAGAATGTGTAGGGAAAAGTGTTTAATAAAAGAATGTAAGGGAATAGTGTTTAATAAAAGAATGTAAGGGAAAAGTGTTTAATAAAAGAATGTAAGGGAATAGTGTTTAATAAAAGAATGTAAGGGAATAGTGTTTAATAAAAGAATGTAAGGGAAAAGTGTTTAATAAAAGAATGTAAGAGAAACATGTTTAATAAAAGAATGTAAGGGAATAGTGTTTAATAAAAGAATGTAAGGGAATAGTGTTTAATAAAAGAATGTGTAGGGAAAAGTGTTTAATAAAAGAATGTAAGGGAATAGTGTTTGATAAAAGAATGTGTAGGGAAAAGTGTTTAATAAAAGAATGTAAGGGAATAGTGTTTAATAAAAGAATGTGTAGGGAAAAGTGTTTAATAAAAGAATGTGTAGGGAAAAGTGTTTAATAAAAGAATGTAAGGGAATAGTGTTTAATAAAAGAATGTAAGGGAATAGTGTTTAATAAAAGAATGTGTAGGGAAAAGTGTTTAATAAAAGAATGTGTAGGGAAAAGTGTTTAATAAAAGAATGTGTAGGGAAAAGTGTTTAATAAAAGAATGTGTAGGGAAAAGTGTTTAATAAAAGAATGTGTAGGGAAAAGTGTTTAATAAAAGAATGTAAGGGAATAGTGTTTAATAAAAGAATGTGTAGGGAAAAGTGTTTAATAAAAGAATGTGTAGGGAAAAGTGTTTAATAAAAGAATGTAAGAGAAAAGTGTTTAATAAAAGAATGTGTAGGGAAAAGTGTTTAATAAAAGAATGTAAGGGAAAAGTGTTTAATAAAAGAATGTGTAGGGAAAAGTGTTTAATTAAAGAATGTAAGGGAATAGTGTTTAATAAAAGAATGTATAGGGAAAAGTGTTTAATAAAAGAATGTGTAGGGAATAGTGTTTAATAAAAGAATGTGTAGGGAAAAGTGTTTAATAAAAGAATGTAAGGGAATAGTGTTTAATAAAAGAATGTAAGGGAATAGTGTTTAATAAAAGAATGTAAAGGAAAAGTGTTTAATAAAAGAATGTAAGGGAAGAGTGTTTAATAAAAGAATGTGTAGGGAAAAGTGTTTAATAAAAGAATGTAAGGGAAAAGTGTTTAATAAAAGAATGTGTAGGGAAAAGTGTTTAATAAAAGAATGTGTAGGGAATAGTGTTTAATAAAAGAATGTGTAGGGAAAAGTGTTTAATAAAAGAATGTAAGAGAAAAGTGTTTAATAAAAGAATGTGTAGGGAAAAGTGTTTAATAAAAGAATGTAAGGGAATAGTGTTTAATAAAAGAATGTAAGGGAAAAGTGTTTAATAAAAGAATGTGTAGGGAAAAGTGTTTAATAAAAGAATGTAAGGGAAAAGTGTTTAATAAAAGAATTTGTAGGGAAAAGTGTTTAATAAAAGAATGTAAGGGAATAGTGTTTAATAAAAGAATGTAAGGGAAAAGTGTTTAATAAAAGAATGTAAGGGAATAGTGTTTAATAAAAGAATGTAAGGGAAAAGTGTTTAATAGAAGAATGTGTAGGGAAAAGTGTTTAATAAAAGAATGTAAGGGAATAGTGTTTAATAAAAGAATGTAAGGGAAAAGTGTTTAATAAAAGAATGTGTAGGGAAAAGTATTTAATAGAAGAATGTGTAGGGAAAAGTGTTTAATAAAAGAATGTAAGGGAAAAGTGTTTAATAGAAGAATGTGTAGGGAAAAGTGTTTAATAAAAGAATGTAAGAGAAAAGTGTTTAATAAAAGAATGTAAGGGAAAAGTGTTTAATAAAAGAATGTAAGAGAAAAGTGTTTAATAAAAGAATGTGTAGGGAAAAGTGTTTAATAAAAGAATGTAAGAGAAAAGTGTTTAATAAAAGAATGTAAGGGAATAGTGTTTAATAAAAGAATGTGTAGGGAAAAGTGTTTAATAAAAGAATGTAAGAGAAAAGTGTTTAATAAAAGAATGTAAGGGAAAAGTGTTTAATAAAAGAATGTAAGGGAAAAGTGTTTAATAGAAGAATGTGTAGGGAAAAGTGTTTAATAAAAGAATGTAAGGGAAAAGTGTTTAATAGAAGAATGTGTAGGGAAAAGTGTTTAATAAAAGAATGTAAGGGAATAGTGTTTAATAAAAGAATGTAAGGGAAAAGTGTTTAATAGAAGAATGTGTAGGGAAAAGTGTTTAATAAAAGAATGTAAGGGAAAAGTATTTAATAGAAGAATGTGTAGGGAAAAGTGTTTAATAAAAGAATGTAAGGGAAAAGTGTTTAATAGAAGAATGTGTAGGGAAAAGTGTTTAATAAAAGAATGTAAGAGAAAAGTGTTTAATAAAAGAATGTAAGAGAAAAGTGTTTAATAAAAGAATGTAAGGGAAAAGTGTTTAATAAAAGAATGTAAGGGAATAGTGTTTAATAAAAGAATGTAAGGGAAAAGTGTTTAATAAAAGAATGTGTAGGGAAAAGTATTTAATAAAAGAATGTAAGGGAAAAGTGTTTAATAAAAGAATGTGTAGGGAAAAGTGTTTAATAAAAGAATGTAAGGGAATAGTGTTTAATAAAAGAATGTGTAGGGAAAAGTGTTTAATAAAAGAATGTGTAGGGAAAAGTGTTTAATAAAAGAATGTAAGAGAAAAGTGTTTAATAAAAGAATGTGTAGGGAAAAGTGTTTAATAAAAGAATGTAAGGGAAAAGTGTTTAATAAACGAATGTGTAGGGAAAAGTGTTAAATTAAAGAATGTAAGGGAATAGTGTTTAATAAAAGAATGTATAGGGAAAAGTGTTTAATAAAAGAATGTGTAGGGAATAGTGTTTAATAAAAGAATGTGTAGGGAAAAGTGTTTAATAAAAGAATGTAAGGGAATAGTGTTTAATAAAAGAATGTAAGGGAATAGTGTTTAATAAAAGAATGTAAAGGAAAAGTGTTTAATAAAAGAATGTAAGGGAAGAGTGTTTAATAAAAGAATGTGTAGGGAAAAGTGTTTAATAAAAGAATGTGTAGGGAAAAGTGTTTAATAAAAGAATGTAAGGGAATAGTGTTTAATAAAAGAATGTAAGGGAAAAGTGTTTAATAAAAGAATGTAAGGGAATAGTGTTTAATAAAAGAATGTGTAGGGAAAAGTGTTTAATAAAAGAATGTAAGGGAAAAGTGTTTAATAAAAGAATGTAAGGGAATAGTGTTTAATAAAAGAATGTGTAGGGAAAAGTGTTTAATAAAAGAATGTGTAGGGAAAAGTGTTTAATAAAAGAATGTGTAGGGAAAAGTGTTTAATAAAAGAATGTAAGGGAATAGTGTTTAATAAAAGAATGTGTAGGGAAAAGTGTTTAATAAAAGAATGTAAGGGAAAAGTGTTTAATAAAAGAATTTGTAGGGAAAAGTGTTTAATAAAAGAATGTAAGGGAAAAGTGTTTAATAAAAGAATGTAAGGGAATAGTGTTTAATAAAAGAATGTGTAGGGAAAAGTGTTTAATAAAAGAATGTGTAGTGAAAAGTGTTTAATAAAAGAATGTAAGGGAATAGTGTTTAATAAAAGAATGTAAGGGAAAAGTGTTTAATAGAAGAATGTGTAGGGAAAAGTGTTTAATAAAAGAATGTAAGGGAATAGTGTTTAATAAAAGAATGTGTAGGGAAAAGTGTTTAATAAAAGAATGTAAGGGAATAGTGTTTAATAAAAGAATGTAAGGGAAAAGTGTTTAATAAAAGAATGTAAGGGAATAGTGTTTAATAAAAGAATGTGTAGGGAAAAGTGTTTAATAAAAGAATGTGTAGGGAAAAGTGTTTAATAAAAGAATGTAAGGGAATAGTGTTTAATAAAAGAATGTGTAGGGAAAAGTGTTTAATAAAAGAATGTGTAGGGAAAAGTGTTTAATAAAAGAATGTGTAGGGAAAAGTGTTTAATAAAAGAATGTAAGGGAATAGTGTTTAATAAAAGAATGTGTAGGGAATAGTGTTTAATAAAAGAATGTAAGGGAAAAGTGTTTAATAAAAGAATTTGTAGGGAAAAGTGTTTAATAAAAGAATGTAAGGGAAAAGTGTTTAATAAAAGAATGTAAGGGAATAGTGTTTAATAAAAGAATGTGTAGGGAAAAGTGTTTAATAAAAGAATGTGTAGTGAAAAGTGTTTAATAAAAGAATGTAAGGGAATAGTGTTTAATAAAAGAATGTAAGGGAAAAGTGTTTAATAGAAGAATGTGTAGGGAAAATTGTTTAATAAAAGAATGTAAGGGAATAGTGTTTAATAAAAGAATGTGTAGGGAAAAGGGTTTAATAAAAGAATGTAAGGGAATAGTGTTTAATAAAAGAATGTAAGGGAAAAGTGTTTAATAAAAGAATGTAAGGGAATAGTGTTTAATAAAAGAATGTGTAGGGAAAAGTGTTTAATAAAAGAATGTGTAGTGAAAAGTGTTTAATAAAAGAATGTAAGGGAATAGTGTTTAATAAAAGAATGTAAGGGAAAAGTGTTTAATAGAAGAATGTGTAGGGAAAATTGTTTAATAAAAGAATGTAAGGGAATAGTGTTTAATAAAAGAATGTGTAGGGAAAAGTGTTTAATAAAAGAATGTGTAGGGAAAAGTGTTTAATAAAAGAATGTAAGGGAATAGTGTGTAGCAGCCACAGATCTATTTCCTTTCGCGAATCAATGCCCCTGTTAAGAGAATCGGTCACTCACTGACCAATCAACTGGCAGAGCGCACTGATTCCTTCTCCCTCTCAGGAACTATTTTTTCTGGTCCCTTTTCTGTAGAAAGGACAACGTCAGAGAGAGCCCGGAGCTAGCAGAAGAAACACATCTCTCTCCCATGACCACCACTGATATCACTTGGAACACTTCGTTCACTGCTAACTTTAAACACGCTTCCTACGAACCAAGGACCAGCATACAGACCAGCGACACAAAGAGACACTTTCTCACTCTCACTCCTTCACGCCTGCTACTGTAATAAACCTTACTTTGTTGTGTTGTTAAAAGAAGTTTTGTAATTCGTGTGCCTAAAAAATATAATGTTAGGGAAATTAATAATTTCCCGAAATGCTAAAAATGTTTAATAAAAGAATGTAAGGGAAAAGTGTTTAATAAAAGAATGTGTAGGGAATGAATAAATAAAAAAAAAATAAAAAAAATTTAAATTGAATTAAAAAAGAAAATTATTAAAATATGCAGAAACTCCCTGAGGTCTCTGATAGGAAAAAGGGATGACGCATGCGTAAAGAAAAAGGGACCTCCCAACAAGAGGAGGAGGTTCATTCCCTTTCAGGCCATGACCAGCAAAGTGACAACATCTTGTTAACTGGTGGAAGATGCCACGCATTCGTCTTTGGACAAAGTGATGGCTAGTCTTACCACTAGTAGTAGCCCTCTCGGTTAACAGTATGCCGAAATATAAAAGGCTATGAAATGGAATTACAAACTAAAACACTGGACTTCGACAAACTCCCAGAAGCAACTAACACCATGTTAAAGCTTTAAAATACCAAATGAGGACACGCATATACCAACAAATGATTAACGTGTTTTTAAACACCTTGACTGGGGGATTCAACCATTTCAGGGAAAATTGCTTCACCCATTGAATGGTTGTTGAACCCAGAAAATAAAGGAAAAATATAAAAGAAATGTCTTCATCTCCTATCTGTTGCTGTTTTCTGTTGTATAATTCTTTTTGGGCCTTCTTATTCAAGGAGTTACATCAACTAGCCAATGTGGGGTGAAATAAAATATCCTCATTATGGAGTCAGATATCAAACAGCAACACAGCTTTGCCCTATACCAAACACCACAAATGTAAGGGAATAGTGTTTAATAAAAGAATGTAGACAAACCCAGATGAGTTTTCTAATATTATGTCATAGAAATTTTGTTTTTGAATAAGTAAGTAAAGTTGGCGATCGTAGTCGAGGGTGACTTCCAAATCTCCCTTTTTAATAGCTACTACACCAAGGTGTAGGGGAGGTGCTACTCCTTTCTCTGGATTACTCCACTTTACCCTTGATCCGTACCTTATAATGCAGAGTGTTAAGCAAGGAGGCAACAAGTACCATTTTTTGAGTCTTTGGTTTGATTCAACCTGGGATTGAATGCAGGTCTCCCAGGCCATGGGTGAAACACTCTAACCATTATGCCAATGTCAGGTTTTTGAATAGTATGTTGTAAAACTATAGAAAATAGTCATTATTCCCAATAAATTTTACTCTTGAGCCCTGGATACATAATTTATAAATTAACCTCTGTAAAAATAACAAAATTTAGAAATCAACATACTTAGAAAGAGGTAAATTTGTACAGTTTCACTTGTGTAAGGAACAATAAATAATTGTCTCCCTTGGATTTTGGAGGTGTGTCTTTTGCACACTTCATGGCCAGATGAAAATCCTTTTTCACCCTCTTTTGCTCATGTTTTCAAACAAAAATGTGCCTTTTTATCTCTGTTCAATGAATGGAGAGATATGTCTCTTGCTTGACCATGATGCAAGTAAAGCCAGCATGGCTTTACCATATAAGTGCCCGTGGTGTAATTATTATCGTCGTAGGAAATGAACACGATGACACGAGTTCAAATCCTGGACGAGATTGATTGCATTTCACATAGCACTAATACCCTTGGGAAAGGTATGAATCCAATTATTCTCCCTCCAGCTATGGGTAAATAGTAGGACAGACTAGGTTCTTCAGCCTTGGTTAGGCAACTAGTCTAGGAGAAGGAAAACTCTGAATTCAAACCTGTTAAACTCTGCTTAAAAATTGACCTTGTGTCATATCCTGCCCGAGCGGAGGGGTTGGTAAATAGGACCATATAAGTTGTATTGACCATTTACATCAAGTAAGACTTTTACCTTTTTTGCTTGTTTGTTTTTTGTTTATATTTTATGGCATATCAACCTTTGTAGGTTATTTAATGCCAAATCCATTTTTATACAATTCAACAGTTCTATTTCAAAGAATTCAGTTTAGCATAAGTACACAGTTTAATTATCAAAAAAATTTCTATTTCAAGTGATTCAGTTTAGTCAAATAGTTCTAATTCAAACAATTCAGTTTAGTATAAGTATAGTTTTTGTTTACATGTCAATGCAGTTCTATTTCAAACAATTCAGTTTAGCATGAGTACACAGCTTAAATATCAAAACAGTTCTATTTCAGTAATTCAGTTTAGCATAAGTATGCATTTTAGTTCTATTTAATCCATCTGGGGCAGAGTGGAAGTGGGAGTGATGGCCATGAAAGGGTACTCTGCATTCCCCAAAGTATTACTGGAACCTCACCATCAGATTGTTTAGTGTCATATCCAGGATACTCATTGGGGATGGGGGGTTACTCTTTAGCAGAGAAGCAGTCAATGTATTCTACAGCCCTAGCTGACTGGGCAAACCTTTTTTGTATCCCTTTTCATATACTGCTTGTTCATAGAACAACATGTGCACATTTTATCTGTTAGGATGCTTTTGTATGTTCTTGTTAATACTTCTTGTATGTTTATTATGTACATATTAAATCCTGTGTGTGTAAATGAGCTTGTCTTCACTTCTCTTTGTTCAGTGTTAGTGTATTATTGGATATAATAATTCAAATATTTGAGCTTGGCAAGTAAGATGTGACTAAATATCCTCTGAACCTTTCAATATTTACATAAGACTCAAATAAAAAAACATATGAGTCAAAATTTATATGTATTTACACTAAAGTTATACAAAAATGGACAAAAAAGTGAGGAGATTTTTTTTGAGATTTGCAACTGTAATGCAAATCACTTTCATGTATCAGCCCCCAGATATAGTCTCCGATCATGTTTTGAAAATTTTATCACTTAGATCCCAAAAGCAGAGTTTGAAGAAAAAAAATGGTAATTTCTTTAAACATAAACAACTGGGAAATAAAACTTTCTGATCAGGAACAAAAAAAAGTAAAAGATCTGTTACATAATATTATTGAACACCACAAGTAGATACAAATATCTTTATGTTGTTCTTTACGAATTCTATAATCTTTCTTTATGTGTTGAATTATTGATATTGGCCAAGTAATTTCTTCTGAGGGAAATAATGGTATTTATAGGTTAAGATATTGAATATTTACACAATATCTTTAGAAATCAGTACTTTAAAAAAATGTTAAAATCACATGCAATATGTTTGTATAAAAAACTTTAAAAGAACAATGACATTGTAGTCGCAAATAAAATTTCTGCTTTTTTAAAAAATATACTCTGATCTTGAAAAGTTCATGTAATGACATCATATCAGTTGTTGAAGACTTTTTTGATCATTGGATTCAAGCATTGCAACACTGATGGAAGAAGAACATGAACTGCAGTGGGAACTATATTGAAAAATAAATGTCATTTGGTCACATTCCATAAGAGTTTGAGTTTAAGTTTTGTTTAATGGCATATCAACTTCTGTGGGTTATTTTATGCCAGAAAGGTTAGATTGGTTTTGTCTTTTGTGTATGTTTTAGGGTTTAGGGTATGGGCTTTTGTTATATGTTTTATTATATTTGGTTAGATTTTTATGAAGAAGTTGGTTTTCTTTAGAAAGCTCAAGATTTCCTCTGGTTTGGTTTTTTTGAAGAGGTCTTTTATGTTGCTTGTCTAGTAGTATTTTAAGTGAATTTGTCTAAATCTCTCACAGTTTATGAGAATATGTTTGACTGTGAGAGGTATTTTGCACGTTGAACATATTGGGTGGGGGGTCTTCCTTTTTTAGGAGGTGTAAGTGGGTAATATGGATGTGGCCAATGGGAAGTCTGGAGAATATCCGTTATTCTTTTCTATTTCTTCTGCAGTATCTTGGTCAGCCTATGAAGTTTTCAGCTGACCCTTGTATTAATATCATTTTAGTTCACAGCATTAGCATGAGGTGAAATGCAAACAGCCTCATCCAGGATTTGAAGTCAGGTTGTTGTCCACTTCCTATAATGATGACTATTATGTTATTTGTACCTTCTTTAGAATGATGTGCATCCATTTCTTCTCTTCCTAGTAATGGATAAATATTAGAGCAGGTTGGGCTTTGGTAAAGTATGAGTCATGGTAATCTTTCGATGACTATGTTTTTATTCTCATCTATGGAAAGATGAGTAGATAAATCCCACAGGAAAACAGCCAGGATCAAATAGTTCGATTGGGAAACTATCCCTGATTGAACTATTTGATCCTGGCCGTTGTTCCGTGGGATTCGTCCACCAAGAACCTGGCTAGGCTTGCTGTTGACCCATTGTTGGGTTTGTCCGTCTTTTTGTCTACCACACTGCTTCCCATGGCTCCCAAGGTAATTAAAAAAACATGAAAGTAAAGTTTGCTCACAGGATGGAAACACAGACAACTTCAACATTGTAACAGATGTGCTACAAGGAGAAATATTAGCCCTATACCTGTTTATCATCTACCTAGACTACATGCTTAGAACGTATATAGATTTAATGAAAGAAAATGGTTTTAAGGTGACAAAGGAAAGAAGCAGAAGATACCCCACACAAACTTTTACGGATGCGGACTATGCTGTAGGATTGGCAATTTGTGTAGGGCAATTAGTAACGATAGCCGGGAGTAATTAATTGCGTTAGCTAAGAGCAATCAGTCATGAAGACAGGAAAACTCAATTACCAATTGAGGAACAGGAGCTATTTATGGCGCCTTGGGGCATCCCATTGTGCACAAGTGGGATATTCCATTGCATAGATCTTGATTGGCTGCTTGTAAGTAAGTGGAAGTATTTTATTATATAAACCAGCTTCAGTTTAGCATTGTAAGGAAGACTGTACTGAGCTATGACCTGCTTTATTTTTGTCTGCCAGCTGGATGCTTTACGGAGGTATGTGTTATTGTTATTCTACATCTGTTGTATATTGACCTTCGACCCGGCCAAACATGCCATTCCAAAGTGATGCACTGGAAGGAAGTGATACATTCCGATGGCAGTTATGAGAAGAAATTGCGTAGGTGGGCTTGGCTGACAATATGGGACAAGGTAAAATCCCATGGTACACTCACAGACTGATGCACCGGAAGAGAGTGAACTGCATGACAGTTATTTCCGCTTGATGACGATCAAACATGCCATTCCAAAGATATTGAGTGGGCGATGGAACTATTATATAACTCAGTGAAGACAGGAAGTCAGTTAGTTGGAGATCAGATGAGTTTGGAGACCAGACCAGTTGGTGAAAAGATGATGCTGGGATGAGAACATGTCCCAGAGAGGCTGGGCCCCCAGGCCCCCAGTTGAGCAGTCCAGGAGAACGAGAATGACACACGGCGATGCCCGGAGGGGCTGGGGAGGTCAATATGTTGCAGTCTTTGTTCAGTCTCCAACTCCCTCTCACACACACAAACCTTTCAAATAAAGTGAGAGGTACATATTTTTTTAAAGAAGTCTTCGCTTGTCTTTATTATTGCGTCAATATGTATTCTGCATGTATATGTGTATATATGCATATTTATTATATGTGATAATACAACACATCTCCTTCCTCCCCATCGCAGGAGGGTAGTGGTTTTTTGGGGGGTATGTGTTTCTTTAAACCTGGCTGGTTGTATGGAAGTAGTCTGGACAACGCCGAGGGGTTTTTGTCTGCGTCATTGAAGATGGCTGAGCAGTGTTTGATGTTATTCCAGTGCCCATTGTTTGCAGAACTGGTGTATTGGGTTTAAGAGGCATTGGATTTGGATTTGGTGTAAAGGTCTCAGGTGCAGCGCTAGGAATCGGGGGTGGGGTTGTTGGTGTTTCGAGTTTTCTGAGAAATTGGCGGTTTCTCAAGGTGATTTTACCAGATCCGTCAACTCTGACACGGTATTGGTGGTTGGGGAGTGTTTTGACAACTTGACCTCTTGTGTCCCATTGGCGGTTGTTGGTCATTGTATTGTCACTGTTTGCCCTTTTTGAAGGGGACATAAGGTGTGTGTTGTTTTGTTATATTGCTCTATAAGACGAGCATTCTGACGAGATAGAATTACCTCGGGATTTTTTGCTGCAGCTATCCAATCTGTGTGTGGTTTGTAGAGTGTGGGTTGGGATGGTATAAAGTCATGTAGCCTGCGGTGGAGTAGCAGTTTAGCGGGGGATAGTCCGATATTTTGGATGGGTGTATTTCTGTATTGGAGGATGGCTCTTGCTGTGTGGTCATTGTCCAGCGACCCTTGAGCTCCTGTGTTGCCATTTATAATTCTCTTGGCTGACTTGACAGTGAGCTCTGCCCGACCATTAGATTGTGGGTAGGTGTTTGATGATAATCTGTGTTTAACAGCCCAGTCTCGTTAAAATTGTGTGAATGGGAGGGATGTGAAGGGTGGTCCGCCATCGCTGCTGAGTTCTTCAGGGGCATCATAGCTTTAAAAAATGTCTCGGCAGATCGAGATAAGCCTTGATGCATTGGCTTGTCCATGGCTTACATGATATAGGATCAGGCAGCCTGTTAATCTATCGGCACATGCTAAGTACCCATGGTTTCCGACGTAGAAGAGATTCATAACAATCTGCTGGAATGGCCAATCAGGAGATTGTGTTAGGTTGATTGGCTCTTTTGTTTGACTGGGGCAATTTTTGTGCAAAACATGCAGCTTGCTCTGGTGTTACGGATTGAGGCGTTCATCCCTGGCCAATAAACTGATTCATTGGCGCGGGCCTTCATGCCGACTTTGCCTTGGTGTATGGAATGTAAACTACATAGTACAGTTGCACGCTGGGAAGTGGGGATGACAATCTTGTGGTCCAAGAACACTAACCCATCGTCCACTCTGAGGCAGTGCCTCACCTCCCAGTACTTGCGGATCTAGGGGGCAGTGAGGCTGCGTGTCTTCTCGAATCTGTTTTGTATGGTGTCTATTAATTTTTTGTATTGCAGGTCATTGTGTCCAGCTGCACGGATAGTGTCTGGTGAGATGAGCGCTACATTGTTGCTTGCCCCAAATGATGATAATAGAGTTGTCGATTTGACCCAGTCGTCCATGTTGTCAGACTCTATGATGTCTAATTGGGAGGGTTCAGTCGGGAATCCATTTAGGAGTGCCTGCAAGATGGCCAGTGCCACTTCCCAGTGCAGTGTTGGATGGTAAATCTATACCTGAGGGTCTTTTCTTTTAGTCTGAATAATCGGGGGTTTGAGATTTTGCTGAGGTCCCAATCTCTGAAAAGCCCCTTTAGTGGTTCATGGTCTGTAACCACTATAAGGTTCGGACAACCCATTACGAATATCCGACACTTCTCTAATGCCCAGGCAATTGCTGCTGCCTCGCTCTCGATAGGTGCATATCTGCGTTTGGCATCAATGCAGAATCTGCTGCCGGCAAATATAAGGCGCCAGCCTTCAGGGCAGCAAACTGGAGCTTTGTCAGTCATGCACATGCAATATTTTGTAGTAGTAGGAAGCCCACATGAAGGTGTTATGTGTTATTGTTATTCTACATATGCCAATGACATAGCGCATCTAGCAAATGCTCCCACCCAAGCCGAATCTCTGCTACATTGTCTGGAATAAGCAGCAGATGGCATAGGCCTCTATGTCAACTCAGACAAAATAGAATGCATGTGCTTTAATCAAAGAGGAGACATCTCCACACTAAAGGGTGGGCCTTTGAAACTAGTAGACAAGTTCACCTACCTTGGAAGCTGTGTATCATCAACCAAGAACGACATCAACACACGACTAGCAAAGCATGGACAGCTATAGATAGGCTATTGGTCATATGGAAGTCAGACCTGACCTATAAAATAAAATGCAGTTTTTTCCAAGCAGTGGTCATGTTCATACTGCTATATGGATGCACCACATGGATGCTAACAAAACGTATGGGGAAAAAGCTTGACAGCAATTACACAAGAATGCTGTGAGTTGTATTGAATAAGTCCTGGAGGCAACACCCCACAAAACAGCAGCTGTACGGCCACCTACCACCCATCACAAAAACTATCCAAGTTAGACAAACCAGACATATGGGACACTGCTGGAGAAGTAAGGACGAGCTCATAAGCGATGTGCTCCTGTGGACACCTTCACAGGGACGAGCAAAGGTAGGATGATCAGTTAGAACCTGTATACAACAGCTCGGTGCTGATACAGGATTTAGCCTGGAAGACCTGTCAGGAGCGATGGACAATAAAGACGGGTGGCGAGAGAGGATCAGGGAGATCCATGCTAACAGTGCAACATGATGATGAAAGCAACTGATCTAGGAAAAGGAAAAATTATGAATTTAAAACCTGAATAGTATTGTTGGAAGAATGTGTGACAACATGCTGTACCAATTTTTCTGTTGTCAGCTCATCCAAAAATGTGGCTGGTCTTACATAAACTTCCTCACTATAAACAAAATCACCTGTATAAACAGTTTAGTAGTTCACATCTTTAACTGAAGTGTTAAGCACTTAAGCACTGATGACTTTGCTCAAAAGAAGAGCCTTTTCTTTTCCTAGTACATATTTACATATTTACACAGTTGAAAGAGTAAGTCAAAGAGATAAGCCAATGGCATTTACCTAATATAATTAACTTACACAAACTAAGTAAAAAGATTTCAAAAGGAAGATTTTAGAGCCAACTGGCTAGAAATTATTAATTTGATGTAAGACTGAAATTGTTTGCAACTACATCAACACTTTAGATATATAATAAGATAAGGCACAGAGACTTTTGTTAATTTTCACTTATTTAAACAAATTGAGCAACATCTGCCTTGTAAGAGTTTTTGAAATACTTTTCTAGCGTTTATCTTCATTGAGTATCAAGTTAAAACTGAATAATAATCCTGTATTAATTGTTTATTGCTTGACTATCCTATTGTTGTATGGCACAAGTACATCACCTAGTTTCAGTTGTTCAATTTCACACAATACTTCTGGTACAAGTATGTTCCCCAGTTTTACCCGACTTTATGGTATCAGTGTGTCCCTTAGTTTCAACTTTCTGATTTCACCCCACCTTTCTGGTCCAAATAAGTATAATGTTGCATTTTCTTCTGGTTCATTAATAGATTCTATGTCACTAAGAATAATGGAGATAATTGAATTTTTAATAAGTGTGCCCACTTAGGCTGTATGTGTATTTTATAAAAAAGAAAATGAATCTTGTGTATAAAACAATGATTTATAGAATTCAAGTGATTGAGACTTAATGACCTTAGCTTAAAATCATTAAATTCACTTGAAATTGATTTTTGATTGTAAAAGTAATATGCATTAAAAACATGTTCATTAATTGAATCTAAATATACTGACAAAATAAAATTATAATATCCTGAAAGCAATGCTGATTTCAACTTAGGTAGATATCAAAGACATCCTTAAAAAGGAACTTGTCTCTTGTGAAGTCTATCACAAATAGTGGACAGCCTAGGCTGCTAATAGACAACAATATATTTCAAAAGCTTAAAAATGCCATTCAATTTTTTCAACTATATCACATGTACCAGTATATAATCTAATAATTTATATCCAATAGCCGACAAATTTTGAACCCAAACTCAAAAAATGCCATGTAAGTGAGGCTTAGAATACAATGATTATATCCTTTGCAGAGAAGTAAAAATCCCTGACCGAAAAAAAGGGAGGTGGGGTGTGTGACTTACATATGACATTAAACTGCATACAAAGTTCAGAACTGGAGCCTCACTATCAGATGCAATTTAGTGTAATACACAGGACACTCTTTTTGGGGGCAGGATGTGTGTTCCTGCATGGGATACAATCAAGATATTCAATGCCCTACAAAAAGGGTTAGTTACAGGATAAGGATGCCTTGTGTAGTGTAATGGTTAAGGAACTAGGCTAGTTGACTGCTACTAGTGAGTTTGATTTTCACTGAGTGCCTTATATTTCTAGCGTTGTGACATATGTAAACTAAGCTTAAATAGCTCTGACACAATGGCTATATGCATGACAGTACTAAATTGACATTGGAAGAGAAGAAAAAGAAAATATCCAAAGCCAGCAAGAAAGTGCAAAACATCAAAGTGAGAATGATAAGTGAATGAATAACTTAAGTGGAGAGGGTCAGCTTTAATAAGGATAATAAACATAAACTGGAAATCTCGCGTCAGCATTTCAGGCCTCACTTGAAAGAGTTAGAATTTTCTTATTAACCTTTTGAGCACCCAGACTAAAATTATGGGTTTGAATCATTATGCTGGTGTAATTGCATGAGCTAAAGGGAGATAGTCACACATTAATATCTATCACAATTTCTATAAAGTTTGCAGACCTTCTATCACTAAGGTTTTGGTCCAGGTAGTTGGATATTGTCCTACTCAACTCATCATCATCCTCATGTCGTGCAGCTAGCACGGATATCCCTGACCCTCTCTCGCCACTTCTCCCTATCATTCATCGCCTCTGGCAGGTCTTCAGGGCTACATCCCATATCCTCACATAGCTGCTGTATGTATGTTCGAGCTGGTCGTCCTGCTTTTGCTTTGCCATATGTGGGGGTCCATAGGAGTACATCACTTATGAGCTCATCCTTGCTTCTCCAGCAGTGTCCTGCGTATCTGGTTCGTCTAGCTTGGATAGTTTTCATGATGGGAGGCAGGTGGCCATATAGTTGGTGCCTTGTGGAGTGTTGCCACCAGGACTTGTTCAATATTGCTCGCAACATTCTTGTGTAATTGCTGTCCAGCTTCTTCTCCAGCTGTTTAGTTAGCGTCCAAGTAGTGCATCCATAAAGCAGTCTTGATATGACTGCTGCCTGGAAGAAACTGTGTTTCATTTTATCGGTCAGGTCGGATTTCCATATGATCGATAGCTTATCGATAGCTGTCCATGCCTTCGTTAGCCATGTTTCGATGTCTTTTTCGGTTGATGAGACGCTGCTTCCTAGGTAGGTGAACCTTATAAATACTGGTGAATCAGCATTCATATCTAATCTGCTTTGGTTGATTTGTTTTCAGGTTTATAGGCCAGCTCACAAACTACAACATTGTCCAAATCATATAGATTTATTCACCTATACAAATTTGGTTCAAAATTGTAGGCTACTGGATATTCTCTTACTGAATTACTTGAGCAGTCTCAAATTGATATAAACCTATATATCTATTACAATCTCCAGTAACTTTGCCAACCTCTTCTCAATTGATTGGTTGGTTGGTTTTATAGCATGTCAATCCTTGTTGGGTTATTTAATGATTTTTATTTTTTCAGGAAATGATATAGTTTCAAGTTTAATAATGATAATAATCATTTGGAAACAACTATAGCGTCAAGTAACTATTTTTAATGCCAATAATTTGCATATAATTACCATATCTTTGCTATCTTCCCACTTTCAGAGAACCTTGTGACTGTCTGTTTGACTAACAACAAAGAGTCAACCACAAGAACTCTCACAGTAAGTGCAAGAAATGGTTACAAGAAAGTTGGGGATTTGTAAAAGGGTCAGTCAGTTAGTGATGGTCAGAGGACAAGTAAGAAGCTTTAATTTTGGAGCTAGCAAAACCATCTCCTCCCATTGGGGACTGGGTTATAATTCATGAAACAAAAAGACTTTTCCTTCATCAAATCAAAAAAATACCATTTCACATTGTCCTGTCTGAAGCTGACCTTGACTGAGATTTTAAACAAGCTAACAAAGTGAGTGGTATTTTTTTGGACCACATGTCTAACTTTTTATCATCTTTTAATCTTGTCTTTGTCTCCAGCAACTTTCTTCAAGACACAAATATAGTTTAAATTATTCCTATTTAAAGCTGACAATTTGCACACAGTAACATGGTTTCAGTATTTCAAGCAATTATATGGTTTCAAATGACTAATAAATTATATATGGTGCAAAAACATATTTCCATGATTAAGTATAAACAGATAAACACTTCACACTTAATTGAAATATCAATATTTTAAGAGCCAATGTATTAAAGAAGTTCAAAATCATTTTAAACATGATCTCAAATAGACCTATTTGACACATACATGGAACTCTAACATGTACAACCACACTGTATCAGTGGCAATGAAGAAATGATTCCACACTTCTTAGAACTCCAAAACTGAAGTTTCATCACCAGATACAGTTTTAAAGAACCTTTTTTGTGGAGGTGTATCAGTCATCTATAAGAGATGAATGTATATTCCAGGTCATGTTGACAGGGCCACTCTTAAAAGCTTTTGGTCCAAGATTTTGGGCTAATGGATATTCTCTTACTAAAGTACTGAAGCAAAACATAAAAATGACCTAATAACGACTGTTATATCTGTACTCACAACTAACCTGCTTTAATTAGTCTTCTGTTTTTATGTTTATAGGCTAGCTCATAAATTATGGCACTGTTGAAGCAGATATAGGAATCTATAACACATGAAACCTCATAACCTAAGTTTAATTTATACTGATACTTAAATAATACGACATGTTGTTCTTTGATGTTATAACCCATGCCTAAAGCAGTTTAAAAGTTATCAGTACAGACAGCAGCTTCTATAGGCCAACATATCTTGATACCATCCCTGTCTGTACCATCAAATTTTAAACTAATATCCTGTAATACAACATTTGCTGATATTATTCATCTGTAATTTACCAATTCTAACCAATTATTAGAGTAAATACAATCAGCAGAAAAACTGTTAGATATTTAAAAGCCAAATTCAAGGAATAAACAATATGGCATTGTAACTCCTAAAAACAATTGAATGTCAGCAAGCAGCAATCATACCATTGTACATTTTTATTTTTGCATAACTGACAATGTTCAGTTCATAGAATATTGTGCGAGCAAGTTTGTTCTTTGCTGTAGCAATTTTAACTTCTCTATGTTTAAAACATTCCAGTGCTTCTGAGCAGAAATGATAGCTGATTCATATTTATAACATCAAGGCACCATTATAATCTGACAGATTATCATGATCTGCTTCACACAATGTTGATCTTAATTACCAATGTTGTTTGCCCACTCTGTTGGAGCTGTAGCATATGCTAACTTCTTCTCTGCAGAGAGGGTAAGGCCCTGCCCCCAAACACTGTCCTGGATATGACACTAAACTATCTGATGGAATAATGATGGAGCTTTGGGGAATGCAGAAGAAAGCTTTTTTTTATCGACTGAAAAACATTCTTCTCAAATAGAAATCCATAATTCATCAATAAGTAATTCTTCACACTTGATTTAAAACCCCAAATCACTCACTATAGAAGCTAATTCTACTTCATGTAATTTCAATTGAATATCAGATGAAATTTTTAAGCCAACTTTAATCCTTTCAGTTTGATAAGGGAAAATAAAAAATACTTCTATCCTAAATTTGTTAAATGTTCTACAACAATAGCCATTATTCTAAAATCTCATTTTTCCATGATCTATTGAACTTAAACTAGTCTTTTTTTACAGTTTAAAAAACTTTGAAAACAGTCTATATGAATGAAAGATTTTGTATACAGTCTATATATATAAAAGATTTTGTATACAGCCTATATAAAAAAAAGATTTTGAATACAGTCTATATAAAAAAAAGATTTTGAATACAGTCTATATAAAAAAAAGATATTGAATACAGTCTATATAAATAAAAGATTTTGAATACAGTCTATATAAATAAAAGATTTTGTATACAGTCTATATAAATAAAAGATTTTGAATACAGTCTGTATAAATAAAAGATTTTGAATACGGTCTATATAAATAAAAGATTTTGAATATAGTCTATATAAATAAAAGATTTTGAATATAGTCTATATAAATAAAAGATTTTGAATACGGTCTGTATTAATAAAAGATTTTGAATACAGTCTATATAAATAAAAGATTTTGTATAATGTCTATATAAATAAAAGATTTTGAATACAGTCTATATAAATAAAAGATTTTGAATACAGTCTATATAAATAAAAGATTTTGAATACAGTCTATATAAATAAAAGATTTTGAATACAGTCTATATAAATAAAAGATTTTAAATACAGTCTGTATGAATTAAAGATTTTGAATACAGTCTATATAAATGAAAGATTTTGAATACAGTCTATATAAATAAAAGATTTTAAATACAGTCTGTATGAATTAAAGATTTTGAATACAGTCTATATAAATGAAAGATTTTGAATACAGTCTATATAAATAAAAGATTTTGAATATCGTCTATATAAATAAAAGGTTTTAAATACAGTCTATATAAATGAAAGATTTTGAATACAGTCTATATAAATAAAAGATTTTGAATACAGTCTATATAAATAAAAGATTTTGAATACAGTCTATATAAATAAAAGATTTTAAATACAGTCTGTATGAATTAAAGATTTTGAATACAGTCTATATAAATGAAAGATTTTGAATACAGTCAATATAAATAAAAGATTTTGAATACAGTCTGTATTAATTAAAGATTTTGAATACAGTCTATATAAATAAAAGATTTTGTATAATGTCTATATAAATAAAAGATTTTGAATACAGTCGATATAAATAAAAGATTTTGAATACAGTCTATATAAATAAAAGATTTTGAATATAGTCTATATAAATAAAAGATTTTGAATACAGTCTATATAAATAAAAGATTTTGAATACAGTCTATATAAATAAAAGATTTTGAATAATGTCTATATAAATACAAGATTTTGAATACAGTCTATATAAATAAAAGATTTTGTATAATGTCTATATAAATAAAAGATTTTGAATACAGTTGATATGAATAAAAGATTTTGAATACAGTCTATATAAATAAAAGATTTTGAATATAGTCTATATAAATAAAAGATTTTGAATACAGTCTATATAAATAAAAGATTTTGAATATAGTCTATATAAATAAAAGATTTTGAATATAGTCTATATAAATGAAAGATTGTGAATACAGTCTATACAAATAAAAGATTTTGAATACAGTCCATATAAATAAAAGATTTTGAATACAGTCTATATAAATAAAAGATTTTGAATATAGTCTATATGACTTACTTTGATCTTTAAGATAGCTGCACATTTATTACACCAAATGAATTATTAGTCAAAATTAAATTGTTTTTATTGAATAGTCTAGAAAATGTTAAATTTAGACATTTTTTATTTATTGCACATATTTTAAATTCAAGTACTTCTTGATTGAGTGATTGATTGATTTTAACAGCATGTCAACCTGGGTAGGGTTATTTTATGCCAAGAGGTCAGGGAATCACATTTATAGTTACATTTTTTTGTCTAGTCATTTTATAAGAGTTTTTTTTTTGCACACAGTCCAATCAAATATGAATAATATTTAAATAGATCTATTTGACTCAGAGATCAGACTTTAATGGATACTCCCACCCTGGCTGATAGTAGATCTAGGAGTAACGATGATGAAGGAGTACTCCACACTCCCCAGATATCCAGAACTAAACTTTACAATCAAATGCAGTTTAGTGTCATACCCAGGACATCCCTTTTAGAGGGTCTTATTCCTCTATTAAGGAGACAGTCAGTGTATTCTAAGTTCCACCAACAGGCTAAACTACTTCTAAGTTACCATGTAAATAAAAAGCACAAAAAAGCTGACAATATTAGACCAGAATTTATCAACTCACAAATCACAACCATAAGATCCTCTTCCAAAATCACTCAGTAAATTTTTATACTTGATTTAACATAACCATATTTACCAACCCCTCCGCTCGGGCAGGATATGACACAAGGTCAATTTTTAAGTGGAGTTTAACAGGTTTGAATTCAGAGTTTTCTTTCTCCTCGACTAGTTGCCTCACCAAGGTTGAAGAACCTAGTCTGCCCTACTATTTATCCATAGCTGGAGGGAGAATAATTGGATTCATATCTTTCCCAAGGGTATTAGTGCTATGTGAAATGCAATCAGTCTCGTCCGGATTTGAACTCGTGTCGCTATGTTCATTTCCTACGATGATAACCATAACACCACAGGCACCTCCTTGATTTAACATAACAGTTATTGCTATTGAAATGGAATTGGCAATCCAAGTTCAAACCTGGATGATGCTATCTGCATTTCACTTTGCACAAATGCCTTTAAGAAAGGCATCAATCAAACTATTCAGGGCAACCAATCTAGGAGAAGGAAAACTCTGAATTCAGACCAGCTTTACTAAGCTTAAAAACTGACCATGTCATATTCTGCTTGTGGTAGGGGTTTATTCAATACTAAGCTGAAACTACTAGTAATAATTGGCTGTGCAATTACCATGACTTGTTAATTTGGCGTTGCTTGTGTGCGATATGGACTGATGGCTCAGTTGTAGAGTTTCGGCTCTGCAATTGCAACTGGTTCGATCTCCAGTGATGGAGATCACAGTATACACTGCTGATGAGACTTAATAAGGTTGAAACAGCTGTCCTGTATTTCTGTATGTCATGTGTAAGTGTTTGCCAGATTTTCTGGTCAGGGTAATTCAATTCACAATTCCTCTACTAAAAAAAAGAAAATATAGAAGCATATTTTTGCACCCATGCATTACTTATACAAATATGAGCACACAGAATATACACACAAAAGGAAAATATATAGGTGGTTGTCAGTAGTCGACCAGGAATCCTTTTTCAGACTCTGTCCTGCATGTGTTATCAATGCTCCAGTCCGACTACAACCAAGACCGTATACTGTCAATCACAACTCACCCAACACTGTACTGTGATCAAGTGTGCACAATAAATGTTTTTGGTTGTCTACATAGCATAATGGCCCAGTTTGAACTTGTAAATCATAATTTCCTGAATTGGACAACATTGCACTTTGCAGCTTTCAAATCACAGATGCAGTGAAGTAACTATCACAATGGTACTAACCACAGCTTAAACTGCTTCAGTCACAAAATACATATGCTGCAAACTAGCATGTACTAATATATTGCAAAACTTTTGACTTGAGAACCATTGTTTTCAACGGACAGGTTTGACTATGAAAAAGTAAAACAGCTCATGAGTAAAATTTCACTTTCAATTGGTCCATTGGAGAACTGTTTCTCTATTTTGTTTACTTCAAAACTTCTCTTATGTGTTTTGGAAAGTAAATAAAGAAAACTGTTACATTTCTTTACATTCAATATTTTTTGGGCCTTTTGTTGTAAGCAATGGTGATGATAGAGTAGGGTCAGTTATCTTCTGTTGGTAATTTTCAAGATGGTGAAATCTTATATCCAAAACTTTTCAGAATAAAATCAACTCCCTATTTTAAAAATATAACTGAAATTTAAAAAATGAATAAATTTTTTTCTAGCCCTTGCTAAAAAAAAAAAGCCCAATATTTGAAAAAGATATTAATATTTTATTATACACAATAAGCCTGTTTGATAATAGATGGAAGAAACTTCTCTATTCCACTCTACTAAGAAATATACTTGACTAAAGACAAACCAACCATTTAAAGAAAACATTTATTAGGCAAAAATATTTTAGTAGTCAATGAACAAATTTCTTTATCAATTTAAACTTTTCTATTTAGGATTTGCTTTAATGGTCATTTAAACTGGTCAATTTTTTCTATTTTCAAAATGTTTTGGTATTTAAGATTTGTCTCTTATATATATATATATATATATATATATATATTTAGATAAACAAGTTTTAAAAAGTTTTTAAAAATCAAAAAAGTGCTTAATATCGGTCGACAGAGTTGGATAAAACCTAAAATAAATTGTTGCTCATTCACAACTCTGTGACTGCTTCATAACTGTCAGTTTTATGCATTTTTTGTTTGGTTCTTTTTTTTAACCAACCTTCATAGATTATTTAATGCTAAAGCTACCCTTACAGAAGAACATTAGTGATACTGTTTAACCCATAGCTGGGTAGATAAGAGGGTTCATACTTTTCCCAAAGGTATTAGTCTGAAAGTGAATGTATAGCGTGACTAGAGTTTGGACTCACTACAATGTTGCTGTCTAGCTTGTCCGCCATTCCACCATAGGGACTCCCCTTGTATTTTTGGTGGGGGGTAGAAGAAAAAACACAATTCATCAGATGAGACCAGCGATTAGGAAGGATGAAGGAAATGAATAAATATTCACTATTCCTTGGAGATGCAAGAAAATATTTTACTACTTTTAAATATATTTTACTTCCCATTTTTGGACCAAAATCCAAGGGAAAGGCTACAAAGCTCATAGAAATAAGCATAATTTAATCATACATATTTCATTCTAAGATCTTCATGTAATATCAGTTTTATAAAGTTTTGCTGATTGGGCCAACCGAGGATAAATGAAACCAAATGTACAGATTCAAAGGTTAATGAGATCTTGGTCTTTTTAAATTGTTTGGTTTGGTTTCTTTGTTTAATGGCATATCAACTCTTTTTAGGTTATTTAATGCCAACGCCATTCTCCTAGAAGAACAGTAGAGATACTATTTAACCCATAGTTGGGAGGATAAGGGGGTACATACCTTTCCCAAGGGTATTTGCCCGAAAGTGAACATAATAGCGCGACTGGAGTACGAACTCGCGTACTACGATTCCGCAGACCATCGCTTTAACCATTACACCACGAGGACACCCCCTCTTTAAATTGTCCTTTATGACATAATAAAATTTACTTTGATTGGAAATTCTGTACTTGAATTATTTTTTTTTTTAACTTTTTATTGTTACATGATAAAAAGACAAATTAACTAACCATCAAGCTTCCGAATTTTCATTTGAAGATTTTCCAAGTTCATTCGATAATTTTTGGTCTGTCTCTCAACATCAATGACCTTATCCAATGCTGTTTTGTTCTCGAAAGTGAATTTTGACAACTGTGTGGCCATTAATTCAATGGATCCTAAAAGCAAATTGAAAATTGTCAAATAAACAAAATAACTGATTCAGAAATAAATTTACATTACAAAAAAAAAAAAAATCAACCATTAAAATAAAAAAAAAAATCTTGAACAATTATAGATTTCTTAAATCAAATACATTTATTGATCAAAATTGAATTCTGATTAATCTTATACAAGGCCCGACAGAATCATCTGCTGGATTAAAAATTGCTACCATCATGTAGACACAAGTTGAGGTGAATAGGTGAGAGGTATGTCTGAGTAGCAGCAACTATACCATTTTCAACAGTAAGGCCATCTATGGAAGTTCTAAGAGAATTTTTTTCAGAGCACCTTATCTCACCATACATTCTGTAGTCAGCTGGCTCACCAGATCTATTCTTTTATAATTATTTCCTCTGAGGATACCTTCTTTTATAATTATTTCCTCTGAGGATACCTTCTATTATTATTTCCTCTGAGGATACCTTCTATTATTATTTCCTCTGAGGATTATACCTTCTATTATTATTTCCTCTGAGGATACCTTCTATTATTATTTCCTCTGAGGATACCTTCTATTATTATTTCCTCTGAGGATTTCCTCTGAGGATACCTTCTATTATTATTTCCTCTGAGGATACCTTTTATTATTATTTCCTCTGAGGATACCTTCTTTTATAATTATTTCCTCTGAGGATTTCCTCTGAGGATGCCCAAGTCTTTAAAGATAGGTTACAGATCTATATCTTTGTGATTACTTCCCCTTGGAATATCTAAAAGCTAACATCTTCCTCTGCAGATACCTGAATGCTCAAGTCTTTAATTGTAGGCCACAAACAAACCCCAAAATTTTATTTGTCATGAAATTGTAATAATACCAGAGGCAATGACTAGGTAAGCACTGCAGAACTTCTAGATTAGACTGTTGTATATTGACCTATGACCCGGCCAGGCTGTCAAAATAGGAAATGCACCTGTACAAATAACAGGTGCATCCGGTCAAGGAATAGCAGAGTATAATCCTGACCGTGGATGGGTTAAATGAGTGCAATTTGTGATGCCCACAAGTAGAAGGTGGGCATTGAACTATTATATAACTGAGTGCACAGGAAATTCAATCAGTTGGAGACAAGACGCAGTAAAGAAAGCCAGCATCCAGCAGAGGGAGCCCTCAGGCCCCCAATTAATCAATCAGTTGGAGATCAGATGAGTTGGAGATAAGATGCTGGATTGGGGAACAGCACCTGGAGAGGCTGGGCCCCCCAGGCCCCCGGTTGAGCAGCCCAGAAGAATGGGAAAGAAACGCGGTTATGGCCAATAGAGTGGGGGTCAATATGTTGCAGTTTTGTTTGGTCTCCAACTCCCTTTCACACACAACCCTTTCAAATAAAGTGAGAGGTATATTTTTCTAAAGAACTGTGTCGCTTGTCTTTATTGTGTCGTCGTTATGATTCAGCATGCATGCATATGTAGATATATATGTATTATGTGTTTGTATAGTTGGTCATGGTTGTGACTATACAACAAGACTTCCCAAGTGTATAACATATGAAAAATAGCATTTGAACAATATAATCTTTTCAAAATAAAAGTGACAACTATCACAAAACAAAGGGACAAATATTATTCTTTCTTATAGTAAAATTAAGTTTTGAATGGGATCTATGTTGCCTTTTCTACTTCTGTTCCAAACATTACTGATTATTCTACTGGATCTCTGTATATTAACTCTCTAAATATTTTTTCATTACTTTGCTGGCAAATTAGTTCAATGTTAAATATCCCCCCATTTATAGAATTGATAATAAAGGATGATTAAAAAAATGTCAACATCTTTATGGGTGTATCTTTATGGTATAATTTCAAACAGTCTTCACATGTTCATCATTCCTGTCAACACATTCTTAGAATCTCCCACAGGTGTTTAAAAAAATGCAAATATTTCTATGGGAGTATCTTTATTAGAAAAGCAGAACTGATATAATGGAGACCATCTGGGGAAGATTCCAATGTGTTGACAGATATGCTGAACAAGTGGAGACTTTAAAGTCATAATATCATAAAAGAAATCCCATAGAAATGTTCATATTTTTTAAAACACCTTGTATATATAATTGCAAATAAATAATTAGGAAGAAGTAATCTATAATTAGCATTTAATTGTTGTAATGATCAGAATAAATGCAAATATTCTTCTTATTAAGCTGCAATTTGGATTGGATTATTTTAAAGTTACTGCACTAAGAAAATCTTGCTATGATGTGCCATTTTTCCTAGTCATGGTAAAATAGAAAAATCAGATCATCATAATATAGAACATCTAATAAATAAATTAGGGGAAGTACAATAATTACCACATAATTATCTCCCTTCAAAAATCATTGTGTTGTGAGTGGCTATGATTTTTTCCAATTATAAGTTGGAAATATATTTAGTAAAAAGAAGTGTCTGTACTGGGACATCAGTTGTATCAATACTTATAACTCCAATCACCAGTTTTCCTTTGTCACAACAGCTTTGAAAACTGAGATTATGAAGTGAACTAAATAAGCCTGTCTGTCAGAATGTTTTCTGTTCAAGTCTCCGAGATGACAGGCATCTATGAAGATGAGGTGAAAGCTGTCATCAAGTAGATAGGTAAATGCCTCATTCCAATGTCTCATGATTCAGGAGAAAATATTTTTTCAGACAGAGATTGACTTTGATCATTATCAGAGATATATTAAAGTGATGCTTTTCCTTTCGTCTATTCTTTTCAAGATGCAAATTTAGATCTCAAAACATACAGTACAAAAATAGATTCATTTTTGACAGAGAAAAATTTGTCTCTTTTTTGTAACTATTTTTATTCAATTCCATGCAATGGTTTCTTAATTATGTTTCAACTAAAGAATTGTTTTTTTTTAATTATTTCATACAGAATTAAATAGAAACAAATGAGTAGCAGAGATAAAAAGAAAGAAAAATGAAAACTGGATATTTTAAACCTGATATTAAGATGTCACTTCTGAGTGCAAATTGGCTAGATAGGTTTTTTGTTCACAGGTAGTAATTTACTAAGCTTTTTGCTTAGATGTGGCACAAGGCCATATGAATGGGTAACCAAATGAGACTCGAACTCACCTGTGTAGGTTTGCTAGTCTAGCTTGCTAACCATTACACTACCCGAGGCGCCCTTTTTCTTCACAGGTAGTCACCATTATTATTATCATAAATTTTTCACATGAGATCTAACTGATGGATTTTCACTGACAGCATGTTCCTTCAGGTCTCCAGAATTCATCTAAGTATCCTGGCTGATTTTAGTAGTGCTATGGTCTAGATGGTTCATTGAGTATCTTTTCCAGGCTCTCAGGGATTGTTTCATGGGTCCTGACTACAATTGTTATAACTGTCACTTCCATGTTTCATAGTTTTCTCAGCTCTCTGGCAAGGTCCAGGTATTTATCTAACTTTTTGTCTTCTTTCTCCTTCATTCTGTGTTCTGTTGGTACAGGAAAATCCATTATATGACAGGTCCTTTTTTCTTGTTAATTAAAACTAAGTCTGGCCTCTTGCCTACATCAACCAACCAACCAACTAAACTGAATAGCTTGAAATAGAAATGTTTTTGACTATTAAACTGTACTTACATTTAAACTGCATACTTATACTAAACTGAATTAGCTCTGTTTTGGCTAGACTAAACTGAATAGCTTGAAATAGAAATGTTTTTGACAATTAAACTGTGTACTCATGCTAAATTAAATTGTTTGAAATAGAACTGACAATTTGCATAAAAACTGATTTGACATTAAATAACCTACAAAGGTTGATATGCCATAAAACCCAAACAACCAACCAATCCTGCCTACATTAGGTGATCTGTTTGAGTCTCAGAGAATTTTATGCATTTCATTTTCAAGGACAGATTCTGGTTTGTGCATATATCATTTGTTAATATGGTGAACTTACATAATTCTTGCACAATTCCCAGTGGATCACCTTTCCTGCCCAGTTATGTCTGTTCTTGTATTCCATTTGTGCTAGTTAGCTGCATTCACTAATTATATGATTAATGTCTGGGTCAAGATTGTGAAGAAAGTACCCGATACTAGCCAAGCAGAATAAACTTAATATTGCAAGAATCAAATGCATAAAAACTACAAATTAGACAAGCAAGTAATAATCAACATTATACACAGACACATTAAACCCACCGAACATCAAAAACAAATCAAATTCATTACCTACTACATTAAATTTAAAACGTCTAATTTCAGTTTTTTGCAAAATCTTTTTCTTTTTTTTTCATTTTCTTAACTGCCTGATGATTGTTGTTTTGCAAAAAACTCCATGAAACCCAGGGGTCGCAGTCGAAATTCCATGAATTAAATATATATATATATCTAATAAATATTTATTTATTATTATTATATAATTGCTCTATTGTAGATATTGAGCACTCTCCATATTATATCGCACTTGGTTCAACATAAACCCACAAAGTGATTTAGTGACAACCAACACAGTTATCATATATATATATATATATATATATATATATGAGAACTTCTTAACTGATTACAAAAGGTATAAGTTATATACAATTAAAAAACAAAAAACTGTACTAACTTATTAAAGTTGCCTTGCTGGATTTTTCTGTATGTATTCCAATTTCCATGTTTTCACTCATGTTGTAACTTCTTTCTTGACTGACTCAGCTTGGTGAGTGATTCATGAACTTATGGTTGAAGTCTCGAAAAAGAAGTCCCAAACTGTATTGGTGACCCCTGTAAAAGATAAAAAGTAATCTCACTTTTAGACAATCGATTTAATTAAGGAAAACTATATGCATTAGAAACTGAAGTTAAGTAGTGATGAACCTTCTCTATTCTTAGATGGGTGACTATTTCGGAATAGCAGGTAGTGTAAGCAATCAAAAAAGCCTGTGTGCCAGACTGAACTAAACTTATAGTATAATAACTGGAAATTAGATGTTTCTTAGCAGCATTTTTATCAAACCGTATGAAGCATTAGTAAAGAGGGAGCGTTTTAGAGTGCATTTTTTTTGTTTTCATTTTAATTGATGTATGCAATTATAATTATAATTATTTTAATCATATTGATAAATAATGCATGCTAAAATAATTGTTTGGTTGGTTGGTTGGTTGGTTGGTTGGTTGGTGTTTTCAGGCGTATCAACTCTTGTGGGTGATTTAATGTCAAATCCAGTTTATACATATATATATATCCTATTTACCCAACCCCTCCGCTCGGGCAGGATATGACACAAGGTCAATTTTTAAGCGGAGTTTAACAGGTTTGAATTCAGAGTTTTCCTTCTCCAAGACTAGTTGCCCCACCAAGGCTGAAGAACCTAGTCTGTCCTACTATTTACCCATAGCTGGAGGGAGAATAATTGGATTCATACCTTTCCCAAGGGTATTAGTGCTATGTGAAATGCAGTCTCATATATATATATATATATATATATTTGATTTGTTAGCAAATAATTTCTAGAAACCTTATTTTTAAACAAGCCAGAGCTCATTAGTTTGCACACAGTTAAATGGTTTCAAGTATTGCTATTTAACACTTATAATTCCCTCTCTCTCTCTCTATATATATATATATATATATATATATGATTTTTAAGAGAATAAATAGTTTGGAGGTAATATTTTTAAATGAGTTAGAGCTCATTTGTTTGAACACAGTTAAATGGTTTCAAGTATTGCTATCTAATGGTAATAATTCTATTTAATCATTTGTTTGCACACAGTTAAATGGTATCAAGTATTTCTATTTAACATTAGTAATTCTATTTATCAAGTATTCCTATCAAATACAAAAAAAATTGCACACAGCTTTATGATTTTGAATAACTAATAATAATTACAAATGATAGAACAGTTCTATTTGACGCAAAGATATGACCCGAACTCCGGGTAAAAATGGACATGAAAGTAATGGCAATGAAAGAGTACTTCAAACACCCCAAGCTCCATTATATGTAATTATTTTTATCAGTAAAATAAAACATCTTTTGCATGGATTCTAGATTTAATTACAACCACTTTCACTAGTCCCATAAGCGTGATTGGTTGAGGGTACAACAATGGTTTGGCCGAGTCCATCTCTCTATTAGTTAACAATTGGTTTGAATTCAAAGTTTTCCTTCTCCTAAATTAGTTGCCATACCAAGGTTAAAGAACCTAGTTAGCCCTACTGTTTACCAATAGTTAAAGGGAGAATAGCTCAATTCATACCTTTCTCAAGGATATTAGCATTATGTGAAATGCAATCTCATTCAGAATTTGAACTGAACCCATTTCCTACAATGATAACCATTACGCTATGAGTGCCTCCATAATTTTATTATCATGATCATCATCATGATGTACTACTACCTGACCCTATCTCACCATTCATTTCTATCATCCATCGCTCTCAGTAGGTCATCCAGGCTCCATCCTGTATCAGAACAGAACTGTTAAAGATAGGTTCTAGTTGGTCATCTAACACTCACTTGTCTGTGTGAAGGGGTCCATTGAGGATGTCTAAGCGTTTGGAGAAAAAGTTTGACAGCAATTGCACAAGAATGCTACAAGCTGTATTGAACAAATCCTGGAGGCAACATCCCACAAAACAACAGCTGTACGGCCACCAACCACCCATCTTGAAAACCATCCAAATTAGATGAACAAGACATGCAGGACATGGCTGGAGAAGTAAAAACAAACTCATAACTGATGTACTCCTATGGAATTTTATTATATAAGAAGATAATTTCAGGGTGGTAGAAGTATATGATCATATCCATCTAATGTCTAGACAGATATAAGAACAGATTTAGTTGTTTTAAATTTGCAGGAGCCTCTATACCAAGAAAGAGGATTTTTTTTTATTGGTATGATTTTGTGTGGAGGAGAAGTTAAAAATGTGGTCGGGAGCCAACAAGGCAGCAGTTTGAAAATGTTTTAGAACTAGTAAATTAGAAAAAGTAGATTATGTTATTTAATGGCATCTAAAATGCACATTGAAATGCACCAAAAATTATATGAATATTACAGTGTCTAGTACACGGTATTATGATGATGGCATTGTCTGCCAAAGTTAAAAAATGACAGTTATGGGTCTTGGATATGTTGCAGTGGATGGTAGTCTTGTTATGTTTTGAACTTCGACCTGGCCAAAAATGCCATTCCAAGGTGATGCACCGGAAGGAGGTGACACATTCTAATGGCAGTTATGAGAGGAAATCGCGTGGGTGGAAATTGGCTGATGAAATGGGACGAGCTAAAATAATTCCCATGGTACACTCATAGACTGATGCACCGGAAGAGAGTGACCTGTGAACTGCATGACAGTTATTTCCGCTTGATGACGATCAAACATGTGATTTCAAAGATCGAGTGGGCGTTGAACTACTATATAACTCAGTCAAGACAAAAGTCAAGACAGTACAGTTGAGTTCCAGTTGGAGTGAGAATTGGTGGTGTGGGGGCCACGCCCGGCTGAAGAGGCTCTCGGGAACCCCGATGGAGTTTGGGGACCAGAGAAATTGCTGATAAGATACAGTAAAGAAAACCAGCACCCAGCAGAGTGGACCCCAGGGTCTCTGGTTGAGCATTAGGAGAATGAGAAAGACACAACGTTGACGGCCATAAGAGTGGGGGTCAAAATATTTCAGTTCTGTTCGGTCTCCAGCTCCCTCTCACACGCAAACCCTGAGTAACCCTTTTCGAACCCTTGCAATAAAGTGAGAGGTACATATTTTGTTAAAGAAGTCTTCCTGTGTCTGTGTCTGTTTATCATTGCATCGGTATGTATCCTGCATAAACATGCATATGACAATACAACAGTCTTCCAAAATCCTCATGTAAATAATACATCACACACATTAGCAATACATAGTTGCTCTTTTCAGTGAAAGACATTTCAAGTAATATGAACATGAACATCTTAAATCAATAAACATTTCAATGAAACTGTAATGTATTTTCTGAAATGTAATTATTAATAGACAGTCACTCTGGGTGTTCACTTTTACTTTACCAATGAATAGGAAATATTCTTAATATGTAGTACTGGTTATTCTGCAACTTCATTGAGGTTGCTTTGTTGGGATGTAATGGTTAACAAGTTATTTTCTTTTTTTACTTATCTTGTAAAGAGTGCTTGATTAAACCATGGCAGAGGCCCTAGGTTTACAGCTTCTTTGGGCAGATTGACATCCTCCTCCTCTTTTCATCCTCTCCTTTCATACAATTTTGCTAGGACCCTGCTCTTGGTAGGCCCCTAAGCTTCAACTTAGCCCTATCAATAATGCAGCACTGCTTGTAACCTGGTTTGGTTGGGGGAGGGGCACTATTTATATAGCATGTCTTGGACAGGAATCGGCTGGCAGAGCCCATCCTACTTCAAGACTACAACTGGTTTGAATTCAGAGTTTTCCTTTTTCTAAACCAGCTGCCATAACAAAGTTAAAGAGATCAGCCCGTCCAACTATCTACTCATAAATGGAGGGAGAATAGTTGGATTCATAATTTTCCCAAGGGTATTAGAACTCTGTGAAATGCAAACAGCCTTGTTCAGGATTTGAACACAGGTAGACAAGTATACTTCTTATGACAGTAACTACTATGCTAGAAGCACCTCTAGAAAGTTAGCTTAATACCAAATCTTATATATATATATATATATATATATATATATATATATATATATGATTTGTATATAGATAGATAAATTTGATTTGTGAGTAAATAATGAGTAGATAACTTTATTCTTAAACAAGTCAGAACTCATTTCTTTGCTCACAGTTAAATGATTTCAAGTATTGCTATGTAATATTAATAATTCTATTTAAGATCAGTCATTTGTTTGTACACAGTTAAATAGTTTCAAGTTAAGTAAAGGATTAAATACTTCTATTTTCATCAATTAGAATATTCAAACTATTGTCTTCATTTTCCTTGTTATACTCCCAACATTTCAGGTTTCATCTATGGGTCAAATAGAAATATTCATTTGTCTAAATTTCTGAGATGACGTCTGATAATTTTTATCTTTCTGAATATTTGGATAATTGTCTTCATAATGTTTTGGCTGATATATCCTTCAGCCTTCTTCAGTGTTGGAATTCTATCATAAGGCTCAGTAGCTATGAATCAAGACTCACATGCGTAATAATGAGTTACGAGTTAAAGTGAGATTATTTGGACATTGGGACATTCCATTATTCACAAGTGGCTGCCCATTCTCTGGACAGTGATTGGTTGCTGGCCCAGTGAGTGGGTATATTAGTGTATATATACACCGGCTTGCTTCAATCATGTTACAGGTGTGATGGGCTTGGTATTGAGTTACCGCCCGTTTTAATTTTTGTCTGCCAGCTGGATGCTAGCTAGGGCTGCTAAGCCAGTAAGTGTTGTTATTCTTGTTATTTATTCTGCACGTTAGAGCAGTGACTTCTACATCTCCCCTCTCCCTCCTACGAGTAGGTTGGGTTGTATGAGGGCTGTACGCTTCTTTTAGGCCTAGCCTGTTATGTGGTAAATTTACAGGGGCCTCTATACCAAGACAGACTGCAAACCTGGACAGAGCTTGAGGAGTTCTCGACGATTGAAGGCGTGATGTATATGTGGTTTGTTTGGGGGGTTCAATTTCTCTGAGTGTGCCATTACTGGAAGATGTTGGGAGATAGGGGTGCAGGAGTGGAGCATTGCTTGAGGGAGTTTCATATCAAACTCAGGGGCCTACACAGAATCTTGAACTGAACCCATTATTTAATCCAGATGGGTAGATTCTTGTAATTCTGTTGACCATGACCAGGCTATTCTATCCAGATTTCTTGGAGCCAATGTTATACTCTTGTTGCAATAGAGGTCGTCTTTTAAACTTTTCATTTCTTTTCAATATGCATCATTGTCACTACTAAGAAATCTGGATTGAATGACAGAGAACAATACGCGAAAACTCACCACAGTCTGTCTGCCCTATGTCAAAGACCTAACCAAAAAGATCTCAAAGATATGTATCATATGATATCAGGACAACAGTCAGGAGTGGCATGATTCTTTGAAAATATCTATTCAAAGTCAAGCCCTCAACAGAATACAACATGACCAAGAATTACGTGTTCTCCATTCCATACAGTTGTAGTAAAGTATACAAAGGCAAGACTAGCCACACCCACTAAAAGTAAGGCTAGAGGTACATTGAAGGGGAAAAATCATACACAGTAGTAAGTAGTATTTCATCGGTTGATGGAAACATTATGTTTATAAGTTCCAAAAATTCACTCTGACTTGTTCAGCAAAACATATGGCACAGTGGATAAGACAAGTGGCTGGCAAGTGCTTCTGAGTGAAATCATCTGGAGGTTGCAGGTTCAATCCCAACTTCAGGTAAGATAACACAAAATACTTATAAATCTGGTTATGATTAACAGGATTAGATTAAATAAAGGGTTCAGTTTGAGGTTCTGTGTAGGCTCCCAAGTTCAACATGAAACACTGGAAGAAGGCTCAAGTATATACCTATTTGACCCATAGATGGAACCTTAACAGGTACTACCATTCTAGAGTGTAACTGGGGAGTAATGAAGACGTACTCTATATTCCCCAAAGCTCCAGGAGTGGACCTTGACCATCAGATGCAGTTTTGTGTCATAACCAGGACACAGGCAAAATGAATATTCAAAAATAATAAATAAGTATCTTCAAATGAAGTGTTCGAATATAAAAATTTAAACAGTGTGAATCAAATATCCAAAAAGATGTGATTGTTGCAACCATCTTTATTCTGGAGCAGAACTGCTAGACAACTGATTGGTTTTAATGGCATGTCAACTTATCTTTCATGCCTTGAAGTTAGGAAATCATGTTCATAGTAATATTCTTTTGTGTAGTAATTCCTAACATTTGACAATGAAGAGATGCAATTTAATTTCATGCCCAGGACACCTCTTTTTTTAGGGTGTGTGGTCTTACCTGTTGATACAGTCAACATATTCTAAGCCCTGTTGACAGGGTGGACAACCTTTAAAATAAGATAATCTTTGAACCTCGGTGAAACAAAGATGTTCTCATGGTAATATTTCTGTTCCTAAGAACAATGTTTATCTCACAAGTTTCAGTTAAGAGTATAGTAATAAACTGGAGTTATGTCATAACTCCTTTCAGTAACTCAACTGAAAGTATTCATCTCAACTATTATCACTTATATGGCAAGGACAAACCAAAATCTCGACCAATTCCTTGTATCCACTTCCAGGACAAATGTGAGAAAAATATAAAGGGTAATAAAAATATTTTCCGATTAATCAGTCAAGCAAGTCAGTTTCAGAATCAATCTGAACCAGTCTGACTGTATATATGCATTTACCCAAACCCTCTGCATAAGCAGGATTTGACACAAGGTCAATTTGTGATCAGAGTTTAACAGGCTTGAATTCAGAATTTTCTTTCACCTAGACTGATTACCATACCAAGGTTAAAGAGCCCAGTCAGCCCTACTATTTATCCATTGCAGGAAGGAGAATAGTTAGATTCAAAATTTTCCCAAGGTTATTTACACTATGTGAAATGCAAACAGTCTCATTCAGGATTTGAACTTGGTTCATCATGTCAAAATCATAGGACAATAACAACTACACCACAAACACCTTCTGACAGTATATAAGGTGGTTGATTTGACCTAGCAGACATTAGGAAATAGATCATTTCAAAGAGATGTCAAATGGTCACTAAGCAGCAGCAATATTTTGCAGAGATGCCAAACATTTATTCAGCAGCAGCCTTCAAAGAGATGTCAAAATGATCATCATCATCAGCAACTTCAAAGAGATTCTGAATGGTCCCTAGGAAGCAGCAGCTGTAGCGACTTCAATGAAGATACAGCAACCAAATTATATGATGCAATGACAGCTACTCTCTGTTGATCAACCGAGAATAAAGTCTTTCTTTTATTTATCTCATACAAGTTTTGTCTCCTTTGTTGTGTTATTTCTCACTTTTTTATTGTTAACAAGAGTTATGCTTCCCAAAGAGGATTACAAATGTACAAGGCTTATACTCACACAGTGGTATTAAAGCTCTCACAACAGAGGGTATGAAAAATATATTTAAATTGGTTTGGGCTTTTTAGGAAATTTTTTCTAGTATTGATTGTCTTTAAATTTCATTTTAGCAATCGTACCTAGAGGTCAGGAGAGAAAATTAGCTTTTATGAACACATAGAATTAAAACAGTAAGTTTTAGTAGCCAATAAAAACTGATAAAAAATTACTATAAATACTTTCCACCTAATGAAAATATTATTATATTTACCCAACTCCTCCGCTCGGGCAGGATATGACACAAGGTCAATTTTTTAAGCGGAGTTTGACAGGTTTGAATTCGGAGTTTTCCTTCTCCTAAAGTAGTTGCCTCAACAAGGCTGAAGAACCTAGTCTGCCCTACTATTTATCCAATGAAAATATTATAGAAGTCTATTTACTGGAAGCCTGTCTCAAATCAGTCTAGATTCAATATTATCAGTTTGTTTAATGAGTATCCTCACATCATGCACCTTCTCATTAGCCACACAATTCTTAAAACCAATAGTGACTGTATACTTTTATTAAGTTAATTGAAAATAGGCAAGATATTCAGTTAATTCCCCACTCACAAAGAACCAATATTAACACTAGTATATTCAGGTTATACTTTACTGAATAAATAGAAAGAAAAACAAGCTCATTTACACATAAAAACATTTTAAATATGCAAAATATACATACAAGTAGTATTGAAAAGAACACACAAACTTGTTCCAATAGCTAGAAATATGTATATATTGTTCTATGAATAAGCAGTATGTAGAAGAGTGCTTTAGGCAGAGCCCATCCCCCTCCAGGTCTATAACTGGTTCAAGTTCAGTTTTTCTTCTAGACTGGTTGCCATACCAATATTAAAGAGCCTAATCAGTCATATCATTTACTCATATATTGAGGGAGAATAGTTATATTCATGCCTTTTCCAAGGGTATTAGCAAATATGTGAAATGTAATCAGCCTTAGTCAAGATTTGAACTCAGCTGTTTCTACTTCCTATATCAAAAACTGTTACACCATGAACACTTCTAACATAATGTTAAATCATAAAGTAGCTGGATGTAGAATTTGAAAAAGTGAATTAGAAATTGTACTAAAAAAAAAACATTGGATCATTTAGTTTGAGTGATAAGGTATGACCCTGAGATCAATCTAAGAGCCTGGCTGTGATTGGATCATCTCCATTATGTCACCAAAAAAGTCCTAAGATTCAATCGGTTCCTAGGCACTGAGATGTACATGTATGAAAAATGGTGTGTGAATTTTTTTCCATCCATGACTAACAGGAGCAACTTTCTGAACATAGTTTTCTTATATGTATGGAAACAAAGATGTCATAGCTAAGAAGTTATAAAATAAGATGTGCACATAAAAGTGTTTAAGTGTTTATTCTTCCAAACAAGAGATATCTTTATATTTAATTGTAACTATGAAACAAGATGTGTCCCACTATAAAAGAAAAGAAATAAATCATCTAACTCAATATGTGAGTCAAAGCAGGCGTTGCCGTCAGCCAAAGAACATAATAGAGAGCAAATCCAATATTTAAATGGAATGTTAAAAATATTAAATCCTAATAATTGTTGGAATTCTTAAAAAATGTTGAAATGATAAATTGAAATGACAATTTTCATTCACATTTCTTTTTTGCTGAAATGTTATAAATTCAACAACAATCAATACCAAAACTGAACATTATTTTCATGACATCTGAATCTTTAAAAAAAAAACCATTTAAAGCAAAACAAAAATCCATGCAATGGGTTAAATTGTTCTATTACTGTCCTTCTAAAAAGATGGCTTTGACATTAAATAATCCACAAGAGTTGGAATGCCATTAAACAAAGAAACAAATTATAATGAGAAAATATAGTGAAAAATAAATAAGACATTTTATTATTCACTGATGAAGTTAGAGTAGTATTATTATCTTGGTTATAAATAGGTTGATTCAAAAGTTTTGCAATATTTTAATACATGTGGCACAGTTTGGCAGCTCTGGATGCTTTGGCTGAGATCATGAAGGTGATGAACCACAGTGAACTGTGAAATGTTGTGCTCACCTGATACTCTCCAAATGCTACTCACTAGATTTGCCTCTATAGGCACAGCCTAAGAATACAGACTTTTAAGCCTACTTAACCTTGCTTGATCATCAAGATTCATGCAACCTGAGCAAAATTTCTTGAACAATCTGATTACTTAACTGTGATCAATTGCATCTTCACCTTTTGTATGATAAATGTTTTGGATTGCTTCTGCGGCATTATGGCCAAGTTTGAATTTATAAAGCACTGAATTAGACTACTCTGGATAGTCATCTATGCAGCTTTCAAATCACACATGGAGTGAAGCAATGTATAAGATGTTAGCACACCAACTACCATGATACTACTACCCACAGTGAATACCTTAATTAGTTTGAACTGTTTTGGTCACGATATACATGCTGCAAACTAGCACATACAAAAATATTATAAAACTTTTGATGCACCATAATGAAATTTCAGCCATTATAACCTACAGCTTTCTTTAGGTATTTGCAGGCAATTTCAAACAAAACCCTTTATTTAATCCATTTATCTATCCTTTTGTCAGGGTATATCTTATGAGGTGCATATGATAAGTTCCCAGACTTTTTTGTACAGGCATTTCAAATTGTCATAGACTCTTCAAAATTCAGTATGTTATTGCTATATGTCTTATGAGATGACTGACCAAGTTTTATGATTTCAGGTTCAAATGAACAGCTACAGCAGCAATTGGAATACACCCTTCTAAAGCCTGATTGTCACAGCTGGTGAATTTCAAAAATGCAATCTGGACGTCAGGACACTTTAGAAGAACAATATGCAATAAAATTCTGTTTTAAACTTGGAAAAAATGCCACAGAAACGTATGGAATGCTTCACATTGCTTTTTGACCATCTTGCATGAATCCAGCATCAGTTTTTGAGTGGCATCAGAGATTCAAGGAAGGCACGGAGTCTGTGAGGGATGATGAGAGATGTGGGAGGAGTAAGGAAGTCAGAATACCAGAGTTGATTGGCCAAAGGGTTAGGGTTAGGGTTACTATGTTGAGATTTTAAGGGAGTTCAGGAAGAGATTCCTAGGGAAGAGGCCAGCACTCTTCAAATCGGGTCAGTAGCATTTCAATCAGGACAATGCACCAGTCCACAACTCCATCCTTGTCACAAACTATTTGACCAAGATGGGCATCAAGACAGTTCTTCAGCCTCCCTATAGTCCAGACCTTGCTCCTTGTGCCTTTACATTATTCCCTAACCTCAGAGGCTGTCGTTATGAGACACTTGAGAAGATGAAAGAGGCTGTGACGAAGGTCATTGACTTGCTCACACAAGAGGACTTCCATGGGGCCTTCGAGAAGTTTTTGGAATGGTACAAAAAGTGCATTGCAGCCGGAGGAGATTACTTCGAAGGGGACTAGAGTTTCATGTGTGTACTATCAATAAAAGTGCCCATACGAAAAACGTCTGGAAACTTATCGTATGCACTTCGTATAGTTTAATTTACTCTTGACATGTCACTTGAGATATTCTACTGACCCAGAGTATGACTTTTTATCTAATGATTCCATTAAAAATTGAACTCATGTACGTCAAGTAACTAGTTATACTTTAACCAACATTTATATTCAGTATGTCATTGTTCCATCAGACAATTTAATGCAAATGATTTGGTGTCTTAGATTTAATGTCATTTTGCTTACCACTCAATTTTGGGTTTTTGGTTTGGTTTCTTCAAGGGTTATCTAATATCAAAGCTATTCTTATAGAAGACCAGTATTGGTAATATTTAACCCATAGTTGAGATGGATATGGGAGTTCATTCCTTTTCCCAAGAGTATTAATCAGAAAGTGAATGTAATAGTGGGACTAGAGTTCAAACTTGCTTACTACAATATCTCAGCCCAGCATGTTAACCACTACACCATGGAGATCCCCCCCCCACCTCTTCATCTGAAACAGACTATGTCTTGTATTATTCATAGTATAATTAGGTGGTGAGATTTCTGAGTCTGAAGCCTTGTGTCTTCTCTTTCCTATTTAGAAACTCCCATGTGGTACTTATTTCTATTCTAGGCAAACTAGAGTGTTTATTAAACAACACGACAGACACACGAAAAAGGTCAGAAGATACAACCATCAAATCATTCAGACCAAATGAAGATGCAAGTTGAAGCACATCAGTAAATAATAATGATAATTTCTCACCTCAGAGATTTAAACAAAATTGAAGACGTTTTAGTTTTATAAATATTTTCGGATTCTTATCACCCACAAAGAATCGAATTACTTGTGATGCTTAATACAAACATACATTCTCAATTGTAAATTTTTTCCAAATAAATTTCTGATTCAACAGAAAATACATTTGGGCAAAAACGATAAAATTACGATGTGAATTAAATAGAACAGGTCTCAGGTCTATTTAATATTTATATCTCCAAAGGAATTTTGGCATGCATAGGGGATGTTAAAGTTTGTTTTGTTTGTCAGATGGCATATCAACCTTCTTGGGTTATTTAATGCCAAAGCCATCCTTGTGGATGAGCAGTGATACTATTTGAATATTCCTTTTATGTTTATTTGTTGTTTTTTGCACACAGTCCTATCGAATACGAATAAGTTTTAAACATCAATTTGATTCATAGATGGGACTCTAACAGACACTACCACTCCAGGTTTTGGTACAGAAGTAACAGGGCACTCAATAACAATAAAAAGTATTTTAACAAAAGTTGTAACTCGATTCGTTATATGCGACATCGACTACTTTAAAATTTATGTCCATTCAGTATTTAAAAATATTTTCCGCTGTTGTTTAAAATAAATGAAAAACATTAATCGTTTTCTAAGAAAATAGACCTTAGTTTAAAAAATAAAATGGCACAACTATTTATTACGTAAACTAATTTACTTTCGTTTTAATTAATTCTAGTTAATATTCTCTCGATAAAATTCGACTTGGTTTTTTTTTCTCAATTGAGATGGTTGATATTGCTTTTGTTTTAATTTGACGATTGCTTGATGAATATTTAATATTTATTTTTGAGACCGGGAATTAAAAAAGTTTTTCCTTTTAGTTAAACACAATCAACGTAGTCGGAATTAATTTAAAAGTAAAGCGAAAGTGCAAAAACAAAATATAAAAAACGAAAGAAATTTATTCCAGTTTTAATGACAAACTCAAAATGTTTATTACAGTGAGTGAAGTATGAAAAAAAAAAAAACAAAAAAAAACAGATAAATAAAACGTTCTTTTTTCTTTTTTTTTAAAGTCCAGCTATTGATTTTTTTTAGATCGGCCGTTAATAGTCGAATTTTAAATTTTACTTTTCGAAAAAAAAAAGTAAAACGACATTTTTAAAGAGATTTTAGTTTTTGTATGCGAAGAAAATAATGTAAAAATCAATTAAAACAAAAATAAAATTAAAAAAATCATAGAATTTATTTATTCGTGGGTAAATTTGTTCTGAACTTACCAGAAATAGACTGGCAGTTGCAAGTCTTGACAGATAAAATGAAATTGATTCGATTGTAAAATACGTCATTCAGTGGAAGTGACGAATAAAAACATCTATTTGCATATTGAATAATGAATATGAATGAGACCATCATTTTTTTTTTCTTGCCACGTAAATAAAACTGATTTTCAGAATTAAACATCTTTTGAACGACGCACACTTGATTTTCAGGTGTGCAAACTATTTGAAAAGCCATTCATGAAGATATTATACACTTGTTTTACTGGATCTTATTTATTTATTTATTCATTTTATTGAAATTTTGGTACCACATAAAAATAAACAAATAAATAGATAAATAAATAAATAAATCCCCAGTCAACTGTAGTCGGGAATAATTATCTGTCTGGTCTTCAGAGGGTCGTCCTCGGAGGTAGTATCTTCCCAATTGTTATAAAATATACAGGTATGGGATTAAAATAATAGTCAATAGACATTTACTATAAAAAAAAAACCATGACTTGTCAAATATAATATTCATTGACAACTTTCTTATTTTTGCCGTCCTGTCTCTATTCCCTGCAGTAGGGTAAGACCCAACCCCTTAAAAAATGATGTCCTGGGCATTACCCAAAACTGCATCTGATGGTGAGATTCCAATTCTGGAGCTCTTGGTAATGTGGAGTATTCTATAGAATACACATTTTTTTAGACTTAAAATAATCAACCCCGAAAACATACATAAGAACATTCGAGAAATTTCGGATCAAAATCGCATTAGCATTAAAGTTACATTTTTACATTTTTCAACCAATCAGCTAAAAACATAGAATAAGAACATTCTAGAAAATCCTGATCAGAAACTAATCAACAGAAAATGTTTAGGCTGTAAAACAAATAAGTAAATATACGAATCTGATTGGTTAAGAAATATCTACGCGCTTGAATTTTAGGACCCGCAATAAAACTATTTTTTTGATCCACTTTAGTGACCCCCATAAGTATAAATAACGAATTTAATCAACCAGGTCATTCAATTCATTCCTTCCACGGCCAAAAGTTCATTCCGTCCACTACCAAAAAAACTTTATCGACTACGAGAGGTCATGAACGGACAGCAGAGAGCCACGCCATAAGACTCAAAGGGAAAAAAGCATGCAATCTTCTTTTATCAATGCGACACGTTGTCGCCTATATCATAAGAAAACACACATGAGGACAATGAAAGCAAAGACCCATACTTACGGTCCATCACTTATATACACACACACGCGTACCCATGTATGTAATTAAAGACAAAATTTTTATCCTCCTTACTTCGGTCAACTATGGACCTATTTATTTGATAGACTTTACTAACATGTAAACTCTCTCTCTCTCTCTCTCTCTCTCTCTCTCTCTCACACACACACACACACACACGGGCGAACAACCCTATTTTCATTTAACTGGCCATAACTGTATTTCTCATTATTTTTATTCCTATTTTGTTGTGATTATTAAATTGTTTATTTCTTAATGTTCCTTGTTGTCATATTCCATTTGTTTTACGTGCTTGTAAAATTTGTATTGTATTTGTGGTGGAACTAATCGTGAAAGTAATACCCGTAAAATACGGACGAGAACTCACTCACTCACACTCCCTCACTACAAATCGGAGAGTAACATATCCACTAAACAATAACATGCACCCACTACAATTCCTCTGTTGTCATTACTCTGTGGAGGAATAGGTATGGAGATTTGTTGGTATGTTGGTTCTTTCTTCATGTCAGAGGAACGAGCAAACACACAAAACATTTTGAAAGACTCGCAAACTACTTTGAACCCAAACAAAATATCATATACCAACGATATATGTTTAATTCTTGTACACAGGAACAGGGCGAAAAGTTCGACGCATATCTGATCAAATACAACTAATCAAAACGTGTGAATACGGTGCCCTGAGGATGAACGACTGCGTGACCGAATTGTTACAGGTACCAGCAATAATAATGTTCGGGCCTGGCTCCTCAGCGAATCTGGACTCACACGAGACCGGGCGATAGATATCTGCAGGAGCACTGAACATCCACTACACCAGAGGCAGATAAAAAAGGCACGAGAATTCATAAAAGATTGTAGATTCTGCGGAAAGAGCCATGACAAAGGGAAGTGTCAAGCTTATGGACTCACATGTGCTATCTGTTTAAAGCGCAACCATATTGTCAGAGTATGCCAATCACAGGCGCAGCCCACCTCACTACAACGGTTAAATAAATCCTCAACGCAACGAACTGCAAAGGTGCGCTACGTTGAAACAGAAGCCGTCAGCAGCGACGAAAGCATTTATGCCATGAGAAGTCTGTCAGATCGCAAACACTATCATGCAGACGTTTGCTTATCCACCCCAGGAGACAGCACAAAAATCGCGTGCAAATTCCAAATTGACACCGGGGCCAGTTGCAGTACCCTGGCCTTTGCTAACTAAAAACGCATTACAAAAGCACCACTACAGCCGTCTCACACAAAGTTGAAGCTGTATCACAGCTCCATGCTTCAACCTTTGGACTCAGTAACACAACACTGTGAAGTGAAAGGAATAAGAAAAAAAAAATCACCTTCCAAGTTGTGGACAGCAACTCACCATCATTACTTTTCCGGACAGGCTAGCTCCGCTCTGAAGCTCATAGTTTTCAATACTGAATGTGTTCGACAGCTGAGTGAAGTAAAGGAAGGCACAGACATGTGGAAAGCCATACTGGAATGGCGTAATGCAACCACACTTGGTATGCACAGCTCACCAGCACAAAGATTCTTTTCCAGTCGCACTCGCTCCATGTTACCTTGCAAAACCACTGATTACACACCACAAGTGCAAGCAGAGGTACAAAGCACGCTCATAAGGAAGAGACAAACGGCAAAAACATTCTATGACCGTCACATCAAGCCACTACCTGATCTCACTATAGGACAGCTTGTTAGGGTGAAATGCCACCCACAAATCCCTAACAGCAACTGGGAATCAAGGACGGTCATTGGCAAAGAAGCACCACGCAGTTACGGGGTCCAAGTAAATGGAAGATTCTATAGAAGGAATAGAATTTACATCCGTCAACCAACCACCCTCCCAACTAGTGTACCCGCAGTGCCACAACATGCATCCATGCCACAGCCAGCTGAAACAAAAACCTTCAGGCGAAACCAGGATCACAACGACCCCCGACTCATGAGAAACATCTTCGCAGGTCTAGCCGTGTTGTCAAACTCCTCACACGGCTAAGAGACTATACACTTATTGTAATCAGAGACTACTAGCCTGCAAGTAAGATCCTCAATCCAACTCTAACACATACAACCCCACCAAAAAAAAAAAAAAAAACACTAAACACGAACCTACAAAGACACGCCTAAGCAAAGACACACACACACACACACACACACACCGACTACAACGCACATCTTACACAATCTCGTTCATGTGTGAAGTACTCCAAACCAATAAACAATGGGAAATGAGGAGGATGTTATAAAGTACGTAGCTACGGCTACAATCCCACACCTGCGAAACGGTGCGTGTGAAAAACACAACCAGCTTAGCAGGTTTGCAACGTTTCCGGTAAATAAAGCTCGGACGCTTAAACCTACCTACACTGCTTTTGAGTTTTCTCTACATCACACAACATAACAGGTATATATGTCAAAATTTGGTATTTAAAGCGTTAACAACATGTTAGACGCTTTTAGGAGATATGTCTAAATCCGGTGTTTTCAGTTGTAGTCATTAAGTCCGTTGTATGGTGTCTTAATTGTGATTCTGACGAGTTCATTATCCGGTGTTTTTAGTCGTGGATCGTTAGTAAAAAAAAAGGCGGCTGCTACTAGTTGAAGGTTAGCCAACACGTCGTCTAGAGACGGACGCATGGTGCCTTCCACCACTAGCAAGAAAGGTTTATGTGTTGTCACTCCGTTGATCACTGTTGAAAGAGAACGAGATTCTTCCTTTTGTCGGAACGGTTCCTTTTCTTTGTGCATGCGTCACCCCTTTTCCTGTCAGGGGCTTCTGGGAGTTTCTGCATATTTTTAATAATTATTTTTAATTTAATTCAATTTTTTAAAAAGTTTTTCTATATCCTACAAGATAAGGGGGACGTTGGGTTAAGTTTTTTTTTATTTTGTCCACTCACACTATTTTTTGGAAGGGAGATATTTTCCTGAACCAGTCAAGGTATGTCTCCTTCGAAGTCTTGGGGGTCGAAAAACCGAACGCCGAGCGTCCTTTTTGGCACCCGGATTTCGGGCCTCTTTTTTTTGTGCATGCCCCAAGGGTTCTTCCGGTCTTAGGCACTCTGGGAGTTTTACTTTTTGTGTCCTTTTTTTACTTTTTTTTATATATATAATTAATTTAATTTTGTTGTATTTGTCATTATTGATTCCCACAATACATTCTCTCATATTCATATTTCGATGTGTAGTAAAAGTAGTCGTTATGTCTGGAAAAATGAACATGTCTACTTGACCGTATGATAATTGGTTCTTGTGTGTCTTGTTGTATTTCAGATGTTGTAGCGGGTATGTTTTTTGTGTTATCAGTTAGGCTCTGTTTGTGGGGGGGGTGTTCTTGTGAACATGAGTGAGTACTGCTGGTTTCAATCTCTCAATTGAAACTGTTTGCTCATCACCTGTCAATGTCTCCATGACGAAATGTTTGTTTTCTTATGACTTTGTATGGCTCAGAATATGGAGTTTCCAAGGGTTTCCGAAGTCTGTTCGTTCGCAGCCATACGTGTGCTGATGTTTTAAGATCTTTGGGTATATAAGATTTCTGAGTTGTATGTAACTGTCCTGAAAGGAGCGTTATATTCAACTCTTGCATCTCCTTGGCAATTTTTCTAATATCATCTCTAGTCAGGTCAGGATACTCCTGGTCTATGATTGGTTTTGGGAGTAATAGTTGGGTTCCTGTGACAGCAGAAGCTGGGGAAAACCATGTTTATTAGGCATGTTCCTAATAGCAAGCAATATCATTGCTTCCTGGTCATGATAGCTGTTTTTAGAGTACAGTGTAGCCTTTCAATCATTCCATTGGTTTGAGGGTGATATGCGATTGTGCGGAGCCTGTGGAAGCGTATTATCATATCATATTTACCCAACCCCTCCGCTCGGACAGGATATGACACAAGGTCAATTTTTTAAGCGGAGTTTAACAGGTTTGAATTCAGAGTTTTCCTTCTCCTAGACTAGTTGCCTCACCAAGGCTGAAGAACCTAGTCTGCCCTACTATTTACCCATAGCTGGAGAGAGAATAATTGGATTCATACCTTTCCCAAGGGTATTAGTGCTATGTGAAATGCAATCAGTCCAGGATTTGAACTCGTGTCGCCCTGTCCAATTTCTGCGACGATAACCATTACATCACGGGCACCTTCCGTGGAAGCGTATTATGGTGGACAAGTCTCTGAACATTTTGCATTCAAACTGGCTTCCTCGATCTGTAATAACGAATTGGGAAACTCTAAAGCGAGAGACCTATATGTTTAGGAATGTTAATGCTGTGGTAGTGGCAGAAGTGTCTTGTAAGGGTGTGGCTTCTACCCGTCTCGTTGCGTAAGTATATATTTAGCTGGGGATATGTATACACCGTCATAGGTGATGGTGGGTAACAGTGGACTAATGATGTCTATATGCACATTTTCAAATCTTCCAGATGGCAGAGAGAATGACATAGTTTCTGTTTTAGTGTGTCTAGAGATCTTGTGCAGTTGGCATCGTAGACAACCCTTGACCCACATGCTTCTTTCGATGTTTGGCCCGAAGTATCGGGATTTTATCATTTTTACGGTTGGGGTAGGTCCTGGATGCGAGGTTGTGAAATATTTCCAAGATCCTCCTATGTTATAGTTCGGGTATGTAAGGTCTCGGAATGGATGTAGATAGATCACATCAAATAGATGATCCTTGTATTTCATAGGGTTTAAGCTGACTCCAGTACGTGTTAATTTCCTCTTCCTCTTTTTGTGATTCATTGATCGCTGGTTGATCACAGGGGTCTATGGTCACCGAGCACATGGATGTAGACAGGCAGTCAGTGACATTTTCGTCACATTTTATGTACAGAACATTTGAAATATATTCCGTTATAATGGACAAATATCTTTATTGCTTGAGCGATTTCATGGGTGTTTTTTGTTGAAAGCTTGGGAAAGTGGCTTGTGGTCAAAAAACAAGGTGATGTTTCTGCCTTTAGTTTGTAACTTAAAGTACAGGACCCACTGGTATGCAGGTAAAAGTTCGTAAAAAGTAGAGTATTTTCTCTGGTTTTCAGACTTTTTGAGTAGAAACCAATTGGAACTGGGTCACCACTTATTATACTGATGCAGTGTTGTACCAACGGTATAGTTCGAACTATCGGTGACAAGATGGTATTGTGTAGCATCTGGATCAGGGTGTGTCAAAACAGACACCTTGGCGAGAATGTCCTCAACAGCAACAAATGCTTCTTTTTCAGCCAGGCTCAGTTCTAGCACATTTGCTGTTGGATTCTGTTTGATGCCTTCAGTTAGAGGCAGTAACACATCTGCAGCTTGTGGAATTAACTTCCTGTAAAAATTTATCATTCCCAGGAATCGACGAAGGGATTTAGAGTCAGTAAGTTCAGGGAAATTCCGTATGTCTTCGACTTTCTGGGATGTTGGCTTAAGTCCTTCAGGGCTGACATTATAGCCCAAGAAGTTAATGTTGTCTTTGAAAAATTGGTACTTGTCAATAGAGATTTGGAGGTTGTTCTCTTCGAGAATTGAAAGAACTTTCTTGAGATCTCTGTGATGTTGTTCCTTAGATTCGGAGAAAACAAGTATGTCATCGATATATACAAAAAAATGCAAATCTCACCCATAAATATGTTGTCCATAAATCTTTGGAATGTTGAGCTGCTGTTTCGCAGACCAAGTAGCATGAACAGGTACTCGAAAAGACCAAAAGGTGTTATCACAGCAGACTTTTCAATATCTGCCTTATTCATTGTAGCAAATCAATCTTTGGGAATACCTTCTTCTTGAAGAGCTTGGATCCTAGGCTGTTAATGTTTTGGATTGGGTACCTGACTGGTTTGGTTAGCTGGTTAAGGTGTCTGAAGTCGCTACATACACGCAATTTTCCTGAGGTTGATTTTGGAACGAGACGTAGAGGTGACGACCTGGAGGACTTCGATGGTCTAATTATTCCAGCTTGCAGGAGTGTTGTGAACTAATGTTTTGCTGATTTGTATTTCTCTTCGGAGAGTTGTCGAACTTTGGCATAGATGGGGACTGTCACGTGGTGTCCCATTGAGAAGATAGAAATATGCTTACTACTATCCTCTTGTTTGAATTAGCAGTGGCAAGCCATCAGAGAATGACCGTTAAGAAAGAATGTAGGTCACAGAGGGGAGACCTACAGATGTTTATACTTGGTGACCTCACTCGGGTTGCCTGACACTGGAAGGAAGAAGGTAGAAGCCAAACGATTGGCTGGGACCCTAAAACGGAAGTGGGGACTCCTTCCCGCCAGCGGAAATAGATAGTAAGAAAGTTAGTGGTTGGACAGGGTTCGTAGCGGACAGAACCAAAGCCAAGTACTCCGGGTAGAAGAAGACAAAAAAATCTCGGACACGAAGGAGCCATTTTCTTCAAGCCAGTGTTAAAAATAGCATAAAGTCTATTAGCCCGTAAAAGAAGAAAGATTCTCCACAGGAACTCCATCAAAGAGAAAAGATAAGTAAACTTTGGGACCATTTCTCCTTATACCCAATTTTATATACCCCCTCTCTCTCTCTCTCTCACACACAATTTGAAGAAAAACGAAAGAACAGAAAAGAAGAAAGACATTTATGTTCATGGACTGTTCATTTATTATATATTTGACACTTTGAAGGTGTATATCTATGTGTAGTAAAAGATTCATGTATTTTAATGTTCCCACGTGGTCTAAGTTGTTATTTGTGGCGTCTGCTACGAATTTGTTACTTCATGTTTCTTTTCCAGCTTCTGTTCGCCTTATGTTATCTTGCTTAAAATTATCCTATAAATTCCTTTAAAATATCATACGGGAAACCGGAATTGCCGACTACTATAATTAATATTATTACGTCTCAACCTAGAGGTCCATATCTTCCATTGTCTAGGGGAGGAAGACTAGCGACCTGGTGGGTGTGTGTATAGTGTGAAATTTGGAACGCCTTGCCAGCGGCGGTCAGTCTGGTCCTAAATTGATCCCCCACATAATATGCCAGTTCTTATATGCCTGAGAAAAAAAACTCTGAACGAAGACTTATTCTACAAGGGATCAAGTGCCAATCTGCCCCGTCTTCACACGTGCGAAAATAAAGTCCCGTTTTGGGATTTTAAAGAATTTGCCGTCACAGGGACGCTATCTCCAGTGTCTGTGACGTGCGTTACTTTCATGTTAGGCACTAGAGGTGGCTCCGTCCGTGGTCTGGTGAGTTTTGGAAATTCTTTGAGGAGAGACTGCACTTCTTCTGGTAGCTTGGTATGGTCATTCATCGTTATACTTTGAATTTGCGCGGGACTCATCCTCTTTGAATAAATTGGTGTGTCGTTTCATCAATAAGTTTTCCAAGTCTTACTTTTTGTGTCCTTTTATTTACTTTTTTTTTAAATACATGATTACTTTAATTTTGTTTTATTTGTCTTTATTAATTCCCAAATTGGATTTCCCAAGGTTTCGCGAAAAGTAAAACTTCGGGTGTTAGTTCCACAATAACACAACACAAATTTGCACAAGCAACGTAGACATGAGAAATTTGACAAAAAACAAAAAACCTTAAAGAAAAACAACTTTATATTTTATCAACTTGACAATTGCAATGATTATACAAAAGGTATTCATATGTGTGTGTGTGTGTGTGTGTGTGTGTGTGTGTGTGTGTGTGTGTGTGTGTGTAAAACACGAATGTTCTCAGTCAAATTGGATGTGTGTATATGTGTGCTGTGTATGTCCGAACTAAAAAGAGAAGATAGGCTTGTACTTACATACAAGTGCATGTGAGTATAGATGCGTGTGTCCTAGTGTGTATGAGTTTTCGGCCATCTTTCCTAACCATAGTGTATATTAGCTGGTCATCTGGTGTCAATCTATCGTGCCGATGTGCCTGTCTAAAGATCTGTCAGCCTCTCTGATTTGAACTAAAAAACTTAGCTATTTATACTTTTGGGTACAATAAAAGTGGATCAAAGTAAAATATTTTAAGTTTATTACAAGTCAAATAAAGTTCAAATACGCAGACACCGGCGAAAACACAACCCATGACCTGTCTTAACCTATCAGATTCACAGAAAGTACTTATTTATTTTGGAACCTATTTTTGTTTCTATGACAATTTTTTCTACGAGTTAGTTTTTGATCTGCTTTTTCTAGAATATTCTATTCTACGTGTCCTTTGCTGATTGGTTTAAAAATGTAAGAGTATAAATTCTATGTAAGTGAGATTTTGATCCTTTTTTCTGGAATATTCCAATCTACATGTTCTGAGTTGATTTATCTAAAACTAAAGAAATGTGTATCCTATAACTCCCAGGTCTCCTCTTACCAGAAGTAGTATGTGGGGATTGAATAAGAAATAAAATAAAAAAATAACATAAGAAATAAAGATAAACACGAAATAGAATAAATAAATACCAAAAAAAAAAATCTCCGTGGGAGCTTCTGATAGGAAGCACAATCAATGCATGCCTGGAAAGATCAACTTTCTGACGCGAAAAAGAAACTCTTCCTCAGAATCATTTACCACTTCGATTGTGACGGGCGGCTCCTTTTTCTCTCGACAACCAGCTGTAGCATAAGTCTCTGCTAAGGTCTGGCCGAGCAGCGCATGATGTCTTCGGCTCGTAGCTGCCTTAGTTGAACGTATCGACAGACCACAGACACACATGGCAGACCCTCAAATTGCCTATACCACATACAGACGATTCACAATTTGCTAAAATGATTCCCGAGATTCCTCAAACGCCTCGACCGAGAAGCACAAATATTTCAATTGGTTCAGGAAAGCGTTCTTTACTACAAAATAGTCATAAACCCCGAAAATAGAATTGAGTTTAAGATTATTCCTGTCTCTTACCTTTTCGTTATTCATTCTTTTGCAGCTTCAACAAGCAACAAGAAGATAACAAGTGAATGAGGACAAGAAAAAAAGTCTGTTACCAAACTTTATAATTTCCCTACACAGATCAAACCATCTTCTACCCCATAAATACTACTTGTTAGGATCCCATGAGTCAAATAGAACTGTTTAAAAATTACTTGTATTCTATTGGACCGTGAAAAAAAAACAACAACAAGAAAACAAACAAAACAAAACAAAAAAAAACAACAAAAAACAAAAAACAAAAACAAAACAAACAAACAAAAAACATTACATTTTGAACGTACAATGAATAAAATTTCCTAATCTCTTGGTATTGTCGCAGTCACAGATCTATTTCCTCTCGCGAATCAATGCCCCCGCCAAGCGATTCGGCCACATACTGACCAATCAGGGACAGAGCGCATTGATTCCTTCTTCCTCTCTAGAACTATTTTTTCTATCGCTTTTTGGAAGTCACGACAAGTCAGAGAGCACCTAGTTAGCAGCCAAGACAGACCTCTTTCGCGTCGTCTGCCACGGATATTCCACATGGAAAACCTTCACTGAAGAACACGTTGCTACTAGCTACTCACACAGAAGAACCAACCTTGCGGTCAGTCACACGAGCTACTTGCTACAGTGACACATACTTCCTACAAACTCAAGGACCAACATACTAACCGGCGACACCAAAAAGAACCGTTTCTCACTGTGACTTGTTTACTTCTGCGACTATAATAAACCTTTCGTTGTTGTGTTTTCAAAAGAAGTTTCGTTATTTATTTGTATTGTCAATTAATTTATAGTGTTATGGAAACTAACTATTAAAACACTAAATCATAAAATAATCCTACACAAGTTGACATACCGTTAAAATCAATCAATAAATCAATCCTTTCTTTATTTTCCCTTCATACTGTAAGGAAAAAAGGTTTTTAAAAATGAAATTGACAGTTGTTTAAATTTTTAAAATGTAATTTCTTTTCATCAATAATTATTATTCACGTTAATTGCTTTTGAGAAAGAGATGAATCCATCTCTCTTACTTCCCTACCCACCTAGGTTATGGGTAAATTGTAGGGTAGACTGGCAAAAGGAACTGGTCAAGGAGAAGGAAAACTTGAAATTGCAAAACTCTCAATCAGTTTGATCTCGTGTTCAACTCTGATCTGACAACTCCTTTTCGCCATACTAATACCAAGTCGTACAGCACATGAAGAGGAGAGACCTGTGGCATGGGCAACTGCCACGCTTTCATACAAATTTGTCCTGGAGCTTATCCATAGTCTTATGAGAGTGATAGATAATAGGAAATTATTATTAATATTATTATCAGTTTGACTTGTCTCACAGACAATGGCATGCAAGATGTATTTGAAAAAACTATTAATTTAAAAAGAAAAAGAGCAAATGATATCCCTCAGAAACTATAACTGATGCAAACTATGCAGATAATCTAGCACTTCTTACAAATTCACCTGCTCAAGCCAAATCTCCGCTGCATAGCTTGGAGCAGGCAGCAAGAGGCATTGGTCTGTATGTGAACTCAGATAAAACAGAGTCCAAGATGGTGTAATCACCCCAAGAAAATTTTGGCTTCTGAAATTAGTAAGCCAGATAAAATACCTCGGTAGCAATTTCTCATCTACAGAAAGTGATCTTAACATATGCATAAGTTAAGTGTGGACAGCTATTGAAAAATTATCAACTATATGAAAATGTGATCTCTCTGATGAAGAAAAAAAATACAGGACTTATAGTTTCACAACTTGGGCATTAATGAAATTCCAAGAGATAAAAACGAGATGGGTACTACACAAAGATGCTGCTTGCTGTTTTGAACAAATCCAAGAATTTTATCAGGCTGATAACAATAGTGGCTTTGAACTATGAGTATTATTAGGCTGAAAACAGTATTAACTTTGCACAGAGAAAATTATAAGGTTGTAACAGTGGTGGCTTTCCACTAGGAATATTATCAGGTTAATAACAATGATATCTTTGCATTTTGAATATTTTCAGGCTTATAACAATAAACCTTGCCAGGTTTCCCTGCGAAACACCCACTCCAACAAAGAACTATACCCATATTGGTTGGACGTCATCAAGGATATAAAAGTCCAATAAACATAGAGCCTCAACCAAGCAACATGGAATATAAGAACAATGCTGTACAAACACAACTCAAGCAGATCCGAAACTAGGAGTGCCATAAAATCCAAGGAACTATTCAAAATACATTGACGTTGCGGGTTTGAGTGACGTCAGCTTCATTGAAAGTTGTTGTATCATAGAAGAGACAGGCTACACCTTCTACTGGAACAGGAAAATTTCAACTGACAGATGTGAATCTCGTGTGGCATTTGCGGAATTTGAGGAATGGTCTTCTGTCAATTATGTCTGAGGATCCCAAACCAGTAAGTAACAAACTTATCACACTGAGGTTTCCTGTGGTGTAGTCGTTATCGTCGTAGGAAATGGACACGGCGACACGAGTTCAAATCCTGGACGAGACTGATTGCATTTCACATAGCACTAATACCCTTGAGAAAGGTATGAATCCAATTATTCTCCCTCCAGCTATGGGTAAATAGTAGGACATACTGGGTTCTTCAGCCTTGGTGAGGCAACTAGTCTAGGAGAAGGAAAACTCTGAATTCAAACCTGTTAAACTCCGCTTAAAAATTGACCTTGTGTCATATCCTGCCCGAGCGGAGGGGTTGGTAAATAGTATCACACTGAGGTTTCAATTAGTCGTCAATAGATATTGTACTCTGATCGTTGCTTATGCCCCAATTATCGCCAACAGCCCTGAAAAAAATGGGAAGTTTCTACGATCAGCTCGACCAGATACTTTATCCTAACCCGATTTAAAATAAAATTGTTCTTCTTGGAGATTTTATCTCTCGAGTTGGTCGATCATATTAAACCTGGCTGAAGATCCTTGGTGACTTTAGAACAGAGAAGGCTAATACTAATGGCTATCTGCTGTTATCTGCTGTTATCTGCCTGTACAGAACACTAGGGGTCATTACAAACACCTACTTCAAACACAAGCAAATCCACAAAATCTGGATGCACTGAAGATCCTAACACTGGAACCTCATCGACTACATCATCAGGAGACAGCATAATTTGCCAGACTTTCTGAACACAAGCGCGATGAGAGAAGTATAGGATTTACACTCCTATACTTTTAAAATGGCCGTGATACCACTTGTTCCCGAAACAAAGATGGTGGACGTCGGTAAACTAATCAGTCTCGGGAACCTATTGGTCAGGAAAGTCACGTGATTTGTGCTCCCAACTACGTCCGCAACTTTGATTTTATCCCGCGCATTTGGAGCCGACCACATGACAAGGATTGCCAATATATCTCGTCTTCCAAGAACTCACTCTCTCCATTTTCACTTACAGAGACAGTACACACACACACACACTCTCTCTCTCTCTCTCTCTCTCTCTCTCCATTTTCACTTACAGAGACAGTACACACACACACACACACTCTCTCTCTCTCTCCATTTTCACTTACAGATACAGCACATACTCTTTCGATTTCGACTTATAGAAACAGCACGCGCATGCGCGCGCGCACACACACACACACACACACTCTCTCTCTCTCTCTATCTCTCTCTCTCTCGCTTCATTTCGACTTCAGAAATAGCTTGACCTTGCCAGTTAGTAAGACATAACTCAATTCGCGTAACATGGGTGCGTATACATTCTGCAACTTTTTCTTTCTTGTTCTACCTTTTCGGTTAGACTTGTTCAAGCCTCGAACACAGCTCAGGAAATTTCGTCCAACCCCGAAAGAGACAACCAACCAACATGGGAGAAGACACGTTCCTCCTAGAATACATTGCTATATTCCTGTATATTGATACCTCGCATGAAATACTTAGTCAACATACATTTTATAGTCTACAGGACACTTTCAATATTTAGTCTTTTCCCATCATATCCGTGTTAGTTACACACATACACACACTCACACACACAGAGGAATATTCAACAGACTATATTAGAATATTTGTACTGTATCCTTTTTCCTGTATTTGTTGATATATAAATTTAATTTTGTTTGTACTGCTTTGTTTTGAATTTTCTTTTGTACACGTCGTTTTACTTCGTTTGCTTTTCAATAATAAACCAACATAAATGTTGGGGGAACTAAACACCAAAACAGCAACATGTTTTAGAATACACATTTTTTTTTAACCTTAAAATAATCAACCCCAAAAACATACATAAGAACATTCGAGAAATTTTGGATCAAAATCGCATTAGCATTGAAGTTACATTTTTATATTTTTCAACCAATCAGCTAAAAACATAGAATAAGAACATTCTAGAAAATCCGGATCAGAAACTAATTAACAGAAAATTTTTAGGCTGTAAAACTAATAAGTAAATATACGAATCTGATTGGTTAAGAAATGTCTACGCGCTTGAATTTTAGGACCCGCAATAAACTATTTTTTTATCAACTTTAGTGACCTCCATAAGTATAAATAAAGAACCAGGTCATTCGGTCATTCAATTCATTTCTTCCACAACCAAAAAGTCATTCCGTCTACAACCAAAAAGACTTTTCTCTACGAGGTCATGAACGGGCAGTAGAGAGCCACGCATTAAGATTGAAAGGAAAAGGCATGCGACTTTCTTTTATCAATGCGACACGTTGTCGCCTATATCATAAGAAAACACACGTGCGGACTTAATGAAAGCAAAGACCCATACTTACGGTCCATCATTCATATACACACACACAGACCCATATATGTAAGTAAAGACAATTATTTTTACCCTACTTACTTCGGCCAACCATGGACCCATTTATTTGATAGATTTTATTAACATGTAAATACACATACGCACACACACACACGGGCGAAGAATCTTATTTTCATTTAACTGGCCATAACTGTATTTCTACAAAGGCCGCTTGTACATTATGTTTCCCATTAATTTTTATTCCTGTTTTGTTATGAATATTAAATTGTTTTTTCTTAATGTTCGTTGTTTTCATATTCCATTTGTTTTACGTGATTGTAAAATTTGTGTTGTATTTGTGGTGGAACTAAACGTGAAAGTAATACCCGTAAAATCCGGACAAGAACTCACTCTCACTCGCTACAAATTGGAGAGTAACATATCCACTAAACAATTACACGTACCCACTACAATGTCACCATAGAAGTCAACTGACTATGTTATGATAAAGTTCACTACCAAACTATGAGTGAAGCAGAAAATGAGGAAAGAGAAAATGCCAATCAGGAAGCTCGCTACCAGTATGATCAAGATCAGCAGAATCAGAGATGACTAGCAGGTCTCTCTAAGTGACAGGCTTGCTGAAATGCCCGCAGGTACAGTGGAAGAAAAGTGGAACGCCAACACATTAATCATGTACAAGGTATCCACCAAGAAACTCAGCACTGTTGTAGGGAAGCACGAAGGATGGTTCGACAGAAACAGTATAGACCTGTAAGAGCTAATTAACAACTGGAACCAAGCCAGGAATAACATTCTCAGCAAGAATATCAAGTCTGCTAAAGCCAGATATAGAACATGTTGTCAACTTCTCCGACAGAGAAGCAGAGACCTCAAAAAATGGTAGCGAACAAAAGCTTCTGAAGTTCAGACACTTGCAGACTCCAATGTGTTGCGGGGCCTATAAGTATGTCGACCCCGCAAATGAATTTATGTGAATGAGAACAGCCAAAGCAATATGAAGGAACAAAGGTGAGATAATGATAATTACAAATGACAATTTATTTCGTCGTATTTACAAGCGTGAATGTAAATGTCCGTGGCGGTTGTATGTGTTCGCAGTTGGGCGTTCGACGAGGGTCGCTGGCGTAGGTCGAGTCGTTGAGTACAGCTAGATGGTCGGTGCTGGTCGTTGATTACAGCTAGATGGTCGGTGCTGGTCGTTGAGTACAGCTAAATGGTCGATGCTGGTCGTTGGGTACAGCTGGATGGTCGGTGCTGGTCGTTGAGTACAGCTAGATGGTCGGTCGAGGTTGGTAGATCGATATCCCTGGTTGTGACGGTATGTTGTGATTAACCAAGGGTGTGTCGATCGGGTTGTTGACTCGTACGACGGGTCGTACGTGAGTCAGGTGTTGCAGTGGTAGAACAGTCCGTAACAGCGAGTCGTTACGTGGACTGCGTTGTACCATGCAAGAGCGTTGAGGTCGAGGTCGAGGAAAGGCTAGGGCCTTGCTGGGCCCCCTAGCCGTGCGGACGTATCGGACGGGAGTGAAGGTTTTGTCGTCTCAAAGCCGTGCGGACGAGCGGACGAGAGCGAAGGCTTTGTCGGGTCAAAGCCGTGCGGACGAGCGGACTAGTGCGAAGGCTTTGTCGGGTCCCAAGCCGTGCGGATGAGCGAACGAGAACGAAAGCTTTGTCGGGGCAAAGCCGTGCGGACGAGCGGACGAGAGCGAAGGCTTTGTCGGGTTAAAGCCGTGCGGACGAGCGGACGAGAGCGAAAGCTTTGTCGGGTCAAAGCCGTGCGGGCGAGCTGACGGGAACGAAGGCTTTGTCGGGTCAAAGCCGTGCGGACGAGCGGACAGCAGCGAAGGCTTTGTCGGGTCAAAGCCGAGCTGTCGAGCGGACAGGCCAGAAGGCCGAGGCTAAGATGGGCGTTATCTTAGCGCTGCGCAGATAGCGAAGGAGTAGCTAAAGGCTGGACCGTGCCATTAGCGCTGCGCAGCTTATCGGACTATCGGAACCGACTGAGAGTTAAGACCGGTTGGTCTTAGAATCCGTCTTCGTGTTTGCCGCCTGGCCGTCTACTTCGACTGATCATTACTGACCAGTCAGAGATGCTCTGACCCGCAGACAGAGACCTCTTATGGTCCTAAAAAGGACCTTTGTGCATACCTATGTAGGTGGGAAAAAAAAAAGGGGATCTACCACGAGAAGTGGGATCAACGTCGGAAGTTAAGGTGAATGCGACCGCACAGAATGCAGGATTCCTCCTTAATGAGCTTCGCTAGGAGCGTGCCAACGAGGGTTGAAAAGGGCTTGCTGATATTACGAAGGTGCTGTGACACACAGCTCCAGCCGCGTGGATATAAAATTCTTTGATAAAAAATGAGTGTAGCCGTAAAGTATTTTCCTAACCTGCTATAGGCTGGCGACGACTATTAGTTCAAGTCTTATCAGGTAATTTTTGGCCGAAGTGTTTTGTGAATGTTATTAATTTTAATTCTCCCTTTTCTTTTAGCTATAACTAGATGTCAAGGTCGTTAGCAAGAAAAAAGGGCTTAGTCAGTTCCGGTCGTACTCGGATATTATCGTCCTAACTCGGGCGTGTAATTTGATATGTTTTAGGTTTATCGGCAGGTCGCGGCAAGGGTTTGTCGGCCGGTCGCGGCAAATGAGACCAAAGGTTTTTTTTACCAAATCATGAGAGATATATGAGGGCCCAGAGTGAACCACACTGAACAATTGCTAGTCCTCGACAACAAAACAATAATCACAGAGAAACACGAGCTTTTTGCCAGGTGGAAGGACCACTGTGCCTACACTGCTCAATGAACCGTCAAGTTTCCTGGTGCAGATGGACTGCATCCAGAAGTTAGTAGGAGAGGCAGTAGTAGGCTAGTCGATGTTCTGTACACCATCGTAAGAGACTCTTAGGAAAACTAGTAAGTCCCTGCAGACTGAAAGGAGGCCCAACTAGTCACCATCTTCAAGACGGGAGACAGAGGAAATTGCGGTAACAAACGCGGGAGCTTGTGGGGTTTGTGGCTTGAAGGTCAGGGGCAAAAGGCAAGGCTGTGTTGCCGTTTGAATATCTGATTCCATATTTTGGTTATATTATATTTTACCCCTACGTTGTTTAGTTGGTGCAATGCTTTGCCCAAGTAAGTCCCAAAAAGAATTATACGAAAGAAAAGACAGCAACAGATAAGAGACGAAGACGTTTCTTTTATACTTTCCTTTATTTACTGGGTTCAACAACATTACGTGGATGAGGGAGTTTTTCTTGAATACATTGAAATCGTCGAATCCCGCAGTTAAGGCGTCAAAAATACTTTAATTCGTTTCATTTATGTAGGTGTCCGCATTTGGTATTTCGGGCTTCCATAAGGAAGTTTGTCAAAGTCCGGTAAGAGTTAGTTTATAGTTCATTTGTGGGTCTTGTATATTTCAGCATAATGAGAGAGAGAGAGAGAGAGAGATAGAGAGAGAGAGAGAGAGAGAGCTGCTACTGGGTGAAAGGGACTAACCGACGTTACGTCCAAAGACGTATGCGTGGAGCCCAAACACGCCAGCACGAGGTTATCAATCCGCTGGTTACTGCCTGAAAGAGAAAGATAATATGGCCCCCTTTTTCAAGAGGAGTTCCTTTTTTCTTTTACGCATGCATCATCTCATTTTAGAGGCCTCTGGGAGTTTCTGCAAATTTAATAGTTTTCTTTTTATTTATTTATTTTTTTTTAATTTAATTTTAGATATTTTTATTTATTTATTCGTTCCCAACAATCTCACTTCTTTATATATGGAGAAAGTGTTGCCCCGCATACCTTTTAACAAACTATTGGTGGCTTTGTAGCAGAAGGTATTTTGGTTTGGCGCGCACTTTAATTCGACGCATAATTTCACCCAATCAGGATGAATTATCCTATTCTCAGAACTCCTTTCCGGGCAGCAGAAATTGGGTAAGCTGCCAAACACAGTCTCTTTGGCTGAACACGCCGTCCAGTGCAGACGTCTCACTGGCGGTTCTTCAATAGCAGCAGCAGCAGCAGCATGGACACATGAGGAAACCTATCTAATTTATGGATTCCTTGCGTCTATCACTTAGACCAAGGAATCCCAGTTGAATATGAATTCGATACATTCAATACTTCACCACAGGAACAACTTTATGTCACCCCCAAAATTGGCTATGTCGATGCGATGCCTAATTCCGCTCTCGGCACCTAGCTCTCATTTCACCTCTGAGCCACTTTAATGGAGACAACGTACGTCTCTCCCCAAATCCACCAGACACACAAAACTCACGGTGACTCCAAAGTTCATTTCCTCCAACGACAAACAAGGTTTTCGCTACATACTGCGAACATACATCCCTCGCACGTCCAACGATACGCGCTGCCTTCTCAACTTTCTCATAACTCCATTTCGTCTCCTTACTCACAATCTTTCCTACGAGACTTGCAGCACAAAAAACAAACCCAATATTCTATGCTGCAAATAAAAACTATTCCCCAAAACATTTCGACTTCGACATCTTGAACCTTCTCCTTTATATAACTAACAACAATTAGCGAGGGACTTTTAAAACTTAGGGAGGAAACAACTCAACGTAAGCACACACACGCACGTTAACACTCATTCATCGCTAAAAACAAACAAATTTTACTGTCGCTAAAAATAATAACAATTTTACCACGCTAAAGCTTTATACTGGAAATATTGTCAGGCTGATAACAATGGAAGCATTACACTTTAGATATTATCAATCTGATAACCATAGTGGCTTTAAACTATAGCTATTATCAGGCTGATAACAATCGAGGCATTACACTGGGAATCTTATCAAGTTTATTATATGTATCATTACTCGTTTATAGTGTCTACAAATCAGATAATCATTTTAATCTCGAGCAAAAATCTAGCTAAACTGATTATTGATTGGTCCAATTTTTCTCTCTTTTTTTTTATTCAAGATTCATTATAGGTTTTCTGATTCTGTTCTCAGAAAAAATCTGATACCATAACAAACGATTTATTCTTTATCCTGAATGATGGATAATAGTAATTTGTTGATCCAGAAACCTCGATTGATATAATTTTTTTCATAGATTGAAAAAGATTTTAAACGATAATTTATTTCCAGGAGTCCTGAGTCAAAAATTGCATCATTGCAAAAAAGTAAAACAAACAGAAAAAAAAAAAAAAAAAAAATGGAACAATAAAGAAAATTACCAATAAGTAATTGAACTTCCTAGTTAATGTGTTTTCATTCTTTTTCTTTCTTTTAACTCTAAAGTTTGTCTACTTTTTATGTAACAATATTGATTCATTTTATAGTTCTCTTATATTTGCTATTTCATAATTAGAGACTGGGTATTTTTAATGTGTACTTTGAAGACGAGACAAGAAGAGACAGATAACTGATTATGATGTGTGTAGGTAACATGTATGATTCATGTTAGATTACATTACATTTCCTGGAGAGGTCAGACACGGGTCTGATACACTTTTTAGCAAGAAATCCTATTATGTTCAGCATCTAATTAATTTTGCTAAGTTCAATGACTTTTATATTGATCAATGATTTCTGTTTTATTTTTCAAACACGATTGAATGCCATGACTCCAAATGTTTTCGTGCAAAGTACAAATCAAAAGAAGATTAATGATAGTCACAATCTCATTAAAAGGAGAGCAACGAATAGAAAGAGATTTGTTCTTTTCAGGATTTATACAATCATAGCTCTCTACAGCTTCTTTTATCAGTCAACTGCATATTGAATATATTACATTCTCCACAATTTTAAATTCAGAGTAATCCTTTTCCCAGATTGGTTACCTACCACCAAAGCTTATAGGATCCACACTTTTAAAAAAAATTTTTAGTTAAGTTAGCTAAGAACACGTAAATCAGAATATTCTAGAAGAAAAAAAAGGATCCAAATCTCTCTTACTTAGAATATTTTTAAGCCAATCAGCAAACACATAGATTAGAATATTCTAGGAAAAAAAAACGATCAAACGTTAACTTGCCGAAAGATTTTTCATAGAACTAAAAAATAGGCGCCGCAATAAATAAATAAATAATTTCTACGATTCTCATCAGTTAGATCAGGTCACGAGTTGTGTTTACTCATACGTCCGCACATTTGAACTTTAGTTGACCCGCAATAAAATCTACCCGCGTAAACTTAAAATATATCATTTCGATCCACTTAAAGAGTATAAAAACCCAAATTTTTTTTAGTTCAAAGGAGAGGCGGCACACAGAGGCTACACACAGACGACATGCGTTGAAGAAAAAGTCAGACGCACTCAAATACACTAACACGCCAACAGTGGGCTTGAATGACCCATAGATTAAGTGACTTATGCATACCAGAACTCACACATACCCACACATATACACATGAATGTATGTACAAGTTGTCCTCTTTCTTTCGACCTGTTATTCCTGACTAAAACTTATTATTGTTTTTACATATACACACACATTGGCATAATGATTAGTGTGTTCGCCAATGGCCCCGGAGACCTGGGTTCAATCCTAGGTCGAGTCATACCAAAGACTCAAAAAATGGTACTTGATGCCTCCTTGCTTAACACACAGCATTATAAGGTGTGGATCAAGGGTAAAGTGGGGCAATACAGGGAAAGGAGTAGTGCCCTCCCCTACACCTCTGTGTAGTAGCAATTGAAAAAAAAAATATATATATAAATATCATATATATATATATACGTATACATATACACACATATATAAATATATATATATATATCATATTTACCAACCCATCCACTCGGGCAGGATATGACACAAGGTCAATTTTTAAGCGGAGTTTAACAGGTTTGAATTCAGAGTTTTCCTTCTCCTAGACTAGTTGCCTAACCAAGGCTGAAGAACCCAGTCTGTCCTACTATTTACCCATAGCTGGAGGGAGAATAATTGGATTCATACCTTTTCCAAGGGTATTAGTGCTATGTGAAATGTAATCAGTCTCGTCCAGGATTTGAACTCGTATCGCTGTGTCCATTTCCTACGACAATAACTATTACACCACAGGCACCTCCTCATATATATATATATATATATATATATATATATATATATATATATATATTGGCTGCTACTTCAGATTTAAGTATGATTATGGCATGTATCATGTTTAATAACCATCCCATCCTATGACTAAAATTTTTATAGAGAGAAAAGATGATGTACCAAGTCAATCCCACTTAGCTTCACAAATAGCCCAGTCAGCTGGGGCTGTAGAATACACCAACTACATCTCTACATCTCTGCCAAGAGGTAAGATTCCCCCAACAAGTGTCGTGGATATGACATTAAACCATCTAGTGGTAAGGCTCCAGTCTTGGAGCTTTGGGGAATGCAGAGTACCCCTTCATTGCCATTGCCCCAAGGTCTACTCTGACCTGAAGTGGTAGCACCTGATAGGGTCCAATCTATGGGTCAAATTCAACTGTTTGATCCTTTAACTGTATACAAACAAATGATTGATATTGAATAGAATTATTTGTGGTAGAGAGAAATAATTGAAACTATTCAATTATGTAAAAACAATAGCAATATTAGAGTGCAAACAAATCAACTCTTTTAAAAATAAAATTACCTTCAAACTATTCACTAACAAATCATATATGTATATCTGTTTAAATGAGTGCAAACAAATCAACTCTTTTAAAAATAAAATTACCTTCAAACTATTCACTAACAAATCATATATGTATATCTGTTTAAATGAGTGCAAACAAATCAACTCTTTTAAAAATAAAATTACCTTCAAACTATTCACTAACAAATCATATATGTATATCTGTTTAAATGAGTGCAAACAAATAACTGATGTGACATTGTTACTGTTAGATAGAAATACTTGAAACCATTAACTGCATGTAAACAAATGAGTTCAGGCTCATTTAAGAATGTATCTAAAAAATGTGTTTATAAATCATATATCTAATATATATATATATATATATATATATATATATATATATATATATATATATATATATATGTAAAAACAGGATTTGGAATTAAATAACCAACAATAGTTGATATGCCATAAAACCTAACCAAACCAAACCAAACCAATTAGCTTCACTTACATGTACTCATAAAAATGTCTAAGGATGTTTTTGAAGCCACAGGTTTATATCAGTGTGTTCATATCCTCCAGAATTGCTTCAACAAAAGCTAAGGTCCATCACCCCTAGTTTTATGTCCGGGTGTTTTTCTCCTAGATGGATGATTTAGTAAAATTTTTGTATTCATCTCTGCTGATATAAAGCTATTAAACCTACAAGAGTGTTCATCCACTCTTTGATATCTTATTTTTCATTCTACCTTTGTATAGCCACCCTTCTCACTCGATAAACCTGATAAGAACTGGTTTAATCACCAATTACTTTATCATTTGGAAGGTAGAACTGGGTTACACTCTGTGTGTCTATATATATATATATATATATATATATATACAAAGGTCAGCTGAAACATTCATAGACTGACCAAGATACTCTCTTGGAATGAGAGTATTTTTCAACATAGTCCCCCTTGTGGTCCACACACTTCTTTCAAATGTGTTGCAGCGCTTGGATCCCATTGGTCAAAAAGATTTTGTGATATTATCATATGAACTTTCCAACCTATGAACTTTTCAGTCCCGCTTTGTAGGAGGATTCAAGAAATGTTACCATTTCTTTGAGAGTACCTTAATGTCATTTGAAACAGAATCCATCTGTTCAAAATCTCTGTCAATACATTTTTAGAATCTTCCCCAGATGGTTTCTAAAATATCAGTTTTCTAATAAATGTTGTCCCAGAGAAGTATTAAAATTTGTAAAATCATTTGTGGCAGATTCCAAGAATGTATTGACTCGGATGGTCAACAATGGAGACATAAAGGTATTCCTAAAATAGTGTTAAAAAGTTTTTAATCCCCCTCCTTCCTTTCTTTCTTTCCCTCCTACCTCTCTCTCTCTCTCTCTATATATATATATATATATAAAGATGAAAAAAATTTCTAAAGCAAGAATATTTCTTTTTTTTAATCATTCTCAACTATTTTGATCTTTGGTCATAATCAGGAAATAGATTTTTTGTGAAAAAAACTTTTTAAAGAGATTTTAAAATGATTTTTTAAAGAGTTGATATACAACAAAAAAGCAAATAAAAATGAATTAGTAATGTTGTATATCCATTTGTTGAATGAGAATTTTTTTTCAGTATCCAAGTCTTTATCCAGATACTGGAATCCTTAAGGTGGTCCAATGTTATTTTCAATCTCGTTTTGGCAATTCCTACAGCAACACTAATACCAAGTTGTATAGCATATTGTTCTTCCCTTGGAAAACATTGCAATCAGGAAGACTGTAGATGAGCAACAGCCAGTTTTTCCTACTAATCTTGTTTAGTCCTGTGCTGTGATCTGAGTGATGATCCATCATCAAGATCATAATCATGATCAAGGAATGCCAACACCTTGGATTACCATGACACTCTCTCACCATTCGTCCCTATTAGCCATTGCTCTTAATAAGTCTTCTACCCAACATCCAGCATCTGCACTGAACTGATCAATGTAAGTTTTTGCTGGTCAGCCAACAATTGTGTGTCCATATGTAAGAGCTGTGTCAGTATTACTGTAAGGTTGCACCATTTGAACTCTAGGAGAAATACCATGAGAAAAAGCTAGATGGGAACTACACAAGAATGCTGCATGCTATTTTAAACAGTTGCTGGAAGTAGCACTCTTCAAAACAGCATCTGTACAGCCACTTGCCTCCCATCTTATCAACCATTCAAATAAAACAAACACAAGAAATTGTTTTGTAGGGAGCTACTCCCCATCTAGGTTTTTCTCCGAGCAGTAGTGCAACCATACAGTATTACTTACATGGCTACAGCTCGGAAGAATTCCCATTTTATAAAAAAAAGGTCCGTTGTCTTCCGAAAAATGACAGATGTCGGAAAAAAGGTCTGGAAAATGAAATTGTTTTGCATATTATTTGATAAGATCCAACATTTATCTGCTTCAAAATTGAAAATTCTTTCAAACCAGGAATGAATATTTTCAATAAACAAACTTATTAAAATATCAGAGTTAGTAATGATCAAAGCCATCTCTATATAATAAATACCAATGTACATTTATTTGATATTCCTATTACACTTTTCTATGCAAGTGTGAACTGAGCAGTCTGGTAATTAAATGGTGCTTGACGGTCCAAAGCACTCGAGAATAAAATGTTTCATTTTAAAGTGTTCTCAAATGAATCGTATTATGGCTAAAATACTTAGATTAGAAATGAAAAGATATCAGTGATTGTTATTATAATATATTTTTATCTGTAACAGTCCCAAACCCATGTGTGTCATCAAACCTAAAAATTGAAAAAGACTTACGTATGTCATGGTTTCCAGAACATCTATTGATAAAATCAAAAGAAAATGGTTTCAAGCTAACAAAAGTAAGAAGCAGAAGGTACCCGACAAAAACAATTACTGACGCCGACTACGCTGATGATATAGCGCTCCTGGCAAATGCACTCGCCCAAGCTGAAACCCTACTACATAGTCTGTAATGAGTCGCTGCAGCCATCGGCTTTCATGTCAATGCACACAAGATGGAATATATGTGCTTTAATCAGAGGCGACATCTCCACACTAAATGGTAGCTCTCTGAAACTAGTTGACAAGTTCACCTACCTAGGAAGCAGCATTTGATCAAACGAGACAGACATCGACACGCGACTAGCAAAAGCATGGACAGCTATTGATAGGCTATCGGTCATATAGAAGTTAGACATGACTGATAAAATGAAACACAGTTTCTTCCAATCAGCGGTAGTGTCGGTACTGCTATATGGATGCACTACATGGATGCTAACAAAACGGATGGAGAAAAAACTTGACATCAACTACACAAGAATGCTGTGAGCAATATTGAACAAGTCCTGGAGACAACCCCCTACAAAGCAGCAGCTGTACGGCCACCGACCATCCATCATGTAAACTATCAAAGTTAGACGAACCAGACATGTGGGACGCTGCTGGAGAAGTAGGGACGAGCTCATAAGTGATGTACTCCTGTGGACCCCTTCATATGGACATGCAAAGGTAGGACAACCTGCTAGAACATACATACAGTAGCTCTGTGCCGATACAGGATGTAGCCCTGAGGACCTGCCGAAAGCAATGGACGATAGGGAGAGGTGGTGAGAGAGGGTCAGGGATATCTGTGCTGATGATGATAATGATGATGATAAAGAGACCAAAATCCCCTGTTCTACAGTAGCCACCCAGCAGTGATCAGAAGATAAACAAACCAAAAGTAATAAGTCCCCTAGATCTCCACATGACAATAAAGAAGTTTTATCCTCTAATGAATTTCAGGACTGACAAGCAATTAACCATTTAAAAAAGAATTCTAAAATATTCATGTACAATGTACGAATACAAAGATTAATACTAAACATATCTTTTTTAATTTGTTGTTCATTAACAAAAATGATTTATTTAAAGAATGTCTGTTTAAACTCAATTTCTTCCTGTTTGTTTTAATGTTTGTTTTGCTTGTTTTATTTATAATTCATTATCATGGAAAAAAGTTCTATGCTAAAATATTGAGCAACATTTCATTATGAAGTTGGTATGCATAATTCATTACATCATTTATGCAACCCTTGTGACACATCTTTTGCTTTAAACTTAATTGTTATGGTAACACATGCTCTTTGAAGGTAACAAGCATTCATTGAGTTACCACTGCAACACAATTTAAAATATAAAAAAAAATAAAATTATTAATTGAATAAATAAAAACCTCTCAGTAACAAAGAATTTATATGGCAACAGAGCTTTCTAAATAGAAAATTTTAATCATATATTTTTAGGCAACTAAATTCTATTTGTTTTCTGAATATTAAATAATAGGAATTCTATTAAATTTCTCATAGCAATTCAAATATATCAGTGAAAATTTTTATGCATAAATTATAATGATCCAATTTTTGCTAATTTACTGTAATAATGTATAGTTAATTTTTTAAAATTAAAATAAAGAGGAAGAGGAATACTAGTTTAAATTTTATTTATTTTATGCTTCAATTTTTTTATTTAATTTGATGTGTTTACTCTTCCAAATTCAGATCTTCCACAAGAAATATTTAGCATAATAACATGTTTTTCCGAATATTTCTTGAAAACAAAAAAGAAAAGTCTGATATGTAATTTTTTAAACAGTAGTGTTGGTTAGTTGGTGGCAGAGAGGTAATTTAGTTGTGCGCCCTTGCACAAAAGTTCAACATTTACATTAATAAATTCAATGATACACTAACACTGAATAGACAGAAGAAAAGACAAGATAAGTTCATTTACACATAAAGAAACATTTAATATATACATAATAAACAACAAGAAGTATTAACAAGAATACACAAACATGACCCAAATGTTTAAATGTGCACATATTGTTCAATGAACAAGCAGCATATTAAAGGGAGTACAAAAATGTTGAAACTCTTACTTGTCTTTGATGGTTCAGTCAAGTGGGCATTACATTTCAAAAACATTTCATTGCCAGGGTTAGTGACAAAGTACCTCAACTGTTCAATGAACAGGCACATCTTAAATATTCAAAGAATGTAGACAAAAAGAGATAAGAAAGAATTCAGAGATTCTCACAAGACCTCAAAGGGCACAAAAGACTGTCCCCAAATCCAAGAAAAGACAATTCTTGTCTCCCTACAGTAGTCTGTGTTATCTTAATTATAATGACTCAGAATTTTAATATTTCTATGTTACTGTGAAACAGAAGAAATGGAACATTGTAATGAAATTTTTGCTCTCGCAAATGTTTTCAAAATACTGACTTAGAAAATTAACCAATTTCTAAGCCAATTTGCAACATGGCAGAAAGGTTGGGTAAATACATGCCAAGATCATAGCAAGAGTCCTCATGGTGTAGTAGCAAACATGCTGGACTGCAACATTGTAGTGAGTTCAAACTCCAGTCTAGCTATGACATTTATTTTTAGACTAATACACTTGGGAAAGGCATGAACTCCCTTATCCTTTCATCTATGGGTTAATAGCACACTGACTGTCCAACAAGGATAACTTTGGCATTAAATAACACACAAAAGTTGAAATGCCATAAACAAAAGAAACCAAAAAAAGACAATATGATATCTGCTGTAGGTGGCAATATAGAAGGTTGATTTGATACTGAAAAAATCTAGTTTTGTTTGAGAATAAGTAAATCAGTGAGCGGTGAGGTAATATTATAGATAGATTGATTGATAGATAATGACCATAGATAGATAGATAGATAGATAGATAGATCAAGTGAGAAAGGATTAAAGAGATGGAAGTGGATTGATATGGACTGAGATGTATATGTGTATTGATAGATACAAATAGAAGGTATGAGCCAGGCAGATAGAAAGATAGATAGATAGATAGATAGATTGTCTCAACCTATTTATTTATTTATTTATCATCAATTATAATATAGATTCTATTACTAGAATCCTCCTTGATATTGAGCTTATTGGTCACCAAAGGTAACCTTTAAATAAAAGAAATATTTAAAAAAATTTGTTAGAAATACTTCAGGCAACATCAAGTCAAAAATCAGAATGACATTAATTCTGTAATGTTTTCATGGGAGTTGAAGTTTCTTAATAAGCCATTTCATCTTTTTTAAATCTGCTAAATTACCAAATGTAACCCTAAATCTGAGAAAAGACTGCATTGATAATCAGATAATGATAGAATTGATTCAAGAAAAGAAGATAAAGTTTATATAATGAATATATTTTTAAAACTCAGAACCTGAGCAGTCAGTATTTGTTTTACTACCTACAAGTATATGTACTCAGATTGCCAAAATTCTGACTAGGGGATCCTCATTTCCACATTGTTATTGCTTATGTTGGAATTTTATATTTCATTTGTAATTTCATTATTATTTTTTAAAAATATATTTGAATTCCTTATAAAAATGTTGCCCAGTCGGCTGGGGCTGTAGAATAGGCAATTGCATCTCTGCAGAGGGGTACCCCCCCTTCCGACAACAAGTGTCTTGGATAGGACACTAAACAATCTGATGGTGAGGTTCAAGTAATGCTGGAGCTTTGGGAAATGCAGAGTAACCCTTGCTCCCAGGTCCGCTCTAGTCCAGAGTGGTAGCACCTGATAGGGTCCTATCTATGAGTCAAATAGAACTAAACTGCGTACCTATGCTAAACTGAATCACTCAAAATAGAACTGTCTTGACATTTAAATGATGTACTTATGCTAAACTGAATTGTTTGAAATAGAACTGTTTTGACATTTAACTGTGTTTAAACAAAAACAATACTTATACTAAACAGAACTGTTTGACTAAACCGAATAGCTTGAAATAGAAATGTTTTTGACAATAAAATTGTGTACTTATGCTAAACTGAATTGTTTGAATTAAAACTGATTATTTGTATAAAAATAGATTTGGCATTAAATGACCTACAAAGGTTGATATGCCATAAAACCCAAACAAATAGACTTACAGGCTGTTAAATCAAAGATTATAACATTTTATATTTTCACCAAATTTTCTGCCGGGAGTCCAAGGTGAAAAAGAACATTGGTACAGAGGGCTTAGGTTTTTAAGGGTTCAAGTCTAATGTCAGTTTTGCCCTTGAAATAAGCTATATACAATCAAACACATATATCACAGTGATATATAACTCATTCAATGGATTATATCAAGATTAGTTGCTGGCAGGGCTTTATAATCTGCTTTAATCTTCTCATCAGGAATAATAGAATATGATTTGGGGAAAAGAGAGAAAAGGTTACATTTAGTTTAGTTTAACTGAACTCTCTTAAAGGCCATCTTTGGTGGGTTTTGAGCTTGATGATGAGTGACATATTATCTATAGATCCTTATATATAATAATTGTAATGTATATAATATCAAACAAGATGGTAAGAAATAGAATGTAAAAATCTGAAGTAGGTGTTAGATTGTTTTATTTCCCATGTAATGTTCAAATCACACATGGAGTGAAGCAATATACAACGTGTTAGTGCACCCACTACCATAACACTACTAACCAGAACAGATACTTTCAACTGCTTTGGTCACATGATATATAGTTTCCATTTCTTTGTTTGATGGCATATCAACCTTTGTTGGTTATTCAATGCCAAAGCCATTTTTGTGGAAGAATAGTAGTGGTATTATTCAACCAATCAATAGCTGGTAGGATAAGGGAGTTCATGCCTTTCCTATGGGTATTAGTCTGAAAGTAAATGCAATAAAGTGACAAGACTTTAAACTCACTTACTACAATGTTGCAGTCCAACATATTAGCCACTACACTATGGGAACTCCCCCCCACATGATATATGCGCCAGAAACTAGCACGTACCAAAATATTGCAAAATCTTTGATTCACCCCTGCATTACTTTTAGATGAAGCTCTGTCAATCTTTATTATTAATAATCTTAATTAGTCTTTTCCTTTATCTTCTGAATTCTAGTTTCTTTTTATCACAATTCATTTGGGTCATCACTTTTATGACAGTGAGTAACAGTGCTCATTGGAAACAAGAATAAAGAATAAGTGTTGTATATCCATAATAAAACTGCACGTATACATATACGAATATAAATATATGCAGAAACATAGTCAACCATAATATACAACTTCAATGATCGAACAAATACACTTCTTTATTAAAAATATACCTCTCACACTTTATTCTCAAAAGGGTTGTGAAAGGGTTGCGAAAGGGTTGATGTTAGTTATGTGTGAGAGGTGAGTTGGGGACAGACTGCCACATATTGACCCAAAGTTCTTCTGACCATAGCAGCACTTCTTTCTCATCTTGGCTGGGTTGCTCAACCGTGGGTCACTGAGGGCCCAAGCCCTCTGTCTGCCACTGGCTCTCAACTCGGCATCTTGTCCCCAACTGACTCCAACTGTGACTGGAACTGAACTCGAACTGACTAACTCAAGCCGTCTGTGGCACCTGGTTATATAGTTGTTTGACGCCCACCTGCCTCCTGTGGGTGTACGCATCTGCGCCGAATTCAACTACATCCACAGGTCAAGGTGATATTCCGATATTTTCGACCGGATGCACCTGTTTCACTTATTTACACAGTTGCATCTCTTGATTGATGGCTCGGTCGAGGGTCAATATGTTACATATGCTCCTTATAAGACTTGAACTTATGTCCTCTTGTGTGGATAAGCCAAGTTCTGCATACCAGCTGCTTTAACAACTAAGCTACAATAATAGGGATGGTATTACAGAAGTCCAAATAATGACTATAGGGCCACTTAATACACCTGTCTCTGATTGATTAGTACCATATTTGTTGTTATTGTTTCATGTATTAACACAATGAAGAGTATATATATATATATATATATATATGTGTGTGTGTATATGTATTTTATTCATTTATTTAACTTATTATTCATGCATACAAACATGTTTGTTATTGTTATATAATTAAGGAATGATTTTTTTTATTTTAATCATTTTTCATTAATTATATTTTATCATTCAGTTTGGTTGGGCTTTGAACTATTTGTATGAAGAGTTCTGGTGTGTAGTGAATTGGTGCAGTTTACACTTGCGTGCAAAGGATATGACAATCACCATTGTCATAATGAACCCCAGACAGGAAATGAGGCTTGAGTGTGGATGACGTCATGTCCAGAAGAGATAGGCTAAGAATTTAGAAGATTTTGAAAAAGATTCAGTCGAGTTCCGACCATGGTGTTGAGAAGTTGGGGTCCGACCATGGTGTTGAGAAATTGGGGTCCGACCATGATGTTGAGAAGTTGGGTCCGACCATGGTGTTGGGAAATTGAGATTGGACCATGAGATGTGCCGAACGTTGGGGGTGTTATTAGCATAGTCTGATTACGAAAGACTTTTAAGAATTGTGTCTCTCTCCTTGTGTCGAAGAACCGAAGTCAAAAATTAATAAATGGTTCGTACCTGAACAACAGAGAGTTCGCCTGTGTTTTTGCATATTTATATGTACTGTTGTTATTGTTGTGAATATGGTCATGAGTATACAACATTATATCTTGCCTAACTTAGCCTGTCCTAGTAAGCAAAACTAGAGTTGCACTCTGAGAAAGTTATATTCTGTATTTGGTGAGATATGAAAGGTGTTGCTGATCATGAATTATCATGAAAAAGTCAATTCTGAAAAGGTATTATCATCATTTCAAAGTCCTACACCAGTTTTTGTTGAAAACATAAGCTTCCCTGATCCATAGAAAAAGTGCATTATTCTTTCCTGACAACTCAAGATCAAGTATTGCAAAATGCTCAAGAAAAGAATTTTATCCTGAAAATGGAAGTTTTATTCTGTCTACTCTACTCACCTTATCTTGCTCCACTGAATGTTCTTTACACCATTTCTTGGGTTGGAAAAAATGAATCAGTTACAACAATAAAAAAGACATAAAGATGTTTTTTCTTCAAAATCCAAAGAATTTTATATCAAGGCATTAATAACTTGCCTATTTGATGGAATTATATGTCATAAAGAATCAAGGTTGGTCAGTTGGTTGGTTGTGTTTTATGGCATATCAACCCTTGCAGGTTATTTAATGCCAAATCTTGTTTATACATACATGTATGTATTAAATATATAAGATTTGTAAGTGAATAGTTCTTTGGTAATATTTTTAGATGAGTCAGAATAATTTTTTTGCACACAGTTTAATTGTTTCAAGACTTGATATGTAATACTAATAATTCAATTTAACACCAGTAATTTTGGGGGGCACAGTTAAATTGTTTTGAGTTTAGAAAATGATTAAAAAATCCTATATGACCCATAGATAAGACCTTAATATTTCCCAAAGCTTCAGGACTAGAGTGTCACCATTATATTCAGTTTAGTGTCATATCTGGGAGACTCATTGGTATGCAGTTGGCATATTCTACAGAACCTGTCGATTGAACCATAGAAAATGAAGAATACTTTTTAAATTGATAAAATTTGTAATTGATCATTAAATATAACTCAGTTATAGTCTCAGGAAAAAAGTGATAGGATTTTCTTTCCAATTTAATATTTCAGTTTATCGACATACATATATAGTGATGGCCACTTCTTTACAGAAGAGAGACATCTCAAATCGACAAAAAGTCCCCATGTAAGTATCTGTGACTCCTCTGGTGGAATTCATCCTAGCAAGATCTTCTGCAAATGTAATGAGCATTGGAACTGTTTTTGGCATTGATATCAATCTGGTGCACTTTCATATGGTTTCTCAGGCCAACTGCAAAACCATATACTTTGTCACAGAATTGACACTAATTACCTGTAAGTTGCTATGTTTAAAATCAGCCTATAATTGTTTCCTGTCATGAGATCTCATATGACTAGGAAGTCTAGCTGTGGACAAACAGACCCTAATGCAAATGTTACAAACATGTTCAGGCTGAAATGTGTCTCGGATCGTGGTCAAGACATGTTTCTGAAATGGTCTTTTTAAGATGGAGTGTTTGAATTTCCATGCTTTAAATGCTTTACTAACATTATGGATCATTTTTTCCATACTGATCAATTTTTGTCATCAGCTCCCAGTTTCCAAGATCTACACTAATGTGGACATGAAAGTGAGACTAACAGTAGCTCTCAACAAAAGAGGGTTTGTTTGTGTCTGGCGTGCAGGGCAGTAATCTGATTCGAAGGAAGAAACACCACCATTGCGGGGTGAAAGAAAAGGAAAATACTCACCACTGTTTCAATAATCCACCTTCAGCCCGTTCTAAAGGAAAAAAAGAGAGGAGGCCCCCAAGCAGAGTTTTTATAGGCTAAGGAAATGGACTATGAGTAGAGTGGCGTGAATAAAAACCGACTCGTTTTTGTTTGTTGTCAGTTTCTCGGCAAGAAGCAGAAGCAGAAGCAGGAAGAGGAACGAAAGGAGAAGCACAGAGAGAGAGAGAGAAAAGGAGAGAGAGGAAGAGAAGGAGGAAAGTGGAGGAGGAATGCAAAGAGGGAAGTGGTGTAGCAAGAAACTCGCAAGCACTTTCAAATGAAATCTTAAGATTCCTGGTTCAATCCCAGGTTCAACACTCAGGGAGATCATCCACCCTAAAACTACAACTAAGCATCCTAAGATTGTTTTTGACAACACCCAGAGAAAGTTTCTTATACTTTCATGAAATCCACTGAATTTTGACAACCCTATAATAGTATTAAGAAAAACCTATAAGGCAAACACTTCAAATCAATCAACTCACTCAATAGTTTCTCAACTTAAAAGACTTTTAAAAGTTAACTTGAATCTACTGCGGGAGCAAAAACAATACAAAGAAAAGTCATTTTACTTTAGACTAAATAACAACAGACCCAGAAACAAATCTATGGATGACAGCAACAATATTTCCTCCAATACAAACACATGAAAATAGATGAATAAAACGTCTGCAAATGGCATTGCTTTGAAATAGAATGGACAGGCTTGGGTGGACACATAAAACATCTCAATAAACACATAAACAGATCAAGCAGTCACATGTAATTTGAAACACCTCCCTCCTATGCTGAACATAATGAAAAACTTGTTTGCCAGGTGTCCTGAAAATAGATGTATAAAGGTTAGTTGAATGCCAGAAAATAATTTTTCCCCAAAACTTTTCTTCTTAGCATGACCTAAGCTTGAAACTAGTTGAGAACAATCAAAAAATAAATGATACAAAAGAAATATTCCTATTTGTTTTATCTCATTAATCATCTTTATATATATATATATATATGTATATATCCTAGTAGAAGTACCAGGTCAATGACCAAACTAAAAGGATTTTAGGAACACCAATGAGTTAGATAGAAAAGCAGAAGAGAAGAATAATGTTAGAATTAAGAATATGTCCTTATTTGTTGTTTAAAGATTTTGCCTATTAATTCAAATGAAATGTATCTTTTGATTTTATGAATTCTTTCTTTCTTTTTTTATTATTTTTCAATTTACATTTAAAATAATATATATAAAAATATGAAACTGTCACATGGTCTACCACTGCTAGGAGAGAAATAAGGAATTTCCCCTACCCCTCCGTGTTTGAATTAACAGGCCGCCAAAGGCTGACCGTTAAAAAGAGGAATAGGAATGTAGGTCAATTCCTAAACAAATCTAGGTCAGAATGAAAGCCAACAGATGTTTGCACTCTGTGACCAGATAAGAAAGAGGCCGAATGATTGGCCAGTACCCTAAAGCGGAAGTAGCATTTTTTTTCGTCAGTGGAAATAGGAATAAGGAAATCAGTTTAGTGGATGGAGACTGCCATGAACACATGGACGAATCTCATGCGAAACTCTGGGTGAAAAAACGGAAAGAATCTTGGACAAGAGGTACTGATGCCTTCAAGCCAAAGCTCTAAAAAAATCCCGCTTGCCCATAAAAGAGAAAATACTCTCAGAAGGAACCCGCTAAAAAGCTAAGTAAACATTAAGACTGTTTCTCCTTACACCCTTCCTAAGTACTGCAATTACATACTCTCTCTCTCTCTCTCTCTCAATTTCAAGATGGAAGAAAGAAAAGAATAAGGAAGAAAGACATTTGTATTTATGTGTTATCTGCTGATAATATAGCCGACACATTAGATATGTGTGTCCGCGTGTATTAAAAACCTAGTTATACTTTAATGTCCCCACGTGTTGAAATTTATTCATTGTGTTGTCTGCCTATCAAATTGTCTTTTGCATGCTCCCTTTTCAGCTTCATTCACCTCAATTTATTCTCACTTATGACCTACTCGCCTTTAAAAATATTACACTGGAAACTGGAATTGTCGACTACAATAATTAATATTTTTATATCTAAACCTAGAGGTCCATATCTTCCATTATCCTAGGGGTAGGAAGAGGTAGTGACCTGGTGGGTGTGTGTGTTAATGTGAAATTTGGAAACCCCTTGTCAGCAGCGGTCACTCTAGCCCCAAATTAACCCCAACATAATCTGCCAGTTTCCCTACGCCCAAAAAGGGAATCTTAACTGGAACTTATTTTGCGAGGGATCAAGCGCCATGCTGCCCCGTCTTCACATGTGCGAAAAATAAACTCCCATCTTGGGATAAATATTTTATACCATGTCACAAAACCCTCTACTGGTGAAAGGTTTAAAACATTTTCATAATTTTTCTTTATTTGGTCTCCAATAAATTTTAATGTTCAGTTAGTGGAAAAAATATAAAGCTGATAATTTTCAAAAAAGCAGAATAGTTTTAATTCAAATTTTTAATTACTCTCAAAATATTTAACAATAAAAGGATCTAAAAATTCACATATTACAATATTCTTTTATTTTAGAAACTTCCTTTTTGTTCAAATTCAAAATATTATTTTAAAAAAGGTAACCCTAAATTTATGAGTTGTTTGAAACATTATCATATTTTTCTTTTTTTTAAGACTTTTAAAAAAACTCAGTTTTTAATTGATGGCCATGATAAAAAATGTATTTGCTTTATTTATTTTCTTTTGGGTCCAATAAAAATGTTACAATAAAAAGAAGCTCAGAACTAAATATGTATTCTTATATTTTGGTGGACAATTTTCTGTATTAATTTAAATGAAAACTATTTTTTTTATTCAACAAAGAATTTATTTCTTTTCTTTTTCTTTTTCTTTTTTTAATTTTTCAGTTAGACTGATTAAAAGTTAATATGTTTTTTTCTAATATGAAAAGTATTTGCTTAGAAAAATTAGTTTTTGAGTTATTAATAAACAATGCTTTCATTGTATTTTTTTAATTATTTTTTCTTTATTAGTATCTAAAAATGTATCATTACATCAACCAATAGAAATAGGTAGAATAAAAAAAAAGCAAAGAAATAAACTTTGTCCTCAATATAAAAAGAAACTAAAAATTAAAGATGTAATTTTTTAAATTAAAATTTCTTTTTTTGGTTTACATGTAAAATAGCATTAAAAAAATGTACCCTTTAGTTTGAAACATTTTAAGAATTTTTTTAGTTCTTCAGACAATTAAGAATTTTTTCTTTTTTTACAATTAGTACTAAACTACGAAACAATAATTTTTGAAAAAGCATTAAATTCAAGTTTCACCAATGGAATCTGTGTGATATTTAATTGGTGAATTGTAAGAAGAAATGAAGAGTTATATATGCTTTTTTATACTTACTAATGAAGAACTATGAAGAGTTGCAAAAATCAATTGATTCTTAATCATTGAATTATATTTCATCAGCAAAAATCCAAAAATAAAGTTTGTACTTTTTCTTATTACAAAAATATTAAACTTTATACGCAATTTAATTGCTCAATGACATCTCTTTTCTGGGTTATAAGTCAACACATGCATACCAAAACAAATACAACTCTTTTGTATATATATATATACATATATATATATATATATATATATATGGCTGACCAGCAAAGTCTTACATTCATCAGTTCTGTGAGGACATTGGATATCTAGAGGACTTACTAAGAGTGATAGCTGATAGAGATGGATGGATGGTGAGAGAGAATCAGGAGAATCCATGCTGTCAGTATGACTTAATGCTGATGCTGATACACACACACACACACACACACACACACACACACACATATATATATATATATATATATATAAATAAAGACAGTTTGGAAAATTAGATTGCAAATATATCATTTATTTTTTGATGACAATAGACATATGGTAGAATGTCTCTCTGATTTTACATTTGTCATTCAACATACTCATTCCAGTGAGTTTTCCATTGGTTGAAGCACCTCTGAACTTCCTCTTTAGATATGGTGTTATTGATAAGTGCCACTCATTCCTCCAGACAAATAATAGACATCTAGACAGCAGTCGAGACATCATCACTTCATTAGTTTATCAGTTGTGCACTTGTCTTCATTTGAAAAGTCTTCTAAGATTAAAGAATTCGTTTAAATCTAAAAACATTAAAGCTAGTCTTGATACTCTTAGATCACATCTTGAACTATGGTGAGACAAAAATTTTGCCATTTTTGGTAATGTGACGCACAATTTAGATACCTCAGATGGTTTTGCCCAGTTTGTGAAAGTGAGAAACCATACTGGACTGTGAGATTCCGAGTTCGCCTGATACTCTCCATGTGTTACTCACCAGATTTGCCTCTATGGGTGGAAGCAAGGCCTTGAAATCCATGCTTTTAAGCCTTCGTGTCACTGTACTGTAATCATCTGCACTTTCACCTTTCACACAACAAATGTTTCAGTTGATTCCACAGTGTTACAGATCAATTCAAATGCATAAAACATAAGTTCCCACTATTAGAATATGTTGTACATTCATCTGGATGGATATCAGATCTTGCATGGAGTGAAGCAATGCACATCATATCAGTGCATTAACTACCCTGATACTACCAACCATACTGGGTACCTTTTATAGATTGAACTATTTCAGTTACATGATATAAACTTTTAAACTAGCATGGGCCCAAATATTGCAAAACTTTTGACTCACTCTAATATTTTCAATCTGTCATTATCTTCTTTTTCTATTAATTACCAAAGCAAATGTTTCTACTTTTCTATAAAATGATACAGTTACGGGGGAGATTGGAGAAATTCGGATTACCTACTTTACTACAAAGAAGGAGGGGGGTGTCCTCGTGGTGTAATGGTTAAAGCGATGGACTGCAGGATCGTAATATGCGAGTTTGTACTCCAGTCACGCTATTACGTTCACTTTCGGGCAAATACCCTTAGGAAAGGTATGAACCCCCTTATCCTCCCAGCTATGGGTTAAATAGTACCACTACTGTTCTTCTAGGAAAATGGCTTTGGCATTAGATAACCAACAAAGGTTGATATGCCATTAAACAAAGAAACCAAACCAAACCAAACCAAAGAAGGAGGAGAGGATAATCCAAATGAAATTTTCAAAATAGTTAATGGAATTTCTAATTATGGAGACATCTTTTTTTATATTTCTTCTGGAATTTGAAATTTTCTGTCAAGGCAAATTTCAAAAACTTGTTCTATTAACCATTTGGATTTTTCTGTTCAATATTTTTGGAAAAAATTGTCTAATCAGACCTAAAATTGCACAAAAGAAACAGTGCAAAAAATCTAAACATTGAATTGGATGATTTCAGAGATAATGGTAAGGAAAAGAATTTGATCTGTATCCATTTATAGATATTGGATTAATACTTTCTATGTTCTGTGCAAAGATTCTTTTTTTTAAAGTTGATCAATGAAGATAGTAAAAAGGAGAGATGTCCAAGGAGGTATAACAAACAAATAATAATAACAATTATCTAAAGAAATTACAAGTCAATGCGTAACTCTTTCTAAATGTTTAAGGGAAACAAGAGATGTCTATCTTTTACTTGCTAAATTAGGAACACATTGTTTCTGCAGTCTGTTAATCATTATTGAAATGAGTAGTTTGAGAACAAGTTGCTAAAACTCGACATATTAGGTTGTGGATAATTACAATATATGAACAAAGAACATACACAGCAAAACATGCAAGCATGTCAGCTGATCTTTCTATTGAACAAAATTACAAGTAAAATTAATCCAGCAATGCATGTTTTGACAGATAACCCGCAAAAGGTATCTTTGTATTCTGATCTGTGTATGGAACCTGATAAAGAAATTTGAATAAAGCTGTGATCATTAGAATTTGACTTACAAAAAAAAAAAAAAAAAAGAAAGGATGAAATAAAAATTGTCAGATGAATTAGAAAAAGGGGAATTTATTGTGTGCACAATTGACTTTGGGCACATCATTAGAAGGTAATTTCCTTTACAGAAAAAAATAAACAATAAGTTTATGCAATTCAAAAAAGTATAAGGCTTACTTTAAATGTATATATAAAACAGGCTTTGGAAATTTTGATACACACAACTGAATCTCTTTAAATAACAACATAAAATAATACTATCAGGATTAATTATATCAAAGGAAAAATTGTCAATACACATAGCAAGTGTAAGAGATGAAACAAGTGATCATATAATAAGTGAATGCAGCAAACTAACACAAAAGGAAAACAAGAACAGGCATGGTTGAATGGGGAAGGGGATTCACAAGGAATTGTGCAAGAAACTAAAATTCGATCGTACTAACAAATGGTATATGCACAACCCAGAATCTGTCCTTAAAAATTAAATGTATGAAAATCATTAGAATTTTGCAAAACAAATGAATCACCCAATCCAGGCTAGATGACCAGTCCTAGTTTTAATTTTCAAGAAAAAAGAACTTGTCATATAGAGGATTTTACCGTGCCAACAGACCACAGAGAGAAAGTATGAGAAGCCAAAATGCTGGATAAATCCCTGAACCTAGTCTGAGAGCTGAGAAAGTTGTGGAATATGAAAATAACAGTGATACCAATTTCCACAAGTTTGGAAAAGAGACTCGTTGAACTGGAGAGGAAGAACTGAAACCATTCAGACTACAGCACTGTTAAGATAAGCTAGAACACTTAGAAAAGTCCTGGTGACCTGAAGAGACTTACTGTCTCTCAGACTTCAGTGAAAAACAACCTCTTAAAAATTGTGTAAAAAACCATAGTGAAAGGTTTAGGGTTAATTATAATAATGATAATAATATACACAGACTATGTCAAAAAAAGATGAAGGAAGAGGACTCGCCAGCATTGAGGATTGTGTAAATCCAACAATTCAGGCACTCAAAGAATACACAAAAAAGAGTAAAGAAAGATTAATTACAGCAGTCAGTTAGAGCAACGTCAACAGAAATAACTTAAAGACAAACAATAAAACAACAAAATCTAGAAAATAAAAATGGGAAGAAAAACAACTGCATGGATACTTTAAGTAACAAACTAAAGAAATAACACAGGAAATTTTTCTGGACATTGTTAAGATAGCAATAGAAACCTCTAGAGAGAAAATGAATTTGTTTTAATAACAGTATAAAAGAATACCATAAGAAGTAATTATATCAAAGCAACAAATTAATAATATGCAGAGGAATTGTAAATGTAAGTTATCTGGTGACAGAGATAGAATGGTTAATTACATAATAAACAAATGCTGCAAACTGGCACCATAGGAATACAAAACTAGGTATGACTGGGCAGGAAGGGTGATCCACAAGGAATTGTGCAAGAGAGTAAAATTTGTCCATGCAGACAAATAGTATCTGCACACATTAGAATCTGTCCAAGAAAATGGATCCCACAATCCCAGCCAGAAGACTTGATTTTGTATTAATCAACAAGAAGAACAGAACTTGAGGATTTTGCCATCCTAGTAGACCAGAGAAAAATGAAAGAAAGCAAAAAGATAGACAAAACTGGAAAAGGCGTGGAACATGAAGATGATGCCAATTGAAGCAGGAATCATTGGAATGATCTCTAAAGGTCTGGAAAAGAGACTGGGGGAACTGGAGATGAGATGGAGAATCAAGGCCATCCACATCATTACTTTGTTGAGATAAGCTAGAATCTGGAGATCTGAGGAGACTTTTCTGTCATTCAGTCTTCAAAAAGAGACCATCAGTTAAAACTGGTGTGAAAATCTCACAAGAAGCAAAATAATAAGCTGAAGAAGATTAAAAGTATCAGAATCAAAATGTAATAATTAAAACAACAAAGATTTTTTTCCATCATACAACGTGTGAAAGCACGTGCGATACCCTGTCCTCGTCAGCCACCAACCAGGGGTAATAACACAGTTTCGGTAGCTCAAGGCGGTACTGCCACTCCTGGCGCTACCAAGCTGCTTTTGCCACCGGACAGGGTATTAAGAGAATTAAATATATATACGCCAGATCAATTAAGAGCAGAGACTACATTGGCCATTAATCTTCATTTTTAGTGTGCAGTTTGTGATTTAAAACAAACAAACAAAAACAAAAAACGCGTTTACTTTCGGTGGTTAATGTTATTATGCTATTACAGTAACTGTTTCTTATTTAGTGATGTTTGAAGTGAGTATTATTGTTTAGCGAGAGGAAACCATTTTTGTAGCCAGAGTTTTTGTTGTTGGTAGCGAGGAATGGTGGTAACGTATGTGTGTTTACGTTGAAGTGTTTCCTCGCTTAGTGTTGTTAGTCCCCTCGCTAGGTTGTGAGAAATAAAAGGTGGTTGAAGATGAAGTAAGATGGCGAAGGTCGAAAGGTGTTGTTATGAATAGTTTTTATTTGTTTCGCAATTCAGAAGGTGCCATGCGGGGTCACCAATTTATGGCGGTTAGGGAAATTGTTAATTTCTCTAACACTATATTTTTTAGGCAACACAAATGAATGACGAAACTTTTCTTTAACAACACAACAAAGAAAGTTTTTATTTGCAGCATGGAATATGGTTTGCTTTTGGTGCTGCAAGACTCGTGGAGTTTAGGCTTGTTAGTGTTGGAGACGAAATGGCTTAGTGGGATGTTGAGATGGCAGCATGTGTTGCGGGACGTGTGAGGGATTGTGTTTAAAGTCACCGTGTAGTTTTGTATCTGGTCTTTGGGGGAGAGTATGCGTTATCTCCATTAATGGGGACCAGAAGTGAAATGGGAGCTAGTGTGTCGAGAGCGGAGTTACGCTCGGATCGACATAGCCAATTTTTGGGGTGACATGAAGTGGTGCCTGTGGAAGGCATGCTGAATGCATCCAATTCATATTCAACTGGGATTCCTTGTATGAAATCCATAAATTAGATGGTTCCCTCGTTGAGTGTCCATGTTGCTGCTGCTGGTGTTGCTATGTTAAAAAGCATCGCTAAGCAGGGACGGCCAGAGGAACATCTGTTCTGGTCGCCGCCTCAAGCCAAAAAGAGTGGGTTTGGCCGCTCACCCATTTTGCTAGCCGGAAATGAAGGTCCGGGCTGAATAGGATAAGTCATTCCGATTGGGTGAAATTAAGTGTTGAAATAAATTGAGCGCCAAACCAAAATACGAGATTTTCCTTACGTAATCACACGGGAATGGTGGTTCCGCGTGTGTTTCCTTCATGCTGAAAACTTCTCGCTTTCGACCAAATCCAACTTGATGCATATTGCGCGGCGGTCTGAAGACGATTTGAGGCAACTTTCAAACTGCGGCCAGTGATTCCTATTTTTGAAAGAAACGAAATGACTGAGTGTCCTATAAAACCACGACAACCAACCTCAATAGGAATTACATGGCATATCCAACCCTTTTCCACGCAGTCGGCACGCAGTCGGCACGCAGTGTCTCGTAGTTTTTCTTCCGCTCATGTGCTTCCTCCCGGTTTTCTTCCCAGAGGACTGTCAATTCTATGAGGAGGATACTCTTCTTTGAATCGGACCATGCTACAAAGTCCGGCCGCTTTTCTGTTTGAATAATGTGAACTGGAAATTGTTGAGATGTCTTGAGATCCACTGAAACTTTCCAGTCACTAGCTCCGTTCAGTAGCTTCATATTAGGATTTTTTTGTTTCCTCACAGGACATTCACCTTTCTTGAGAAACTGAATTATGGGTTCCTTGACTGTTATAGATTGGTGGTTTGCTGTCTCACATTGCGCTCTTAACTCTATTATCCCTTCTAACACCTTGTTACGTCGCCATGTGTACATCTGAAGCAATTGTGGACATACAGATAGTACTTGGCGCAAAGTACCCCGATCACTTTTACACGACAAGCACAGGTCCAAATTGGTATATCCCCATAATTTTAGGTTGGTCGCATTTGGTAAGAGATCGTAAGTAGAGCGAAGAAGGAATAATATCGCCAGTGGTTCCATTGCAATTAAGGATTTCCACGATAATTTAATTGGTTCGATATCATTCCATTTTGTCCAAGCACATTGTTTTGCCTGAGTAACAGCACTGGCTTTTCTTTGCTCTTCCTCAAACATCCTGACTTCTTCGTTCACCATGTCTCTTTTTCCTTTTGGGTCCACTTTGGAGAATACCTTATTGCTCGAGCTACCCAGCCCAGCTCGATTGGTTAGAGTGACGCCAATGATGTCTTTGATTCGTAGGCTGCATTCCGGCCGACCACTTCGTACCTGATTTTATTTCTGGATACGCCTTCCGAATGATCTCGTCGGCTGAGTCCTTCATCATCATGTGAAGGCGTACTTTCCCAATTTTGAATTCTTCTACCAGTGAGGATATTGGGAGCTGTAGGTTTCCAGAATTGGTATATAAACCCACTTTCGAAAAACAAGGAGGAACTCCGAGCCACTTACGCAGGTATTTGTTGCTATACTGTTGGATCCGTTCAACATGAGATATCGCAATCTCGTACATCTGTAAGGGCCACAAAAGTCGGGGTAGCAGACCTTGTTGGCAACATCAAGCCTTCATCTTTCCGGGTAGACAAGTTTTATCAATTGATTTAAGCCCGTTCAAGGCTACTTTCTGGACCTCTGTACCCTTATGATGATCAGTCAGTGGGATTGAATAAAGACGGATTACCGGCTTCTTCCTGACAGTCGGGATCTTATCACCCCCAATTTTGAATTGGATCTCCCTGACAGATCCTCAACTAACGATAGGCTTCGACTTTTCTTTGGCTTAGCCTTCATTCTCGTCCATGTGAAAATGTCATAATACTTTTGTAGTAAACAATCGGCAGCGATTTGGGATGGGACGAGAATGGTGATGTCATCCATAAGAGCTCTGGAAGGAGGAAGAGTCAGATGTTCATTTTCATTACTCCTTTCGACGTATTTGCTGCACCTCGTAAAATGAGTTCCATGGCCAGAACGAAAAGAAGTGGGGAAATCACACAGCCCATCATGATGCCGATCTCAAGTGCCTGCCACTTGGTGATATAGTTTTTAACGGTAAATTTCATGAAAGCTGAATTGAAATATTTCATTATGATTTCCCCAACCTTGTTAGGGAAGTTGAAAAATTCGAGGGCCATTTGGATTAAGTGGTGCGGAACTGAACCGTATGCATTGGCAAGATCAAGCCAGATCACATGTAATTCTGTTTTGTTCCTTTTAGCTGAGAGTATTGAGTTCCATATCATTTGTGAATGTTCCAGACATCCAGTGAAGCCAAGTATCCCAGCCCTCTGGACAGATGTATTTATATAATGATTGCTCATCAGAAAGGTTGTCATACGACGAGCAAGAATTCAAAAAAATATTATCACTTCTAAATTTACGAGGGATATTGGGCGAAAATTTGTGATACCTTTTGAAGGCATTTCCTTTGGTATCCAAATACTTTCGACCAGATACCAGTCCTGTGATACAATACCCTTCTTTCAAGCCTGTTGAAGGAGGACAGTGAGTTTCCTGAGGACACGTGGGCAATTTTTTATAACTTGTACGATATCCCATTTAAGCCCGGGGCACTACCTGCGCGGGCCTTATGGACGAAATCTCGAACTTCTTTTAGTTACTAGTTTGAACAATGTATAAACCATAAAGAAAACCTTGGAGGATTCTTTGCAGTATAATGGATAAAGTGCTTGAAGTCAGCAAGTCTGAACTCCAACCATGTTATTATGTTCACTTTTGGACTAATACCCTTAGGAAAGGTTGTGGAGATTAATAAAATAAAATAGAAAATAAAATAAGATAAATTCACAAAGGTAGTGGTTCACACAAGCCTTTGACAAGAAGTTAGAATGGCACATACCTAAAGAAAGGGCCTTCCAACCACTGAAGAGAAGTTTTCCCTCATTCAGCAGTGACCACTTGGACTGGAAAGAACTACTTCTTTCCTGCTGCTAGGGAGGACCATGTGTTTGCTTAGCCGTATGCTGGCTCATTCTCCAACCAGTAGCAGCCTTTGCTGAATATATCACCTGGACTCGGGACAGACCTTCAAACTCACAACTCACCAATATGACTCTCCAGTTAGTAGCTGTCTTTGCTAAAATACCTCATTAAAGACACCTACTGGATATAAGTACAGACTTTAAACTCATCATCCACTGAAAAATGACAAATATATTTCAACGCCTTGTTTGGGAAACATGACTATATCTATTAGTTCAGGAAAACATCTTGCTACAGAATAGCCATTTTAAACTCTAAAATAAAGTTGAAATGTGAAAGGTATCTTTGTCTATTTTCTTCTTTCCTTCCATAACTCTTTGTTGCAACCTTCTACAGACTAAGAAGATGCCAACAGGTTAAATGGGATAAGTAGAGGAACAAATGGAGTCAGATATGCTAAACTCCAAACCAATCAACTGACCAAATGAAACCAAACCAATAACCAACAATAAATCCCCATAAGGCATGAACATTTTATCCTTCCAGCTATGAGTTAAATAATGTCACTGCAATTCTTCTACAAGGATCGCTTTGGTATTAAATAACTCACAAAGGTTGATGTGCCATTAAGCAAAAAACAAAGAACAAACCAAACTTTGTGCCATTGTTAAGTATCAAAACGTAAAAAAAATTGTAAATAACGATGGAACAATTGTGATGCATACTTTTTTCTTTTGAAACTTTCAAAAATTAGAAAATGATAAACTAGTTTGAAGAATTTTGATGAAATAAAATCAAAAAGAATAAAAAAAAACAAATGAAGTCGATTGGTTAGTGGGGTATTATGGCATATCAACCCTTGTAGGTTATTTAATGCCAAATCCTGTTTATATTAAATATATACGATTTGTAAATGAATAGTTTGTTGGTAATATACTTAAATGAACCAGAACTCATTTCTTTACACACAGTTAAATGGTTTCAAGTATTGCTATTAAACACTAACAATTCAATTTAACATCTGTTATTTATTTGCACATAGTTAAATGGTTAAACAGTTCTTATTGACAAATAGATGGACCCCTAACAAGTACTACCACTCTGGGTCAGAGCGGACCTGGGAGTAATGACAATGAAGGAGTACTTCACATTCCCCAAAGCTTTAAGACTGGAGTTTCACCATTGAACAGTTTAATCTCATATCCAGGACATTTGTTGTGCGGGTTGTCTTACCCCATTGTAGAGATGCAGTAGGTGTTTTCTACAGTCCCAGTCAACTAGGCTTTTGAGTTCAAGTTTTTAGTGGACAATACTTACTACCTAGCAATTCAACAGTGATCAAACTCATATTCTGTCTTTGCAATTGACGCTCAGCCATTGCCTTCTAGTGCCTATGAGATAAAATGAAGAATGCATTTGAGATTAAATATAGAGGTACTAGGGCTTGATGTAACCAGTTGATTGATCAGATTGTACCACTCCAACTGCTCATCCAGCCTAGTAAGGGCCAAAGTGAAGTGTTGCAAGTCACTTGACTATTTGGTTACCAGGTCAATGACTGTTCAGTAACCAGGATCCTGTCCTAAAGTATTACGAGTCACTACCTATAATCGACAGATGGCCTTGTTGGAGGGTTCTTACCCCTCAGCAAATGTGCGGTTGGTGTACTCTGCTGCCCCCACCTTCTAAATAAATAAAACTCACATTAAACAAACAATCACCATAACCAATAATTTCCCTGAAGATGACCAGTGACATGGTTGAAAGCACTTGGGTAAAAAATATGTAACACTTTCTCTATCATCTTGATTCCAGTGTACAAAGAATAAGAAGACTTGAACATCTACATGAGAAAATCATAAAGAAGAAATATTCTGTAGTCTTAAACAAAGCCTGTTTGAATATATATATATATATATATATATATATATATATATATATATATATATATATATATATAATGATATGTGTATGGAAGCTATTAAAGAAATTTGGATAAACATGTGATATTTAGAATGAAATCTAAAGAAAAAGAAAAGATGAATAAAAATTATTGAATGAAATAGAAAAGAGGAATTTTATTGCATGCACAACTTCAGATCGACTGTGAGGAGGCAATTTCCTTTACTGTAAAAATAAACAAAAGAGTTTATATAATTAAAAAAATACATTTAATAGGAATTGAAGTTTTTTGTTAATCTTGAAGCAGAAAGAATGCTGAGTAAAATGGTTGATATGCATCGCATCTGTTTGAGTTGAATTCATTTGCTTGAATATAATTAACAGACGATTTAGAAATCATTCATTAAATTTAATTGATTTGCATTTTACTCTGATAGTAGACCTGAATTATGTTTTATTGAAATCAACTCATTGAGTACAAACCATTTTCATACTATTAAACATGTCAAGGTAACAAATTTTATCACAAGATCTTCATGTGTATCAAAAGTGTTTGTATTTTTTTGTAATTTTTTTAATGAATTGCTTGTTTTCTTTTTAAGCTTATGAAATATTCTACATCCAATATTGAATCAAAAGATTTACAATATTTTAGAAACACGAGATGCAATCTAGCAGCTCTAAATGCTTTTGCTGAGGTTCTGAAGATGAGGAAATAAATTAGACTGTGAGATGCTGAACTTGCCTGATACTCTCTGTGTGCTACTAACTAGATTTGCCTTTATGACTTTTTAATACATCTCCTATGAGGGTGAGTCAAATGTTTTGCAATATTTTGGCCCATGCATTGTTGAAGCAGTTAAAGCCATAGTAGGTACCTGCTGTGGTTGGTAGTATTGTGTTAGTTGCAGTGCTGACATGTTGTGCATTGTTTGACCCTGGAGTGTCATACAGATGAATGGGCAACTGTCTAATTTGGGAACATTTGCTATGGATCCAACCAAAAATATTTGTTGTGTGAAAGATGAAGGTGCAGTTGATTACAGTATAGTAACCAGATTGTTAAAGAAATTTTATTCGAGTTGCAAGAACCTTGATGATCAGGCAAGATCGGGTAGGGCTAAAATGATTGATTTTGAGGCCTTGATTTAAGCCATAGAAGCAAACCTAGTGAGGAGTACTCAAAGAGTATTAGACAAGCTCAGCATCTCACAGTGGGATTTGTCTCCTTCAGGACCTCAGCAAAATATACAGAATTGCTGAATTACTATTACCAAAATATTGTTAAACTTTTGACTCACCCTTGTAATTATGATATTAATCATATATTGGAGACACAGTCTTTAGATTTGAATGTGAAATAATCTTGGAGTAAAATTCTATAAAAAATGAAAATACATTTTGATACACTTTAATAATAATAATAATAATAATAATAATAATAATAATAAGTGGTATATGCACAAAACAGAATCCATCTTGAAGAATGAGATATGCAAAGTTCTTTGGGATTTTGAGATACAAACAGATCACCTTATCCTAGTCAGACCAAGGGATAGTTGAAAAAGAGATCTTGCCAAATAGTGGACTTTTCCATCCTGGTGGACTACTGAGTGAAAATAAAATAAAGTGAAAAGAGAGAGAAATACTTAGACCTTGTTAGAGAACTAAAAAAAAATATACGGAACATGATGGTGATGATAATGCCAATTGTAATTGGTGCACTCGGAACAATCCCCAAAGGATTGGTAAGGGACTCAAAGACTTGGAAATAAGAGGACAAGTGGAGACCATCCAAATAACAGCATTATTGGGATCAGTCAGAAAACAGAGAAGAATCCTGGAGACTTGATGAGATTTGCTGTCACTCAAGCTCTTGTGGAAAACCATTAGCTAATGCAAGTGGGAAAAGCTCTCGAGGAGTGATATAATTATAACAGAAATTTGACCATACAACAACACATATTTAGACCTTGTCAGAGAACTAAAAAAACTATGGAACGTGAGGGTGATGGCAATGCCAATTGTAACTGGCATGCTTGGAATGGTCCCTAAAGGCTTGGAAAGGAAACTGGAAGAGTTGGAAATCGAAAGATGAATTGAGACCATTAAATCTACAGCATTTTTGGGATCAGCCAGAAAACTGAGAAGGGCCCTGGAGACCTGGGGAAACTTGTTGTCACTCAGACTTTAGTGAGAGGCCACCAGCTAATGCTGGTGTGAAAAACTCACAAGGTGGGGTAATAATAATATAGTAATGTCATAGTGTTTACATTTGTACACGAAATAACTTTTGGAGCAATGGTCTAATAAAAAAATAATAATAATAAATACTGAATACCTGAACCTTGATAGAGAAGTACATATTTTTTTTTAAGTAGAGGAATTAATATTGTGAACTAAATTACCATGACACTGCTGATGAGACCTAATAAGGTTGAAATGGCTGTCCAGTGTTCCCGTATATTGTGCGTAGGTTTTTGGCAGATTTTCTGGTCATGGTAATTTAATTCTTGTTAGAGAACTGAAAAACTACAGAACGTGAAAGTGACAGTCATACCAATTATAAAAGAAAATTGTAGACATCTTTGTGAAATCTAGAAAAGTGTATGAGAGAATTGGGGATGCATAAAAGGACTGAAACCACCCAGAACACAGCAATGTAGAGTTTGACAAGAATACTAATAAGTGTCCTGGTGAATTGAGGAGATTTGCTGTCACTTGAACTCTAGTGAAGGCCACAGGTGGAAAAACTGACTGAGAGTACAGATAAACATAGAGTGGAGTCATAGATAGTCTTTAGATATGTACATGAAATAAACTTTGTAGTAAAAAAAAAAAAAACTTCCCATACATTCTGATATTTTCTCAAACATAATCCTTTTCTTTCAAATGCTCAATGTTTTTGTATGGTAATTAATTCATATGTTCTTAATCAGCCTCTGAACAGACTGATATAATTTATTTTTCAACATCCATTTATCAATTACTAGACAACAAGTGAACCCATTAGCTTCCCATTGTAATAGCAGTCCATGATTACACTAATGCTTCTATTCAGAAAGGAGTAAAGGATTCTAATTAGCTTTTCATAGTTATCTCTGTTATATTGAGAATTTGAATGATTTAAAACTGATGTTCAGCACAAATGCAAATCTCACTAAATTATCATTCACTTGCAGATTGAACAGGAAATTGATTTATCCTCTTAGAGTATTTTAAAACCTTGCAAGTTAATCCCAACAATACTGTGGTCTGGATGGTTCCAATCCTTTCATGGATCTTCAGATTGTTCCAAGGGCTCAAACTATGAACAGTATCACTGTCACTTTCATGTTTTATATTTTTTCAGTTCTCTAGTGAGATTCAGGTATTTATCCAGTATTTGTTATTATTATTATCATTATTATATTACTCCTTGTGAGTCTTTCACATCAGCATTAGCTGATGGTCTTTCACTAGAATCTGAGTGACTGCAAGTCTCCTTAAGTCTCCAGGACTCCTCTCAGTATTCTGGCCGATCTTAACAATGTTGTTTTTTGGATGATCTTGGTTTATCCTCTGATTTCTGACTCTTTCAGCCTCCTTACCAATTGGGGATTATTCTTTCAGCCTCCTTACCAATTGGGGATTATTCCAAGCATGCCAATTACAATTGGTATTACCATCACCCTCATGTTCCACAGCTTTTTTAGTTCTCTAGCAAGGTCCAAGTACTTACCTCCGTTTTCATTTTCTTTGATTTTCATTTTATGGTCCACTGGAATGGCAAAATCTACAACATAACAAATTCTCATTTTTTTTGTTTATCAACACTTGGTCAGGTCTTCTGATTAGCATTGTATGATCCATTTGTGTCTCAAAATCCCAAAGAATTTTATGCATTTCATTTTCAAGGTTGGATTCTGTTTTGAGTATATAGCATTTGGTAGTATGGTTTTATTATTGTTATTATTATTATCATCTTTATTATTATTATTCCCAGTGAGCTTTTCATAGCAGCATTAGCTGTTGGTATTTCACTGGAGTCTGAGTGACAACAAGTCTCCTTAGGTTTCCAGGACTTTTCTAAGTATTCTAGCTGATCTTAACAATGCTGTAGACTAAAACCTGAAATTCTTTATCCCTATTTCCTCTGACAAAAAGGGCACTACTTCAGGCTTTAGGGTTCTGGCCAATCATTTGGCCTCTTTCTTCTTCCTCCACCTCCCCCTGCCATTCTATTCATTCCAGCTACTATACTGACCTCTGTATCTCCCTCTGTCCACCCGGTCACAGAGTATAGGCAGCTCTTGGCTTTCATTCTGACCTGGATTAGTTACTTCATTCAACAGGCAGGCCATTCCTAGTCCTCTTTTAACTGTCAATCTTTGGGGCCTGTTAATTCAAACACGGAGGGGGAGGGGAAATTGATCTTACCATTCTCCTCTCAGTGGCAGACCACATGACACAATATATATGTATATTGAGATGTATCAAATTATATCTTTATACTATTTTTGCTGGGTCATGGCGAAAATTTTTGTAATCAACTCATAAACCAGCATCACCCCTAAATAAGTCCTACACAAACAAGTTTTTTTTCATAAAAGTTCATTTTCTTCTAAATCAAAGATCACTGTGAAGGCCTGATGACAGCATGGATTCCTTTTACTCTCTCTCACCATCTGTTCCAATTGGCCATTGCTCTTGGTAAGTCTCCTTGACAGTACCTAGTGTCTGTACAGAGCAGATGAATGTAAGTTTTTGCTTCTCTGCCAAAACTGGTGTGTTCATGTGTAGGAATCTATAGAAGAATGTTGTAAATGAGTTTGTCTTTACTTCCCTATCAGTGACCAGCATGTCTTGTTCATTTTATTTGGATACTTTGTGAGATGGGAGGTAAGTGATTGTGCAGCTGCTGTTTTCTAGAGTGCTACTCGGAAGATTTTGTTATTTCTTGTAGAACATTCAAAACAAATATTTGAAGCCATCATTCATTTTCAAATTCTACAACATTAAAATTCTGTAACCAAAAATCATAATATACAAGTTCAGAATTAAAATTAATATATTTATACAATTATGTTTTTGGTTACAAATGTATCATATTGTATTGTATTTTTTAGTACCGTAGGGTTTGGTAATGAATCATAGCTAATGATAGTTGTTTTGACAGTATTTTGTTTCACAAGTAATTTTTATTTATGTTTAATACTTTTTAAACTAAAGGTAAAATTAAGTAAAGATAACAAGCGATGCTTTGCTATTAAAGAATACTATTGTAATGAGTGAAACTAATGTTTACTTTGTACATATATTAAAATGTACCTTTATTTATCTTCAGAGCTAATCACTTAGAGTTATTATTTCCTTTGAGAGTTTTTCCCTTCAGCATTAGTTGATGGCTCTCCACTAGAGCTTGAGTGATTACAATTTCCTCAAGTCTCCAGGACTCTACTCAGTATTCAGGTTGATCTTACGATTACTATAGTCTGGTTGGTCTCCAATTATTTTCTTATTTCAAAGTCTTTGAGTTCCTTTACCAATACTTTGTGGATTGTTCTGAGTGCACCTATAACAATTAGAGTCATTGTCACCTTCATGTTCCATAGATTTCTTTGTCTTCTAGCAAGGTCTTGGTACTTATCTCTCTTTTCACTCTCTTTTAATTTTACTCTGTGGTCTGGTGGGGTGTCAAAGTTCACTATTTGGCAAGTTCTCTTTTTTTTTTTGTTGACTATCACTAGATATGGTCGTCTGGCTGAGATTAGGTGATCTGATTCTATCTCAAAATCCCAGAGAACTTTGTGCATCTTATTCTCCAGGACAGATTCAGAGTCGTACACATACCACTTGTTCGTATGGACAAATTTCAATTTCTTGCACAATTCCCAGTGGATCACCATCCCCACTCAGTTGTGTCTAGTCTTATAATCTTTGTACACTAATTTGCTGCATTCACTTATTATGTGATTAATTGTTTTGTCTCTATTACCACATAACCTACATTTGCTATTCTGTTGCGTCTTGTCTATTTTTGCTTTAACATAGTTGGTCCTTATGGCATTGTTTTGTGCTATAATTAGAAGAGATTCAATTTCTTTCTTAAAATTTCTCTTTTTTCACCATGTCCAAGTCTTCTCATGTGAGATTTTGCTTGCTTATTTGTCACTTAAAATATCCATACAATATTTTTCTTCCCATTTTTGTTTTCTAGTTATTGTTGTTTCGTTGATCTTTACTTCTAATGAGTTTTTCATAGCAGCTTTAATGAATGGTTTTTCACTAAAGACTGAGTGATAGCAAGTCTCCTCTGACTTTCAGGACTCTTCTAAATTTTCTAGCTGATCTTAACAGTGCTGTAGTTTGAATCGTCTTAATTCTTTCTCTGATTTACTTTTCTGTCAGTCTTTTTTCTAAGCCATTTCCAATTACAACTGTCATCACCATTATTGTTATCTTCAAAAGATTTTTCAGTTCTCAGGCAAAATCCTGGTATTTGTCTATCTTTTTGCTTTCTTTTGTTTTTACTCAGCGATCTGCTGGAACAGTAAAAGCTACTAGATGACAATTTCTTTTTCTTCTTGTTAATTATCACAAGGTTTAGTCTTATGGTTGGGATTCTGTAATCTGTTTGTGTCTCAAAATCCCAGAGAATTTTATGGGTCTCATTTTTAGGTCAGATCCTGGTTTGTGTGCATACCATTTGTTAGTATGGTCAAATTTTAATCTCTTGCACAATTCTCAGTACATCACCTTTCCCATTGTTCCAGTTTGCTGCATTCACTTATAATGTGATTAATGTTTTCAGCTTTATCATCGTAAAAGCTCCATTGGTTATTCTGTTGTGTATTACACATGCTGCTGCTAAAGAAAAACTACAGATGTGCCACTAAAAAAGCCTTAATCAGATAATGACTCTGGGATAAGATATGTTTTTGGAGGCCAATGCATCATATCAGTTCTCTGATTAGTATTAAACTGTTTGACCATCTATTGAGGACTGACAAACAAAATCTACCTTATTATTGATATAAATCTCAATAAAATATTTCCATGGCTTTTAAATGAAAAAATAAAAAATTCTAGAATGTAACATTTGCATTGCAAAAACCTTTTAAAAGTCTTCCTGTCTGAATAATAAAACTACTTCTAAAATTTCCAGTTTAATTTCTATAAGAAATTCATGAACTCAATTGTAAAGATAATTCTGTGTAACAAATACTAATAAATAAATCTCTATTAAAAACATTAATGCTGATTGTTACTCTAAATCTGTTTAAATATTCAAACATGAACAACTGATAATCTATCTCTACTTAGTTTGAGTTACTTATTCATCCATATTAAAAAACGTCTTTGATGACAGAAAAAAGCTGCAATGAACTGTTGAGCATGCTATATGTACTGTATATACTCATTTAATGAATGACTATTTCAGACCATTTATTCATCTAAAAAAAAAGGGGGTTGTTCATTACACAAAATATGTCATTGAAACTTACCTTAACTTCAAAGTGTCACATAGCCCATACCTAAACAAAGGCTATTAGATGTCTATGATTTTGTTTATAAAAAAGAGTAAATAATGCCTCCCAAGCATACCTAATAAATTACATGTGTAATTATTATATCATTAATGCTATTGTGTATTGGTTGTGAGGTTTTAGCATGATTAGAATATCCAAGTAAACATGGTAGGCTACATCAAAGTCTAGACTACATTGTTTATTTAGGGTATTGCATTGATTTTGATAGTATTACAATAGTTTTGAAAGTATGAATAAATGTTTGAATGTTTTCTCTCAATGTTATTGAATGGTGAAGAAATATTTTTGTTGGTTAGTATAGCCAGAAATTATTATTACATGCAATATATGATAAAAGCACCTTTTTGCGACTAAAAATTAGGTATTGTTCATTACATGCAATATCTGATAAAACACTTTCTTTTGGGGGTCATTCATTAGATAAGGTCATTCATCACATGAGTATACATGGTATATATTCCACAATCTGTAGATAAAATAGTTGGCTCTCTAGCCTTGGTTATTGACCAGTCTAGAAGAACAACTCTAAATTCAAAACTAAGAGATGGAGTCCCTAAAGCAGTCTAACATTGTCTTCAGCCTCATTCTGGAAAATCCTGTGATGATATGTGCCAAGCTGTATTAATCCTTGTCTTTGTTTTGGACAACATTGGTGTTGTGAAGGAGAGAGAAGTTGCATAGGCAACTGATAATCTTCTATATAGCCTTATCCATGCCTGCAACCCCGAAGTGTAGATTCATAGTGTTGTCAGAATAATGTTTGTTACTATCAAGTTGTTGAAAAATTGAGATCTATCTTAATTTTTTTGTGTTTGGTATTTCATACAATTATTTCTATCATTAAGGGTTTTCAGACTATTGTCTTCATCTTTATTGTTATTTCCATAACGTTTCATCCAATATGTCCTTCAGCCTTCTTCAGGTGTTTGTCGAACTCGGGAACCTACACAGAACTTTGAACTACGTCCTTTATTGAATCCATGGGGGTCGCCTGTTCTGATTCCATTAGCCATAACTGAGTACAAGTGTTAAGTATTCCTGTATTGTTACTTGCCTGCAGTCAGGATTGAACCTGCAACCCCCAGATGATTGTCTCCTTAGAAGCTTAGGGAACCAACACCTATAACTGTTATGCTATGTGTCCTACTGGAATTTTCAGAGTGAATTTTTGGGATTTATAAACTTAATGTTCTTACTTGACTTGAATTACTATTATTATGTATGATTTTTTACCTGTACTCATAAACAGAGTGTAGGGAGATAATTAATCATTGTTTTCTTTGAAGAGTGGGTGTGTCCATAAGGCAGTTCTTGGAGTGTCAGATAACAATGCCAAAAAACAACACTTGTCCTCTTTTGCCACTGTTTTTTGAACTGTGAAGATGTCTTCTGCCCAGCCAAATTGTACACTAAAGCTAGCATGGTTATTATCATTTTATTGTTAATACATCTCAAGTGTACATGCATTTTATCTGCAGAGACGTATTTATGTTCTCTTTTAAATACTTCTTGCATATTATCCTATTTACCAACCCCTCCGCTCGGGCAGGATATGACACAAGGTCAATTTTTAAGTGAAGTTTAACAGGTTTGAATTCAGAGTTTTCCTTCTCCTAGATTAGTTGCCTAACCAAGGCTGAAGAACCTAGTCTGTCCTACTATTTACCCATAGCTGGAGGGAGAATAATTGGATTCATACCTTTCCCAAGGGTATTAGTGCTATGTGAAATGCAATCAGTCTCGTCCAGGATTTGAACTCGTGTCGCCGTGTTCATTTCCTCCGACGATAACAATTACACCACGGGCACCACTTCTTGCATATCATGCATTTATCAAATGTTTCTGCATGTGTAAATGAGGATATCTTGTATCAGGGATATACTCATGATAATATTGGAAGGTAGTGTGTAAGGACTCTTTTCACTCTCTTTTAATTTTACTCTGTGGTCTGGTGGGGTGTCAAAGTTCACTATTTGGCAAGTTCTCTTTTTTTTTTGTTGACTATCACTAGATATGGTCGTCTGGCTGAGATTAGGTGATCTGATTCTATCTCAAAATCCCAGAGAACTTTGTGCATCTTATTCTCCAGGACAGATTCTGAGTCGTACACATACCACTTGTTCGTATGGACAAATTTCAATTTCTCATGATAATATTGGAAGGTAGTGTGTAAGGACTTGACTAAATATTCTCCCTAGCACAAAACAACATAATAATAGCTTACATTTGGTACAAGACCACAAATATGGGGAAGCTAGTTAGGATTGAATTCATTACTACGTAATAATACACCATAAAGTGGCGCTCATGAATTTTGTTTTAGTCAGATGATATTGCATTCTAATTTTGATGGTGTTTTGAAATAAGTGTCTCTCTAAGTTTTTGAATTTTTGGAAAAAATTTCTTTGAATTATTATTTGGGTAGGTAAAAAATCATATGTCCAAAGCAGTTCAAGCTGTGGTGTGGTAGTATCACAGTAATTGGTGTGCTGATACATTATTAGTTGCTTCACTTTGAGTGGGATTTGAAAGCATTACAGATGAACATGTAAAATAGATTTGGGAACTTCTGTTTTACGAGATCAAACTGGGCTAAAATATTGCAGATCCAACCAAAAATATTTGTTGTGTGAAAAGTGAAGAAGTCAGTTGGTAACAGTACAGTAATCAGATGGTTCAAGAAATTTTACCTACGTGTCAAGAGCCTTGATAATCAGGTAAGGTCATGTTGGCCTAAAATTGTGGATTCTGAGGCCATGCTTCAAGCCATAGAAGTAAATCCAGTGTGCAGTACTCGGAAAGTATTAGGCAAACCTGACATCTCACAGTCTTGAGTGGTTTGTTACCTTCATGACCTCAGTAAAAGTAACCAGAGTAGCTGAATTGTGCCCCACATACTACCAAAATCTTGCAAAACTTATGACTCATCTTAGCATTTTTTAAGTTGTGAATGTTCAGATTTGAAAAAAAAAAAGATCTGAAAATTTATTAAGTTTTATGAGTGTGTGTGTTTGTGTGGGGGGTATTCAATTTACAATGTACATCCATGCAAAAATAAACTAATTTTGAATCCACTGTCAGACTTCAACATTCCCTTTGAAAATATGCTTCATATGGAACTCCCTTCCTCATGTTACTGAGCAGGTGCAAAAGTAGAAATTAAATATCAATTGCTCAGTCTGGCAGCAGTGGGGGAGGAGGGTATTTGAAAGAGATATTTAAGTCTAACTTTGGACATAAAATCAGGGGTGATTTTAGCATGAATATAGATTGCAAGTTGAACTCTTGTTTTAATAATTGATAAAATAAATAAAAAATATTTTTTGCTTAAATTGAATCTCTATGGTTCATCATTTAAAAATTAAGATAAAATTTTTGCAAAAAAATCAATGAAAGAAAATTTAGAGGTTGAGTGCTTATTCTTAAACTCCAAATTAGAACTAGAATCCTGATTTTGAATACAACTTGAGATACTGGCCTCAAAGAAGAGCAATCATGGTCCACTTCAACATGAGATAACAAGCAACTTTCCCTCTTGTCTTTGGCTATGTTTTTATAGTATCAGCCTTTTCAATATTTCCTGATCCTCTGTTTAGAATAAGAGGTTGACCTCCATGGATTAAGACAGATTTTAACTGCTGGCAAATTTTCATTGAGTGATAGTGAATCATGTAATATTACACTGAAACAAAAAAAATCAATGTAAACAGACAAGAAGCCATTTTAAATTATTCCAGGCAAAGAAACACTTGCCAGTTTTGTTATCATTAATTACCAGATATTTTCATTTTGTCTTTTGAACTGTCATGAATTTTTAAAGAAACTGCTAATATTTTAAGATATTTTGTTATTTTGCCGAGATTCTTCGTGTTTAATCCTCTGAGATGATTTTCTAAAGATTACCGTTATTGGTTGATTAGTTGATTTTGTATTTCCTGAGAGTAAAAAAAATTAATCGAAATTTATATATAAAAATCATTGATATCTATTTTCATCAGAATTAATGATTCTATTTCAGTCTATATGTCACAAAATTCTGAGTATGCCTACATGAATATATATATATATATATATATATATATATATATATATATTTATTATCTTATAAATATTTTATTATTCTAAAACACGTACACACATTTGTTTACATTTCTGAAATGATGCTTGATAATTTTTATTACTTAGAATATTCACACTACAGTCTTCATCTTCATTGCAATACCGGGCCATTGGCCTAATGAGTAGAGTATTCGCTAATAGTCTGGGAGACTGGGGTTCAGTCCCTGGTCAAGTCATACCAAAGACTCCAAAAATGGTACTTAATGTCACCTTGCTTAACACTCATCTTTATAAGGTAAGGATCAAGGGTAAAGTGGAGCAATCAAGGGAATGGAGTAGCGCCCTCCCCTACCCCTCGGTGTAGTAGCTATTGAAAAGAGAACCTTTGGGTCACCCTCGACTAAGGTTACCAACTTTACTTACTTACTCATTGTTATACTCACAAAGTTTTGGCCAATATGTTCTTCACTCTTCCTCAGGTATTTCATGTCAGACTTAAGAGCTAACACAGAATCTTGAACTGAACCCTTTATTTAATCCATGCAAATAGATTGTTCCAATTCTGTTAATCATGATCAGGTTCAAGATTTAATCTATAGTTAGTATTCTTTGTTATAAACTTGTAGTTGGGATTGAACCAGCAACTTCCAAATGATTTCACTTAGGAGCATTTTTCAACCAAACACCTTTATCCACCGCCCTATATATATATATATATATATATATATATATATATTTTAAAATGATAAATTACAAAACTGAAAAAGTCCTTGATACTCCACTTGTAGAGTTACATGCCATTAATATTGAATTTAAAACTCACAAAAATTTTCCTACTAAAGTTTTATGGACCTCAGCTAGTCAGCAAAAATAAATGTAATCATACACACACACACACACACACACACACACACACACATTTATATATACATATATATATATATATATATATATATATATATATATATAGAGAGAGAGAGAGAGAGAGAGAGAGAGAGAGAGAGAGTGAGTCAGAGAATTATCTTAAAATGAATACGTCTCTAACAGTTTTTTTATAAAAAGTTTATTTCTTATAAATCAAAATATCAAGACATTATCATTTCCAGGCAGGATAACCGGAGAAGTGATGTCAGTATTTATTGCTGCAGTGGTCAGTCTATGTAATTAAAAATTATTCCAATAGGATGCATTTTCAGCTAGTTTTGTATAATTTTGATAAAATGCCATAGTAAATAAATAACAAAGATCCACAAAAGTTATGACAGTTTTCACCCAATAAAACTGTAAATGGTCCAGAATATTAATACAAGTAGATGAAACAACATATGAACAACTCACTACAAACCTAAAGACACTTAAAATTAACAACATGGACATACTAACCCTATCATTATGTCAAACTATTAATATAAGCTCATCAAACCTTTGACTCTAGCAAACTATAAATAAAGACTCTCAAATGGATACACACAACATGTGATTGCTTTAAACTTGGAAGTGACTGATATAAATTTATGTTCCCTTAGCTTTATCATTTGAGGTAAAAAGATATTTTGATTATTACTGTTCAAGTTCTGCTGTTGTCCAACATGTATTCAAGAGGAAAACAAAGACATTGTTATTTACTAAGCTTTGTTTGGATATGACACACTGGCTGCAGGCTGCTTACAATACCTGCTGTTGTTATTTACTAAGCATTTTTGCTGAGATATGGTACGCAGACCATAGACTGTTTACAGTACCTGCCGTTAGCTAAAGTGGTCAACCATGGAAAACAAATACATTCTCTTGTGAACAAACCACTGGCAGTTTTAAAGGAAAAAGTGTGCTCACTTCTAATCAGCCTGTGGACTGGGTAATTCAACAATATTTGCAAGCCAAAGGTGGCGAGTTCAATCCTTGGAAGGATCAGCATAAACAATCTCCACAACAGTCATGTGAAAGGTTAAAAAGCATGCTTAACAATCATCATACTTTTTGAGAACATACACACATACACACACACACACACACATATATATATAATTAGAATCTTATGCTAAAAGCATAATGAGTTTCATGTTGCTGATCCTCAGGTGAGCCACTATATATATATATATATATATAAATAAACACACACATGCACACTTCACACTCAATATTTTTAACTCTAAAATATTAGAACTATTAAAGTACACGAGCCATACAAAAAAGTGATATTCTGCTTGATTCCAGGGAAACCATAAAGCTGATTCAATACCCAAATCTACACTTAACATGGTACCCAACAAAAACTCTAAAATACCAAATACAGACCTAATACCTAAAATCAACCAAATACTAACAAAGAAATTGCGAGAGCTATAGAATGAAAATACCCACAACAAGCTTTACCAAATATAACCCATTCTAAGAGAAAGAAACCCAGATCTTAGAAAGACTGGAAGAAAAGAGACTACCCTAACTTGACCATGCATATACCACACTAAATTTACTTATTCTTTCATACTAAAACAGGAACCTACACCAAAATACCCATGTGCAAAGTCATACACAGTGAAACACATATTAGTAGACTATAGAAATATTACTCAGAAGAGGTTTCTGAAAAGCATGAAAGAACTATTTGAAACAACAGACCCAAATAACACAATCAACCTTTTGAAAAAAATGATCTCCATTCAAGGATATGTCCATAAACTTCACTTACAAATAGATACCTACAGACACTCTTGGATATTCAAACCTTCAGTAGAAACAATGACATCCACAGATAACTACCAAATCCTTACAACTGTAGCAGAAAGAATTTCAAATCATTATTTAGTGCAGGAATTGTTTTGGCCATTGGAAGTTCAAATTTATATATTTTGCCCAATGAGAATGACTGATACCATTCTGCCCGGGTCACCTCCCTGGAGCAACATAAAAGGTTGCGCTAAGCATTTCTTGCTCTCTCTTCACCTCCTAGCAAGCCAGCCAACATGACAGAGCACATTCTCTCTTTTCTCGCTTCTCTACTGGCCAGCAGTAGGACAAACCACCAACATGACAGAGTACGTTCTCTCTCTTTGCTTCCTCACTTACTAGCAGCAGGACAGACGATCCTTTTCCTCTCTCACCACAGAGAGTCCACTAAGCATTATGAGGAGAGCACACCCAATTTATGGACCATTGGTGTCTGGGAAATCATTATTTCATCATTCATCTTTCTTTCTAAACCCACAGATCATCGGAGAAACTAATTGGATATTTTCAACTCCTGTTTTGACTTCAGCATTTTAATTCCTGTCTTGATGACAGCATCTCAACTCCTGTTTTTACTTCAGCATTTTAATTCCTGTCTTAACAACAGCATCTCAACCCCTACTTTGACTTTGGCGTATTAATACCAGCTCTATCATTTACAACCGTTTTCTTCTTCCTGTGACTTACAGCACAAGGGTTCTTTTGTCTCAAGCTGTTAATAAAACTTCCAAATTGAAAACTATCAATATCTTCGTCAACTCATTTGTTCTTTCTTTTAATGTAACAAGAGGCAAGAGAACTCTACAACCTCAACTGCCATTTTTGTATGAATGGTAATATTATATGCCGTCGTGTTATACAACTATACCTGATTACCAAGAGAAGCCAAACAATATATATATATTAACAGGATTTAGCATTAGATTACCCATAAGGTTTGATATGTCATAAAACACCAAGCAACTAACCAATCTCAGTCTGTTCACATCCATCTATATATCAATCCTATAATGTTTAAGCACAGAGTATGTCCAAAAAGTAATGATACTGTAGCTGTATTTACCAAAACAGAAATCAATAACAAATGAAAAGTTAATTTTCTTTAAAATAATCTCTTTGACATTCAGCACACTTATTTCAGTGAGTTTTCCATTGGTTGAAGCACTTCTGAAATCTTTCCTTGAAATAGTGTGAAATGGTGCTAGTATACATCATTTAATGTCCCCATATCCTAAAATCTCTTACCCTTGAGATGAATTTTTAGTTTAGGGAACAAGAAAAATTTGCATGGATCCAGATTTGGTGATTATGCAAAATCCTGTGTTTCACCAAACATTTTTGATACAAAACATTTCTGATAAAAAAACATTGAGAATTATCACTGACTTATCATCTAGAGTTCATCTAGACAGAAGTCTAGACATCTACACATCTTCACTTTTTTTTATATAACTTTCTCAACTGAGCATGCACCTTCATTTAAATTTAAATTTTTAACATTTAAAATATTCAACTTTTCTGTCTTGATAATTTTTGGTAACATCTCATAGTCATGAGATTTCTAATGAAGAATGAGGAAGTGAAATATTTAATCAAAGTTGAATGTTGAAGTTCATAATATGAGAGTGAGTCTTCTGAACCATAATATATAGGATCAATGAAAATCTTATATAATTTATAAAGTATAGTTCCATATCTTGAGAAAAAGAACCCAATATCTGATTAAATTTTCTCATTTTTCTCTGTTTCTATTTCTGACTGTCTGTTTGTCTTTCTTTTTAAATATTAAAACATTTTTCAATTCAAACAATAACTAGAATGGAAGAGAAAGATGTGAAAACCAATTTATTGGAGTGTTTATCATCACGTACATTTCTCCTGTTGGAACTTGTCAGATAATGATTTGAAAAATTTTAAGAAAAATATTTTTCCTAAAATTTTCTAAATTTCTAAATCATTATTTCTAACAGGTAAAATATACATAAAAATAAATATATAAACATTCCATTAAATTGGTTTTCCAGTCTTTTTTCTCTTCCATTGTCTGCCTAGTCAGTTGGGACAGTAAAGTATTCTGCAGTGGGTAAGACATCCCACCACCAATGAGTGTTCTAGATATGATATTAAACTACACCTAATTGTGAGGCTCCAGTCCTGGAGCTTTGGGGAATGTGGAGTACTCCTTCATTACAATTACTCCCAGGTCTACTCTGGTAGCACATGTTAAGGTTCCATCTATGGATCAAATAGAACTAGTTAATCATTTACTTGAATGGAAACCATTCATGTTGAATAGAATTACTAGTATTAAATAGCAATACTTGAAATCATTTGACAGTGTGCAAATAGAACAATCAGTGTTAGATAACAAAACTTGAAACCATTTAACTGTGCACAAATAAAACTATTAATTTTAAATTACAATACTTGAGATTATTTTACAGTGTGCAAACAAATGAGCTCTAGCTTGTTTAAAAATAATGTTACTTACAAGCTATTCTCTTGCAAATCATATATATATAATATATATGTATAAACAGGATTTGGCATTAAATAGCCTACAAGAGTTGAGATGTCATAAAAAAACAACCAACCAACCAATAAACTAACCAACCCTTTTATCATGGTTAGAAATCAATATATGCCATTGATTTTCTAATCATAACAATTCTTTTTTATGTTATAGGAAATAACAGATGCTATCATTCTTCTAAAACTTACTACAAACTTTATTTTAAAAACAGATTCACTGAATAAATAACCCCTAAATGATATCTCAAAAGTTTTTACATGGTAACTCCCAACCTATGATTACATTGAACTGCAAATGTGGACACACCCATTCTATGACAGTTATTATCAATGTGGACACACAAAACCTATGGTTACTCTAACTATAAATATGGATATACAAAGAAGCCATTGTAATTCATCTCCAATGAAATTTACAACTAGATCTTCATTGTTTTCAGATGAAATTTAGGTAATTGTTTGCAAAATGGCAGAAAAAAGTAAGTTCCCTTATTTCTATAATATTGTACAATATATATATATATATATTGGCAATTAGCAATTGACATCTTTTTTGTAGTTGAGGAAGGGAAAGACTAAAAAAATATGGCGGATAGGTGAGTTGCAGTAAGCTAAAGAAGTTAATTTTGGGTTTTAATTACTCAGAAAAAAAATGAAACAAAAGACAGAAATTTTTATTTGGATGGTGAATGTAAGTATTACATTTCTATATAAGTTTTTTGACATGTCAGTACCTTATTGTTGCATACTTGGGTCTCTTCTTGATGATTATTGTGTCAACTCCCTCACAGTGTTTTTTTGTGGGGGTTGGGGTGGCCCAGCTCCTTTCTTTTGTTACAGACCACTTGCTGCTTCAGTATGAATAACAAACATGGAGTCATCTCTTGCTGAGAATTAAAAATACCAAGCCATTTTTGGATGCTCACTGCTTTTATTGGGGGAAGTCTGTGTGTAGTACGAGGATCATTAAATAAGTTTCCAGACTTTTTTTGCATGGGCACTTTTATTGATAATACACACATGAAACTCTAGTCCACTTCGAAGTAATCTCCTCCGGCTGCAATGCACTTGTTGTACCATTCCAACAACTTCTGGAAGGCCCCATGGAAGTCCTCTTGTGTGAGCATGTCAATGACCTTCATCACAGCCTCTTTCATCTCCTCAATTGTCTCATAACAACAGCCTCTGAGTTTAGGGAATAGCCAAAAGTCACAGGGAGCAAGGTCTGGACTATAGGGAGGCTGAAGAACTGTCTTTATGCCCATCTTGGTCAAATAGTGTGTGACAAGGATGGAGTTGTGGACTGGTGCATTGTCCTGGTCGAAATGCCACTGACCCGATTTGAAGAGTGCTGGCCTCTTCCCTAGGAATCTCTTCCTGAACTCCCTTAAAATCTCAACATAGTAACCCTAACCCTAACCCGAAGCCTTTGGCCAATCAACTCTGGTGTTCTGACTTCCTTACTCCTCCCACACCTCTCATCATCCCTCTCAGACTCCTTGCCTTCCTTGAATCTCTTATGCCACTCAAAAACTGAGGCTGGATTCATGCAAGATGGTCCAAAAGCAGTCTGAAGCATTCCATACGTTTCTGTGGCATTTTTTCCAAGTTTAAAACAGAATTTTATTGCATATCGTTCTTCTAAGTGTCCTCATTGGATTTTTGAAATTCACCAGCTGTGACAATCAGGCTTTAGTAGAGTGTATTCCAATTGCTGCTGTAGCTGTTGATTTGAACCTGAAATCATAAAAATTGGTCAGTTATCTCATAAGAAGTATAGCAATAACATACTGAATGTTCAAGAGTCTACGCCAATTTTAAATGCCTGTAAAAAAAAAAGTCTGGAAACTTATTGAAGGTACCACATATTTGCTAATGTCCTGGACTGTTACATTGTATTAAGCAACTTTGAACTCCATAATCCCTATTGCATTCACTTTCAGACTAATACCCCTTGGGAATGGTATGAACCTTCTTATCCCCCAACTATGGGTTAAATATTACTTTTATTGTTCTACAAATTAGATAACCCATGAAAATTGATGTATGATTAAATAAAGAAACTATACCAAATCCATTTAAAGAACAAATAAATCTGTTTGCTATTTCTTTTATTGAAGTCAGTTTAACAATTATGATCTTCAATTATATATGGTAGAATAATGTATTTTCCAGATCATTTTAAATGTATAAACACTTTATTTGCAATGTTTTAAGAGACAATGTTTTAAGAGACAATGTTTTAAGGAAATTAACACTTATTCTAAGCATCATATGGTCTCTGTAATATCAGTTCTGATTTTCTAAAGATACTTCCATAAAAATATTACCATCTTTTTAATCACCTGTGGGAGATTCCAACAATGTGTTGACAGGGATGGTAAACACATAGAGACTGTTTTAAATGACATCATAAAGTTACTTCCATTAGAATGGTAATATTTTCTTTTTAATCACCCTGTACTTTGACTAATAAAACTAAATGTAGATTGTCACTTGAGCCATTGCAATTCTCATATATATCATGCACCGCACATAGGGTATCATATCAAAATCATGAATTATAATTACAATAGGCATTATTAGACAGAAACAAGGTAATACAAGATATACTTAATTTTGATGAAATTGAATTTTGGTCTGCCCATTCCTTTCAGAGTGTAGGTGAACATCTCTATTCTTGGTCTGCATCAGCAACAGTATTGGACAAAATAAAAGAAGACAGTTAAAAAAATGAACCATTTTATATTATTACCATAGATTTTAATGAAACTTAATGAAGCTTAGACACACATAGGAAGTGATTATTTTCCTTGATTATTGTTGTCAAAGTTCCCTTAGCTATTACAAAAAGACATTAGCATAGGACTAATTACAGATTAGGATATCAAATTAAGGAAAAGAAAATTCTGAGAAATTCCCAATTTTTTTATATTTCTGAGAATTTTCTTTTTAGAACATTCTAACTTAATAGAAAATTTCTCTAGCTTAGTCAATCCATCACAGATACTTAATGGCTAATTTTCTAGACAATGGACAGGACAAACCAAGTTCAATTCCTTTACACTAATGACCATACTGTCAGTTTCCCATATATATATCATTAGCATAACGGTTAAAGTGTTCGCCAATGGGCTGGGAAACTGGGGTTCAATCCCAGATTGAGTCATACCAAAGACTCAAAAAATAGTACTTGACGCCTCCTTGCTTAATACTCAGCATTATAAGGTATGGATCAAGGGTAAGTGGAGTAATCCAGGGAAAGGAGTAGCGCCCTCTCCTACGCCTTGATGTAGTAGCTTTTAAAAAGAAGCCTTTGGGTCACCCTTGACTATGGTCAGCCAACTTATACATCAGTCATGTAATCTAATCTCACAACAGAATTATGGGAAGCTGCATTGTTATTGCAATATGAGAAATAATATATTCCAGGTTTCTTTTGTTTAGAAGAAAATAATTTTTTTCATAACAAATTGGTAGGGTTGACTTATTTATGGGTGATAATGTAATAAAATTTCTGAACACAGTGAATGTTATGCAACAATTAAATTTGAGTCACTACATATATAATTTAATGTAATATGTATATACATCTTTCGAAAGAGAAATAGGTCATTTATATTGCAGTTTTAGGAGAACCACACCTGTAACTAGTGCTTGGACGATCAAGATAAATAACTAAAACTAATAAATTGTATATATGAAGAATGCTCCAAAAATAATGTCTCCTATTTATATATCGTATATATATATTTATCTTAAAGTGGAGCTTATGGTGTAGTTGTTATTGTCTTAATGAATGAACTTGGTGACCTGAGTTCAAATCCTAGACAAGGCTGTTTGCATTTCACTTTGCACTAATACCATTGAGAAAGGCATGAATCCATCTGTTCTGCACCAGCTGGAGGTAAATAGGAGGGGAGACTGGGCTTTTTAGTCTTGGTTAAGCAACCAGCTTAGGAGAAAAAAAACTCTGAATTCAAACCAGATGTACTCTACTAAAAAATTGATCTTGTGTAATATTCTGCCAGTGATGGAGGTGTTAGGTATATATATATATATATATATATATGTAGATATTTCCATGGAAACTACAAAGGTCAGTCAATAAATTAGGTGAATTTTCACTTAAGAGTTTCCAATAGAAAGCATTGTTTACAGTTGCGCCTTTTTAAAAAAAAACCCCAAAGCAATGTGTCTTTTCATGTCATAGAAGTCTATCAGCATAGCCTTTTTTACTAACTGCTTTGTCTGAAACTGTTTCTTTACTGGAGAGTCAATGTGTTTCTGCCCCATAGACAGTTTTCAACTCAGGCTTGTTGTGGCAAAGCCATTTTCAGCCCATTTGGAAAGATTTTTTTTTTGACTAAAATATGTTTCTCTGTACCTATCACACATTCTTCAGTAAATCTTATATGGTTTGCATTTGTCAGACACCCAGAATATGATGACAGATCTCTGTTCAAGGCTGGAACTCTGAATGATTTGCTGCCTTTTTAAATAGCCTCAAAAGAAATATTTTTGCAAAATTAAAATAATTTCTTCATAAACCAACTTCAAACAATGCTGAATTTATATTGTGGAAAAAAAAACTCTGAAAAAAATTTATTTCGATTTCTTTTTCAAAAATTCCTCTTGTTTATTGACTGACCCTTATACTATAGTCACCTCTATTAGTTATTCATTTTTGCCAACATGAAAATCAGCTGAGATATCATTCTTAGGAAAATATCTGAATTGTATATCTTTCATCTGATTGAATTGTGCTGAATGTATCTTGTTATTTCTATCACTATTGACACTGTTATGCTAACAGCCGTTGTTGGGTCTACGTTCAACAAGTATTGATGAATATCAATGGGTACAGTATTTTCTAAATGGAGGAATTCAATTAAATACCTCTGCTTTTATATCAGATATCATTTGTCAGATTGCTGTTCAACTGCTCTCTGTAACAAAAAGGCAAAAAAAAAAAAATCATGGGATATTGACAGGATGGCTCAACCTCTATTGCCATACCACTATCATCCACATATGACATGGTGGGACAATATGATAAAATCATCATCATCATCATCATCATCATCATCAAGAATTCCCTTGACTTTCACTCACCATTCAGTGTCTGCAAAAAGCTGATGAATGTCAGTTTTTACTGATCAGCCAACTCTGGTGTGTCCATGTATTGGAGTCCATGGAAGAACATCAAGGTGCTTGTGGTGTAATGGTCACCATTGTGGGAAATGGACCTGGCACACAGTTCAAATCTTGGACAAGGCTGTTAGCATTTCACATAGTGCTAATACCCTTGGGAAAGGTATGAATCCAATTATTCTCCTGTCAGCTATGGATAAATAGTCGGGTAGACAGACTCTTTAACCTTGGTATGGCAACCGGTCTAGGAGAAGGTAAACTCTGAATTTAAACCTGTTAAACTCCACTTAAATATACTTTGTGTCACAATCTGCTAGTGCAGAAGAGTTGGTAAATACATAGAATATCACTTATGAGTTTGTCCTTACTTTTCCAGCAGTGCCCAGCATGTCTTGCTGGGAGGTAAGTGGCCATACAACTGCTGCTTTGTGGGGTGCTGCTTCCAAGATTTGTCCTTATGTAGTTCCCATTTAGTTTTTTCTCCAAGCGTTTTATAAAAGTCCAAGTAGTGCATCCATACTGTAGTATTGACATGGCTATACAACAAACAATAATAAAACAGAAGGCATTCATTTCAGAGTGATTCTCTCACAAGTGCAGTGTGCTGGCTCTTTTTCATTGCTAGTGGAAATAAATAACCAATAGAGGTGACTATGAGTAAAAAGTAGGGTTTCTTTGCTGAAAACTTGCTCTATCCAACTGTACTATTGTGCACCATGAATTTGTTGCAGCTTCTGTTGAAATAAATAGGTGGAATTAGTTTTTTTTTTTTTTTGGAGCATTCCTTATATTTATTGATTTTATGAATTTGACAGCAGATGTTTATATTTTTACTATTGCAATCAATCACTTATCTAATCAATATACTAATCTTATTATTCACATGATTTCAAGTGAGATTTCATGAAAAATGAATGTTAGAGATTGTCAAAACTTACTTTGTAAAAAACATTTCATATTTTAAAGAAATATCTATCTATCTATCTATCTATCACTAAAATTAACATTATATATATATATATACTTGGGTGAATCAAAAGTTTTACAATATGTTAGTATGTGGTGTGTATATCACATGACTGAAGTAGTTTAAGCTGAGTTAAAATACCCACTGTGGTTGATTGTATTGAGAGAGTTGGTGCACAAACACATGATGCATTACTTCACTCTGCCTGTGATTTGAAAGCCATACAGATGAATGTGCAATGTAGCCTAATTTGGGACTTTATGATTTACGGGCTTGAACCAGGCCATAACATCATTGAAGCAACCAAAATATTATATCATAGTACAGTCACTAGATGATTCAAGAAATTTTGCTCAGGTTATTAGAATCTCGACAGTCAGGCAGGGTCAGGTTAGTCTAAAAATGTGGAATTCTCTGCTGTGCTCCAAACAATAGAGGTAAACCAGGTGAGTATCAGGCAAGTTTAGCATCTCACAGTGAAGTGTGGTTTGTCAGTTTGACAACCACAGCAAAAGTATTTAGAACTGCTGAATTGTGCCTAGGGTACCAAAATATAGCAAAACTTTTAACTCACCCAAGTATCTATCTATCTATCTAGCTATCTATCTATCTATCTTTTTATCACAAAAATAGTCAATATATATATATATATTTCAAAATGAATAGGTCCACGAAGAGATTTGTATTTTTTAAAGAATTATTTATTTCATTCTTATGTACGTGTTTGTTTCCAGCTTGTTGCTTTCGTTAGAGAACATATGTCACTCAAGGCCATGTGAATGGAGCACACAATCAAACTTGAACTCACTTGTGTAGGTTTTTTTAATGGGTTTGAGTCTCATTAGGTGCCCCATTCACAAGGCCTTGTGCCACATATGTTCTCTGATGAAAGCAACAAGCTGAAAACATACACATACATAAGAATGAAATAAATAAATTAAAAAAAAAAATACAAATCTCCTAGTGGACCTGTTCATTTTGAAATATTTACTTTTTTCTCTCTATGGACCAACAACAAAAAAAAGAAAAAAATTACATATATATATATATATATATATATATATATATATATATATATATATTACAAAAATTGTCATTATATATATATATATATATATATATATATATATATGACAATTTTGTAATATATATATATATATATATATATATATATATATATATATATATATATAAATGATTTAGTGATTGATGTGTGTATATACACACACACACACACACACACACACACACACACACACACACACACACACACACACACACACACATATATATATATATATATATATATATATATATATATATATATATATATATATATATATATACAGTAGAGAAATTTCTAAATATGCTTCCTACAAAATATACAAATGATAAAGTAGTTACCAAGTAAAATATCAAAATTTTGTTCATATGCACCAACATATATATATATATATATATATATATATATATATATATATATATATATATATACATAAATATACATTAAGTAGCCTGCATTAAGGTATTAACTATAAAAAATAAATTTTTGTTAATTTTTTTCAACTGGAATACTATATACATATACATATATATATTATAAACTATCATCTTGTTGAAAATGATTATTTGACAAAAATTTATTTTTATTTTTGATATTTTTTTGCATTTTACATTTTCTAGATATTTATTTTATAGTTTTCAAATACATTTTAATGCATGTGTGTTTGTGTGCATATATATATATATATATATATATATACAACGAAAAGATAGATAATAAACTATAGATAATAAAGATAATAAAATAAACTCAATATATATATATATATATATATTATATATATATATATATATATATATATATATATATATATATATATAAACTATAGAATAATGTAATAGCTTATTCATATCAAAAGCTAGTTTTGTAAATCACAGATGAGCACATAAATGTAGATACAATTAAGCTGTGTACAACGACATCCTACCTCACTGGACCAGAAACAAATGCCTGCCCAATATGCAGCAAGGTATGCAAGTAATCTAATTGTTAGACAATACATATAAAAGAGTAGCAGAATACACCACATACTGCAGCTCACGATAGATTGTTCAAATGTCACAGAGAATAAAACAATTTCCAGTTCAATTTGCAACTGAATCATAATTTTGTAGAATCTGTATTTAGACTGCCTTTCTTAATCATCTAAATTCTTGATAGAGCAGATACAACTATAAAATACCAATAAAAATCTTTCACTCCTTTCTAAGTAGAAGCATCAATATCATTATGGGCCAATCTTACAAGGGATAGCAATAGGTTAAGTTAATTCTAAAAATATTGATATTTTAGAGAAATATTAATAAAATTAAAAAAGAAAGGTATATAATATGTTCTAATCTCTTTTTGTATTTTTTTTTTACTATACTGCTTAAAATATTGTAACTCAATCCAATATAGAACATTATCTGGAAATTTAAAAATAAAGAAATAAGAACAATGAGAGAAAACCATCAGAAAAATGTACATTTTCTTTTTAAGTAGAGGAAATTCTCAACATAAGAAAAACGTTTCCACTTGATCAATTGAAAAAATCCCAAGTGTTTTGAGACTAGAATTTCTTTTTGATTATTTTCAAAAAAACTATTTCCAATATTTTCTCAACAAAATATCTAACAAGAATAAATTTCGTGCAGAGCAGACAACCCTCACAGTCTCACACTATAATTTTTTCTGGTTTTCCAAAATTTGATTCAATACTCAGGCTAGACAATTTGAAATAATCTTAGTTGAGGTAATAAATTAATAAAAATAACACAAAATCCCTTTTTTCTTCATAATCATAACGATCATATCTAATTTATCTTGCAAACAGTGAAAGGGAGTCGAAATTGCTTCAGGCCAAAAATCTGTGATGAAAAAAAGTGGAACAGTAGCTAAAAATCATCTTACATTTTTGTGGGCGTTATAATATAGCAAATAGAGAGGCAGATAACCGTATAAAAATTAAAAAGCAACAGCGTTTAGCGTGTTTGTTTTTGAGGCAGATAACCAAATATCGGAAGTGCTATGTGTTTATTCCCATAATGCTATGCACATCGTGAACCAATGAACTCTTCACTTTTTTTTTAACTTTCCTCTTTTAAAGCGGCTGCTGCTCTTTCTCTACAACAGTAGCTGACGATGGTTATATTATTATTATTGTGAGAGTTGACCACACTGATCATGTCTGGCTTCCTCGTTCTGTCTTACTGCTACAGCTGCCTAGATTAGTAAGTATGTTACTTGCAATCGCGCGCTCACATTCCACTAAATTTGATTATGAACAATTGAAGAAATCATCGTCTGTCTTGTAATTCCGTCTTTCTTTCACCTCTGAAAATTAACATCCCAACTTTGTCCTTGGATTTTGACTTCAATAACATCTCTTATTAGCTTTAAGTTTGGTTTTTTTGTTAATGAATAGTCTAAAGAACGAAAGAAAAAACAAATTTTGATTTTATTGTTTATAATTCAATGATTTTTTCATTCATAATTTGCCGTTTTTTTTTGTTTTTACAACGAAGCTGTGTATCTAGAACTTGTCAATTGTAAAATGGACAGGCCCAAATTAAAATGGTATCTTATGAATGATTATAAATTTATTGTTCAATTGACTTGAATAAACTATCTATTAATTTATAAATTAATTCGATGAATGTTCGGAGAAAACACTGGGCACAGGTATAATTTATGTCTTATTCATAAAAGTAAGTAATTGAGAAACCTGTGAGTCGTAAAGTCTTCCAGTATTGGGGCAATTTTCACACAATACACATTTTTATTTGACCATTTTCATGTGATTATTAAATTTTCATAAGATTATATTAGGTAATATGTTATACTTTCACATTATTTTTTTTTAATTTTGAAATTAGCTAAACATTGAACAATGATATCGATTATGATCTTTTAATCTTTTTTTTTTAAACAGCTTTTTAATCTTTAAATTTTTTTTGTGCAACTAAACTGAAAGAAAGAGACATAAAAAAGTTTTCATGACAATGTCCTCAAAACTTGTCCGATAGGATCTAGATTAGATTTTAGACTTTTTAATTTTAAAACTTGAAATTATGGAAAAAATGATTTAACCCCCTAAAAAAAGCTTATTAAAAAAAAAAAAAGAAAGAAAGAAAAAGAAGGTTATTCTCCCACGCAATTTATTAATGTTTTTGTTTCTATATTTTGTTGTTATCTTAATTTTATTAATCGATCAAAATTAAAAAAAAAATCTGTTGAATGTTAACATATTTAATTCAGTTTTTGGTGTGCACATGACTAATTAAAACACTTTCGGTTTTTCAAACTAAAAACAAAAATAAAATAGTTACCTATCTTAAAAATAATGAATTCAAAACATATTTTTATCCTGTTCATTGAATTTGTTTTCAATGTTTTGAAATATAAAATATTTCTTGTTTTCTTATTCATTTTTAAAATTTATTTTCATATGGGAAAAAAACACCAAAAAAAAAAAAAAAACCCGATTAAAATCAAATGATAGGAGAATCTTCCCGAATTATTAAAACTAATTCTTAGATTTAGAGAAGTTAATTCATTACATTTCTATCATTTTTCAACCCCTTTCTTTCTTTCTTTTTTTTATGTCATCGTATGATGAGACCTAATTTTACACAGCCTTATGTTATAATTTTATAATAATTTGTTTATTTTTCAGTAAAAACACGGGTAGCAGCGAGGCGCAGTTTTTGCTGCAAAAAGAACTATCAGGAGATATTTACTTATATTTTTGAGAGAAGGGACGTTGAATGTTATATTGATTCTTTTATTTCCGAGGAGAGGAGAATAAGTAGATATATATATAGATGATTAATAACAAGGAGAACAAATACTTACTGCCTCGACCGTAGTGTTTGTTTATTGTTTACGGAAAAAGATCACAGCATATAAAAAAAAGAAAGAAAAGAAAACGGGTAAAGCAGTGACTACACAATATTAAAACCATTGGATCAAAAGTGATTACCTGTCATTAAACTGGTGTTACGTACTTTGAAAGGGCGAGATGGAATTATTTCCTGTTGAGGCTTATGTCAGTCTCTCACTAACATTAAAACTAACAATTCCAGCACTTAGTAAAAATGACTAGTTTTCAAATAAAACTCAGCTGACTCAAATTGACTTCCTACAAACACCATTGCTCCATTGTCTGTGATAATCAATAAATACCTTGTGGGAATTTGAAAATTGGAGCATTTTGTTTCGTTAATATTATTTCAATGTTCTAAGGTTTTGATTCTATTAGAAGAGGTCATTAAAAAAACAAAACAAAAAAAAACAAAACGTTTTATATCTACAATTAATTCCAGAAAGTATTGTGGTGCTAAATAAAAAAGGAAAAAGCTACAAGAATGAGATGCTGCTTGGATTATTACCAAAGTCTCCTTTTTGCCTAATGAGGAAATTCATCGAAATTAACTAAAACTTCAACATGGTTAAATGTTTTACTTGAAATAACATCAGCTTTAAATTTATAAAAAAAACAAAAACATAAAAGACCATCAATATGGCGTCGTCTCGGAAATCTACCTCATCCAAATCTTATCAAGAAGGGCCTCGGAAAAAGCCTCTCCGTCAAAGGGATCATGTCGAAGCCCAAGCAACAGTTGAAAATGATACCTCTGCTCAAAAACGTCGATTTACTCCCAAAAGTACTGTTGCTAGTAAATCCAAAACTACGACTGACAGCAGTAAAACTTCAAAGGTTGACTCTTCAAAAATGAAAGTGACAAAAAAGAAGATGACTACAGAGGAACGGGAAAGATCTGACAAAAAACCCTTTAGCAAAGAACACACCCCTCCTGACATTCACTCTACAGCACCATCATCATCATCATCTTCATCAGGGGCAGCAGCAGCATCATCAACATCCCAAGGAGCGGAAAAACCTGGAGTTTCCACAAGTACCAATAGCAGCAATAATGCTGGAAAGTCATCTGAATCCAGTGTTGGTAGTTCTGGATCAGTTAGTACTAAAAATTTATCTAGTGACAATGTGACCGCTTCAAGCAGCTTGGGAACTTCAACAGTGAAAAAGTCTTCAACATCCGTTACAAAAAGCACAACAGGAGCAATGAAAAAATCTCGGATGAGTCAATCAGAATCCAAAAAAGACTCTTCCAGAGAAAGGAAAATGGGAGTTGTTTCTTGTGGTCCAATCAATGCAAGCAAATCTGAACAGAAAACAACTTCAAAGACTAAAAATGCAAAAGTGATACCAAGTGATAGTACTACTACAAGTCATCTTTCTTCCTCTGCACCCGTAAGCAGTACATCTGATGCCAAAGTCTCTGTTGTTAAAAAGAATTGCAGCACTGACCCAAAAAATGAACCTCCAAAGCCTCTCTCTGGATTGTTGACTAGCTCTTCTAATGATTCTAACAATACTAGTTCCACAGAACATAATTTTCATAGTCCTGATCCTTCTTCCTCGAATGGGCGACTGAAACGGTGTCTCATTCAAGAACAAGCTTTTGATGAATGTGAAGAAGACTCAATTTGCATGACAGATTTGAATACTTCATCATCCTTTTCACTATCTACAAATGAAGTCAAGAAAAATGAACCAGCTGGAGATTGTCTGGAAAGAATAAGAAGTTCATCTCTTAAATTTGAGCCAACTTCATCTCTTAAACCTGAGTCACCAGTTTCAACTGTTCAGTTGAGCCAGAGTGAGTTGCAGAAACAAAAACGTGAACATCATCTTCGTGAATTGCAGCTTGCTGACCCTTCCTTGTCAGTTAAGATAAATCTTCAGAAAAAACTGAACTTAGAGAATTCTGTTTGTAAAGAGGGTGTAGCTAGCAATAACAACTTAAGTCATCCACCTATTGTCCGTCATTCAAGCTCTCCTGCTAAAGTGGAAAGTTCTTTTCAATACAGACGATCCAAGGACCATCTGGCTTTAGTGGAAGTTCTTAGGAAGTTTGGGCTTTCTCACTGCATCCGATTTTTCAGTCACGATATGACTCTTGCCAAATTCATGTAAGTACAAAACTTTTATTTTCAACCGGAATTTCATTTAATTCTAATTGCTTTTTATTGTAACTCTCAGACTGCCATTCTATATATTGTTAGTAACCATATGGTTATATTTGAATGAGTAGAGCCAGTGGTTTCTGTAGTCTAATTAGTAATGCAGCTGTTTGTATTAAGATAGGCTCATTTTAATTTCAGTTGTTTTTTTATTGTAACTCCCTGACTGGCATTCTATGGATGTTAGTAATTATATATAACTGCATGGTTAAATTTAGATGATTGCAGCATGTAGCCCCTGTTGCCTAATTGGTAAAGCAGCTGTTGTATGAATACTGGCTCCTGAGTATAATAATAATGTGAGTTTGAGTCTCTTATTTAAAATTCTCTGAAGATTACCAGGTGGATCATATATTCAAGGTTAGAAAGTGATCATCCAGAACATTTTAATTTAAACAACAAAATGGTCTGACTAAACTGAAGGAATGATAACTGTTTCTTTTCAGACAAGCTTATATATATATATATACATACATAAACACACATTATTATCAAATCAGCACCTTGTTTTCACAGTTCATTGCAGGAGTTAGGTATTCTCCAAGGTTTGTAAGAGAGTGATGAGGTTTATCCTGTCATTCTGTCCCATGACATGTTTGCAGGTATCTTGAATTCGGAGTGATCTTAATCCTATACCTGTTGCCCCACCAATGCTAGCGAGTCCAATCTGCCCTACTATTTTGCCTCTAGCTGAGAGAAGAAATGGGTTCAAGCCTTTTCCCAGGGTGTTAGTATGAAGTGAATATAAACAACTTTTAACTGGAATATGAATGGCTTGCTGATTATTTTCTTTGTTGATAAATGATACTCTACATACATGTAACCCACTCTCTCTCTCCCCCTCTTTCTTTAATTTGATATCATTTGAGATGTACACACAAATATATATATATATATCTATATATTAAGGGAATAAATAAGTCTTCTGATTTTCCAAATGACCCTAGATTATAATGAAGACAAAATCATGTTGTCTCATGTAGCACGAACAATATTTTAGTTTTGTGTAGTGTGTGTGTGTGTGTGTGTGTGTGTGTGTATATATATATATATATATATATATATATATATATATATATATATATATATTCATAACTTTTTTTCTCAATCCACTATAGGACTTGGGTTTTTCCCAAGGTCTGTAAAATGGAGTGTAATAGACCTCACCCTGCTACTCTAGCTCATGATATGTTAGTAAGGATTATGAATTCAGTTTTTTCTTCTCTTAAATTGGTTGCTCTACTAGGCTAAAGGGGCCAGTTTTCCATACTGTTTCTTCATAGCTTGAGGAGAAAAAAGATGAGTTAATACCTTTCCATGGGCATAAGTATAAAGTGAAAGGCAAATAACGTCATCCAGAATTTTCCTCATGAATAACCATATTACTCACCCCACTTCCTGTCTCACTCACACATTGGTTAAATTCTAACGTCTGATAAAAGTGATAATACATAAAGAGGTAAGTGATAATCTGTTGAAAACTAATAAAGTTTTTATCTGATAAGAATCAGTTATAAAAATGTTGGCATCTAATTGTGTTGTTAGTGATTTACATATTTTGATGAAGGTGTGGTCTTTATCTATTAGATTAGTTATCCTGTAAGTTGGGCCTAGAATATATGTACTGTATCCCTTGCAGAGGAGTAAGACCCAACCACTAAACTACATTCAGTGGTGTGGCTTGAGTTCTGGAGAGTATGGAGTCACTTCTTTGTTGTCATTACTCCCAGGTCCACTCTGATCCAGATTCATAGTACCTGTTAGGTTCTTATTTGTGAATCAAATAAATCTAGTGAAAATTATTAGTATTAGATACAAATACTTGAAACTCTGGGGAGTGTGTAGTTCTCCTTCAGCTCCCCTCTGAGTGGTAGTACCTGTTGGGGTCATTATACAGGTCAAATTATAGGAATACTTGAAACCATATAACCGCAAAAAATTATTATTAAATAGAATTAGATTAATGTTAGATTAGAATACTTGAAATCATTAAGTTGAGACTCTAATTGTTTACAATGGATTATCATTAGTTGTTTGTAACTGATACTACTTGGCAGAGATGCAGAGAGGGAGACTGACTTGGCCATTGAATAAATTAACAATGGTTGACATCTTGTAAAATAAACCAACTTATCAGATTATAAAGAATATGCATATTGAAATAATTATCTAGAAAAAGTTCTGTCTGTATAGCTTTTTCCCTACTCACTTTTATTACATCCTGGGTGTTAATAAAAATTTGATATCATTTGAGATGTACAAGGTTTTTCCGAAAAATTGATATCATAATCTAATAACTTGACCAATTCTTGTCTGAAGTCATCTTAAATTTTGATGTGTTTAGAAACAACCCGACATTTTATGTTTAATATTTGAATGCCTTTTCTTTTCAAGTGAATGGCACATGAAAAGAAAAAGCATAAAATTTTGAGTTGTTTCTACAGATGCTGTTAAAATTCAAGATCATTTGAATGATCATTGTTCATCAAGTTATTAGATTATAAAATGATATCAATTTTTCTGAAACACCCACGATGTGAGGAAAGCATGTAGAAATTTAGTATATATACAATGTTCTCACTGCTAATATTTAACATACATATTAGTTATCAACAACTTTCTTGCCTAATATAATTGAATTTGACTTTATTTTATCTTATCTTTTTGATTTTGGTTGCTTTTTTAATACTCTTTAAAAAATATTGGACAAAATGAATAATAACTGTTGACAAATATTCATCTAAAAAAATAAAAATGAAAAAAAACTTTTTGCCTTTGTGACCCCAAAAAACTCTTATCTGGTTTCTAGGAATAATCACCCTCTGGTTTCACCTCCTCATTGCATGTGAAGATGTCGGATCAGGGTCAGTTGTTGATATTTGAGGTGTCTCAAAAGAGAAATACTGATGAAATTTTGCAATATCTGGAATTATCTTACTCTAAACTTGACTTTGTGTCAGAATCTTCCCTTGTGGTGGAGGGGAATTATACAAGCTGCTTGCTTTAAGCTGCTATATTTTTGGACACGCCTTCATTGATAGTGGTCGATGTCCTGAAGTTTTTCTATCATTTTATTATTATTTATTTGAAGTAAAATTATTTCTTGAATAAATTTTTTTTTTTTTTCAGTTCATCATAAATGTGAAATAAACATAAAATTAATCTATCATAAACATAATAGTCTACAACAGAAATACAAAAATATATTTAATTCACAATATTTGCTGGCATATAAAATACACGTATAATTAATAAAAAGAAGCCAAAAAGTTATATTGTATCTTGGTATTTGGACTCTTGTCTGTTTACTGAAACTCGGAAAGAACACCTATTGGTTTTGGATGAGTTGCAATGTGTCTAGTTCTCCAAATACCTTTGTTAATTGTATGTATGTGTGTGTGTGTGTGTGTATGTATGTATATAGTAATTATTGATGTATAAGATGCACTATTTTTCCAGCTTTTTCAGTCAAAATGTTGGGTTGGGGCATATTATGCATGAGAACTATATAATTGTTTTTTTTTTTTTGTTTTCTGGCCACATGCCTCACCAGATTCAGAATGAGATAACTGAAAGTAAAGTTTTATCTATAATCCTAACTAATTTGTCTTATGCTGTTACAGAGAAATATCTGTTAGAATGTGTGTTTCTCTTAATATGATCTTATTTTAACTGCAAGCTTGCTGCATTTTTGTGTGAACATGTCTGTTCTAAATACTGTGTTAATAAACTGTGTTTTAAAACATAATGTAAAGTATATAAATTCTTATTTCTAAGATAAAAAAATTGAACAAATGCTACTAATTTAGGTTAAATTTAGTTGCGACTAAATTTTAAAAAGTCTGTATATTGTACATGAGAATTTTTTTTCAAAGTTAGAGGTGCATATTATATACACAAATAATTATGATATATGTATTTATTCAGTCTATAACCTATATAATGTTATTAGGAAAATAATGGGCACATTTAAATTTAAATATGTAATAAAATATTCAGTTATTTTGTAAACACTCTGATATATATATATATATATATTTTGTGTGTATGTATGTGTGAACAAAAATAAAATCAACACGTAAACGTTTGCAAATAAGTTTTAATGTTGACCAGGGAGCATTTATTATAAAAGAGATACATTTTAAGACTAAGTTACAGGCATGGAAATGTTAAGGAAGCATTTAAGTTTATTGATTAATTTTAATATGTCAACCTGTTTAGGGTTATTTTATACCTAGAAGTTAGGGAATTGCATTCATAGTACATTTATATTAACATTTTTTGCATAGTTGTTACTTAAGAATTTTTTTGAACAGTTATGATATCAAGTATTTCTATTTGATACAAATAATTTGCATACAGTTGTATAGTTTCAGTTATTCCCATTTTAATATTAATAATTATATGGTTTCAAGTAATTATTTCTATTTAATAATAGTCATTTGTTTGCACACAGCTATTTGATTTCAGGTAAAAAAAGAAAAAAAGTAGACAATTATAGCTTCAAGTAATTATTAATACAAATAATTTGCACACTGTTATATGGTTTCAAATAGATTTAAAACAGATCTATTTGACCCATAGATGGGACCTTAACTGGTACTACTATTCTAGGTCAGAGTGGACCTGGAAATGATGGCAATAAAGGAGTGACTTCATACTTTCCAGAGCTCCAGAACTGAAGCCTCTCTATCAGATGCAGTTTAGTGTCATCGCCAGAACACTCACTTTTTTGTGGAATTTTAACATTTTTTCATGATATTTCATTTGATAAATAGAAGGTTGGTTATTGTTTAAAATAATTTTTTTACTGTTTATATATATATATATATATATATATATATATATATATATATATATATATATATATATACATAAAAAGAGAAAGAAATAAAAAAAAAAAAGCAAGTGTTGGCAATTAAAATTTGAATGCTTGGATGCTCATAAACAGTGGTAAAAAATTTTATTATTTAAAATAGCATTTATGATTTTCATGTGACAAACAATATTATATATTGTTTACACTTATTGTGTGGTAATTTTATGCTTACCATATCATGAAGATCACTTTGTTTGTATAGTGAGCTTGATCCTCACTAGGTGTCTCACTTGTGTCAGATTAAACTTAATAAATAATAAGTCTGTATAGTTTTTAGATAAACATGTAAAAATTGTTCCTAACCTGATAAATTATCTCTTGCAATAGATAATAAATACAGTATATACTCTAGTATAATCTGATATTATCTGAGACTATTTGTTGATTTTTGCAGCTGGAAATTGTTGGTGTACCAGTTAGATTATTTACACACACACACACACACACACAAAATTTGTATTTTGAGTTAAGCGCCACCCCCTAATATTAGCCTAAACTTGTGGTCTTAGAAACTTGCATGATATATGAGTATATACAGAATATTGTTTTATAGTTGAATTTAACTTATTATATATCAGTCATGGTATATGGAAAGTACCCAATAAACCTTTTTCAAAATGTGAAAGTCATGATCAAAATTTACCAAACTTTCATTCAATATTATTATTGCTGATCCTGTTTTAATGATACTGGCTAACCGTGAATTTTTAAATTTATTTCAAAACACTTTTAAAATAGTTTACTCGTGTCATAAATAAATTATGGGAATATTTAAAAAAATTTGCAGTTACATTGTATTTATATCAATTGCATTTCTTGTTTATGTTTGATATCTCTGAATATTAAACTAAAAACAGCTGTCTAGCAACTGTTCACGAGAGCTGGTAACCAGTGAAGTGCATTCTTAATGTCTTGAAAGGTCAAACATGACACAAGCAAGCTCAACTGCTAAGCTTAGCTTAAATGTAAAATTAAGTAAAGATAACAATTGATCGTCTACCTTGTGTATTTGTAATAAATGAAACTAATTTTAATACCTACATATTTAAATATGTCTTAAATCCAAAGTTTATTCATCTACAGAGTCTAGACTTTACAAAGTTTAAACTTCCTAAAACACAATGTTTCTTGACATATGTCAACTTCTCAGATAAAAAATGTGTTCTCCACCCACACAATAAAAAGAAAATGAATGAATTGATAAATAAATAGAAATTGAGAAATAACATTCTGTTCATGATTAAATAATCACAGAATTTCATTTATTCAATTTAACAGAATAAAATTCTATTTTTATGTCACCAGAAGAATCCATTACATAATAACATCAGAATTTTTCATTACTATATTGTTAGACTAGATTGTGTTATATGTGTGTGCGTTTGTATTTACCTTCTTACCAGTATGTGACGCATGGTTAATTCTTAAAGTGGAGAAAAGCTGGTTTGAATTTGGAGTTTTCCTTTTCCTTGACTGATTGTCTAACCAGGGCTAAAAAACCTGGTTTATTTTGCTATTTACCCATAGCCAGAGAGAGAACAGTTGGATTCATGCCTTTCCTTGAGAGCATTAGTTCAAAGTGAAATGCAAACAATCTTGTTCAGGATTGATCTTGGCTTCTTGATCTCATTTCCTACAATGGATAATGTTACATTAACCATATATACACACACACACACACACACACACACATTGTATTTTATAAATAAATAATTTTGGTATTTTGATGAAATAATTTTGATTGATAATGCTAAAAATAACCCAGATGGTAGAATTAAATTACAGTTAGTGAAATAACAGAAGATTTACATAGCACTGAACAAGAAAACATCAGAATAGACCCTTTTTTTATTTGATATTTTTTTGAAGCTTTTAAAGGATGCTATTTTTAATATTATTGCTCTGCTGATGGGTCTTAGAATATATTGTATCCTTTGCAGAGATATAAGACTCCCCCGATCCTTCCAAAAGGGATGGCTCTGAGTATGACACTAATCTGCATCTTGTGTTGAGGTTCCACTTCTGGAGATGTGAGGAGTGTAGAATACCTCTTCATTGCCATTACTCCCAGGTTCACTCTGACCTGGAATAGTAATACTTGTTAGGACCCCATTTCTGGGTAAAATATATCTATTTAATGATTTTATTCGATAGAACCATGTGTGTGGGGATAAAAACTTAAGGAACAAGTACACAAAAAATGTAAATATGAATGTACAATGAATGTGATTTCCTAACCTCTAGGCATAGAATAACCCTTGATGGATTGATATGCTATTAAAATCAATCATTTTTCAATATCATGAGTTTAAATGATAATTGTATCCAAAACTATTTTGATTCATTTTTTTTTATTTACATTATACAATTAAATGCGAATAGAGAGAAAACTCTGACTTATGGACAAATAAATTACCTGTATTTTTATAAAAAAGATTAAATTGATTTGCATGATGTTCAAGGACATTATTAAACTTCTGTTATGTTGAATAGATGGTTGATTGATTTAATGGCATATCAACTTGTCTAGGGTTATTTTATGCTTAGAGGTTAGGGAATCACATTTATTGTACATTCCTGTTTACAGTTTTTGTGTACTTGTTTCTTTAGATTTTTTTGGTACATGGTCCTGTAGTGAATGAAATTTAAATCCATCATGTTTTTGAAAATTAAATATTGATTACCTCCAAATATAGATTTTGAAATTACTTTTGTCCTGTTTTTAAAACTGTCACATATGTTTTAGAAATCTATTACTAAAATTCTCATTATGTTTGCGTGTATGTAATTATAACTCGGCAAAAATAGTCCATCATAGCAAGAGTTTTATGAAAGCAATACACTTAAAATATTCTAATAAGAATGAAGCAATTTCCAGTCCAACTTGTATCTGAATGATAATTTAATGGGAGCAGTGTTTATACAAAAGTAATTTTTTAATTATTCAAATTCTCAATATAACAGAGAAAACTATGAAATGTTAATTAGAATCCTTCACCCTTTTTCTTAGTTGGAAATACTAATATTACTAACTGCTGTTACAAATTGGTTTATTGGTCACATTCTTAGCATAAATTTTATCATCTCCCCCACCCACAAAGATCAATCATATTTTCTAGATGTTTGCAAATGTTATAATTTTGGATATTATAATTTTATAAAAATATATAAAAGAAATTTTATAGGTGAATTTTTTTTCAAAATACTCAAGAATTTATCCATCATCGATAAATAAATCAAATTCTATTTAAATCAATTTAATTTCTTTCTTCAGTTTCAGTTTTATTTTCTTTCAGACATTTTCTTTGTAATGTAAATGTTTTACCCAAATTCAGGAATTCATATTTCTAAATTTGCTATTTTCTAAGAATATATTCTTTTATTATTGAATAACTTAGATTTTACTTATTTATTACGACCTCTGTCTCATCATAGTTGTTACATTTGATGTATAAAATTCATATGCAAATAAAACAATTACTATCGGACAAAGTTAATAATCAATAAGTAAATGCTAACTTATTATTCTATGATAATTTCAGAAAATATTGACTAATTTAGAAATAGTCTGTATGTGACTGTTTATAAAACACTTTTTTCCAAAAAATGTCCCAGAATATCACCCTGCATCTTAGAAGGTCAAATGTCAGCTTTGGGTTACTGGCTAATAGATTTCTGGTGCTACAATGGCCCTTAAATTAAATGACAAATATCTCTGTAAATATAAACAATGTCTAAATACATAAGAAATTTTTAAAAATAACCTGATAGTGGGAGGGCTACAAATGTCAGGCAAAAACCCTTCCCCTGACATTTGTAGTTTAAACTAATTTACTTTTTTTTTTTAAATGCCTGACAAAATTGAGGTGCATTGTGTAAGGCATCAAATATAAATTTTTCAATTTAGTAGAAATTCACTAACTTACAACAATTCAGATTTCAAAGAAAATTGAGAAAATTAATCGAGAAATTGAAAATAACTGAATTATAAATTCAACTTGTATATTTATTTCTCTGAAAAATATTTTTATAACCTTTCCTCTTTTTTTTTTTTTTTCTTTAAATAAGTATGAATCTATTTTCATTTATCAATCTATTATTATCACCTGATAATCATGAACATGTCAAACTTACAGCCATTACCTCTTTTCTATTATAATTATTACATTTTGTGTCTGGAATTTACAGGATTGGATAAAAAACATACAGTGAAAAAACTGAAACATTTAATTTTCTAGAAAGAAAATTCTCAAAAATACAAAAAAATAAGAAATTTTTTTCTTGATTTGATCTCTTAATTTGTGATTTGATTAATTTGTGGCAACATTAAAAAATGGTTAAGTTTTTTTCACTGTGTGTGTGTTTTGTCCAATACTCTATATATAAAGATAACAAATGAGACAGAACTAATATTATTTCATTCAATTCTGTGAAATTATTCTAAATCCCAAATGTCCATGAAATGTCTCACTATGATATGAGATTTACACTTTATATGATAAAGACATTGTGGATTTTACAAGCATTATACGCATCAATTTTCTGCTGTGATTAGAAAGTTTTTCATTACTTTTCTTACTTTCAGTAAATGGAATTTTTAGATAGTAACTCATTTTATACAAACCTGGCAAAATGTTGCTTAACTGAAATCAACATTTCAGTTTATTTTCTCTATAGATCTAATACTATCTCTGTCCTATAATAGTTGTTCCATTTAATGGTTGAAATTTATAAACAAGTGTAACAAGTATTATGGTGTACTGAGTATGATGATACTAAATTGCATCTGATAGTGAGGCT
>OY757936.1:4844053-5054053 GCA_963585895.1 Sepioteuthis lessoniana
TTTTTCAATAGCCAAAGTGAGAAATGTTGGATGTATAGCTTTTCCAAATATATTTGTGCTTTGAGAAATGCTGTCTCATCTATCTATCTATAATGTGAGTGTATTTATGCATCTATAAGTCTGTGTGTGTGTGTGTGTAGGTATATATATATATATATATATTGTCATTCACAGACTGTTTTGTTCTATCAGAAGTCTTCAGTGTGGCCAGACATGCGGGACGCTCGAAGCTGGGATCGAAACCCGTACAACTTTACGTTAGACTAAGTTTCAGACCTCTCGGCCACCAAGCGGACCACGTTGGCTAAGGGAATTTTTAAGGTATTTATTTAGCAACAGCAGCAGCAGCAGCCGTTTGTTTACATTTTTTATACCCTATCGGCTACCAGAGTGCTCTATTATTTCAAAGAGCTTTGCATTACACTAGCGGCGGCCAACAATTCCTTCTCCAGAGTGCTCAACCCCCATGTGGGAGCATATATATTGTCATCCACATGTGTTTGTGTGTGTATATATATATATATATATATATATATATATATATATATATATATATATATACACACTTTTATGTATATATGTGTGTCTGTATATGTTTTTGTAAAGTATTTTCGTATTTTAAAATACATTAAATTTCATTCATATAACAAATTTTGATTAAGAAATAAATCAGCAGAAATTCAAAATAGGGAGTTACTTTTCAGTTACCGTGTGTTTGTGCGTATGGTTTTAATCTAGCCATATGCAACTTTTTTTTATTTATTAAACTGAACCTTTATCTCAAGTGTAATATTTGAGAACATGGCAACCAATATGATGGCAAAGCTTCATACAATATCCACGAAAGAAGTTTCCTGGGTACTTTGTTTAATAGAAAACTAACCAAAATAAGTATGTTTAATTCAAATTTGCTCTTACAAAAATACAAAACGTTTCAAATATTGTTCATTTCTATCTTGGTAAATATAGCTTTGGTTTTTATATTTTTTAAATACACTTCGCAGGCAAGTTTTAAAGTTAATTATCTTGATTATACTTATTTCAAAATGTATTTTTTTCAGTTAAAAATAATTGGGGTAATATTTTATTATCTCGGAACATTTGAAGTTTAGGAGTGTTTTTTTTTTTTTTTTTGATTTAATTCTGGTCTGCCAGGTAAGCATACCTTATCATTTATAGATTACTTGAGTAGAAAAAAATTTGTGGTGAGCTTTAGCTTTGCTATATTAAACCATTTTCACGATCTGTTGATGATTAATATTTATGGGAAAAAAAAACTTGAGAAATAGATAGTTGCCATGACGCTTAGAAATGTGCCTAATGATAAAAAAAAAGCTCATATTGGTATCTTGTAAGTGGAGATATTCCAATATTTAACTTTTTGTTTGAAATTTTTCGTAGCTGTAACTATGTAAATATTGGCAAAGTAAGAAGAGTCAGTCCCTGTTACTATGGTTAATAAGAAAATATCAACAAAGCTACCAGCCAAAGAAAACGGGTTTTTTTTTTTTTTTTTACAAATCTCTATTAATAGAATGTTGTTCAATAAAAATAGAGCACAATAAAACAAGTATGTTGAAATTGAATTTTATCACTCTTTATTTTGAATAATTAAAAAAAAAAGATGATTTATTGAATCATTTATGGATTTATTCTTTTTAAAACGGAAATTGCATCTTTTAATTACTTTTTATTAATTGTTTCTTTCTAATAGTTTTATTTTTGATATTATACCATTAGCAAAGTTTCCATAAAAAGTTATGAGATTATTTATATTGGTTGGTGTTGGAAGATGTAACATATTAAAAAGTTATACAGATAATAAATTTGTGAAAAGGGTTTAGTTCTATTTAACTCACAAATAATAAGTATCAAGTCTCAAGTCAATAAAGATTATCATAATCCAGTTGAAAAATTGAATGAATCCAAAAAGGGTAAAATTCCAAATAGGTAAATCCAACATTAGCAAGATGTTCTTTTCCTTGCTGGAGATGTCACATTAAATAGCTTCTATGAGATAGGTTATTTTATAGTAATTAGATTAATTTTTCCCTGAATGCAATGTCAATGATTATTTATTTCAGACAGGAAGTTGTTGAGGATTATACCAAGATAACTATCCAATAGTTTGTTTATAGCATGTAAACTGTTAGGTTATTTATTACTGAAGTCAGTTTTTCTCTTTCTTTTTTCCTTTCTTCTTTTTGGAGCATAAAATAACCCTAGATGGGTTGACATGCCAATAAAATCAATCAGTAATAATATAAAATTATCTGGTTTCAAGTAACTATACCTATTTAATTATGATAATTTGTTTGGACACAGTTGTATGGTATTAGATATTTCTATCAAATATTGATAAATTTTCACAGATTTATTTGACTTAACAGGTAATGCCACTCCAGGTCAGAGTGGACCTGAAAATAATGGTAATGAAGAGGTACTCAAACATATCTGTTTGATCCATAGAAGAAACCTTGACAGGTAATACCAATTTGGGATTATGAAATGATACTCCATACTCTTTAGAGTTTGATGCAGTTTTTGTCATATATAAAACACTTCTTTTTGGATGGATTAATTGAGGTCTTACCCATCTACACTTGATATAGTCTGTATATTCTAAGCCCCACTGGTAGAGCTGATTGTTTATGTATGGATTAGCAGTGATCTGTTTGAAAATTCATTTTCCTATGCTTGTACAGAATTTCTTGCTGAAGAAATAACTTTTGTAATGTACAAAAAATGATATAAGAATGTAATTCTTACATTCACCATCTAGATAAAAATAAGTTTTAGTCATTAACTTCATTGTTTTTTGTTTTTTTACTTTAACATACACATTTTAAGGCAATGTCTGACTCCCTACAATTTACCCATTAGCCCATTTCTTTATGGAGGCACTCCCAGCATAATGGTTCTCATCATAGGCAGTGGACTTGGTAACTCATGTTCAAATCCTGAATGAAGCTGTTTGTATTTTCACATAGTGCTAATACTATTGGGAAACTATTCTCTTTCCTGCTATTAGTAAATATTAGGGCAGACTGGGCTATGTAACCTTAGTATGACGACCAGTTGATGCGAACGGAAATTCTGAATTGAAACGAGACCTGGAAAGTCATTGGCTCTGCCAACCCAAGACATATTGCATAAGAAGTGCCCTAATGACCAAACCAGGTTATGGGACCAGTGTGTATATAAAATTCTTTAGTATTTTTTTTCTCCTCCTAATGACCAAGAAGATGGCACAAATAACTGAAACTTTTAATTGGATAATAAATGTTTGCATTATATTTCTGTATATATTTTTTTTCAAATGAAATACAATACAGCTCCACACCATACTAAAAGAAGATTTTCAGTGATGCTTTGACCAATAGAAAACCCAATTGAATAACTGTGTTGAATGCCAAGGGGACTATTTTGTAAAAGAAATGTTTTATTCATTTTTATCTTGAATCAGACTCAATAATTTAAAAATATAATTTGTATATAATTATAATGAAATGAAAAATTTTGTTATAGAAACCCGAGTCATGTTTATTATCAAATAATTGCTTTTATTAGTGTAACACCAGAATTAACCTTTATGCAGTAATTAGACTAATCTATATATCTATGAGATTTGTAAGTGTTAGAAATTCTTTTTAAACATTTTGAAATATAGCTAAAATAAAATAAAAAAATAAAAACATTTGGTTGTTAACATGTGAAGATATCTGAAACACCAGTTCATTCCACACCTTCGTTGTTATCAAAATTTATCTCATTCTCTAATATGTAATTGATAATTTGTTTCATAAGTAAAATGACTAATTTAGATAAATTAGTTAAAATTAGTTTTCAGGTTAAAAAATATTGTCAGTTTTATATTGGGAATGATCTAATTACACTCAAGATCTGGATTAGTTCAAAGTGTAGTATCTGTTCTTTCTCATTTGGGAAAAGTACAAACTTAATTTTCCTATAGGAATTTGTATTTTGCAATTTGATGGGACATTTTGTTTTAGTGAGAAGTAGCTGAAAACTTCTTTTTGGTTAATGAAAACAAAGTCATAATTTTGGTTTCTGGCTTAGAAATATTTACCATAATTATTTGTATATAATACTCACTCCTAACTTTGGATGAGGATATTCTAGGAAAAAAAATTTGTGTATAATACACCCTGACTTTTTAGAATTTCTAGCAGTTAAATTTAAACTTAATTTAGTATTTGTTCAATTTTTAATTAGTTCATACTGATTAAAAATAAAAGTTTATCTGGTGTATATTATGTCTTAAAACACAAAACTTAGAGTTATTTGAGCAAACACATAGACATGTTCACACTAAATTGCAACAGGCTTAGGATGAAAATAAGCTCACATTAAGGGGAAAAAATTATAAGCAAACACACATTCCTGCGGATGTTTCTCTGTAATAGTTTAAAACATATTAGTTTGGACTATAGCTTACTTTGAGTCATCCTGTCTCAAATATAGTAGAACATATGGCTGGAAAAAAGTTGGTTTTATAGTTCTCTTATATAATACACACCCCTTTTAGACTGAAAAATAGTGTTTTATACACAAATAATTACAGTGAATTACTTGTGAGGCTATTAAATTTTGGCTGATCTATTTTATGGTATTCTTCAAGTGTATAATTTGTAAGAAAAGAAAAATGTCCCCTCCTAAACATGAAATTTGCTTTAAAAAATGTTGCTGAAAAAATTGTGAAAAAAAACTTTTGAAAGATAATCAAGTGGATAAGGAAACATTACAATGAATTTGAATATCTAAATAAACCAGGCATTTTTATATCATTTGTGATTTGTGTGTGTGTATATATATATATATATATATATATATATATATATATATATATATATATATATATATATATATATATATATATATATACGAGAGTCATTCAATAAATAAGGGGAATTGAAAAAGTGTTTTTTTTTTTCATTTCAGAATATTTTTCCATAAATGTAAACTCTATATTGTTCAGAATTGGTTTATACCAAAAATTATTTTAATCTCACAAAAATATATGTTTTAAGGCTATTCAAAACAGTGGCAAATCATACAATGGGGTAGGATTAAACAGAGCTCTGTCATGAAATTTTTGGTGGCTGACAAGTGCAAATCAAATGAAATTTACAGAAGAATTTGAGATATATTGCAAGAAACATGTTTTGGGTAAAAAATATTTACCAATGCTCTAAATATGAGTTGGCTGATATGAGACAGAGTAGAAAAGACAGCCAGTGGAGTGAAAACACCGACTCGTGTGTGTGTGTGTGTGTATATATAATATATATCAGTAATATCCAGTTGACTGGGTGTGGATTATTCAAGTATAGAATATATGAGGAATTTAATATAAATCTATGGGAGTGCTCGATGTGTGCCTATTGTTATACACATATTACTTTCACAAACAGAGCATATAAATTGTAAGTGGCAGAAAACTCAATTGTTATTAAATTTATTTCGGTGAAGAACATAATCTTCGTCTCTTCTGATGACATACACACTTAATTTGAGGATGAAAACATATATATATATATATATATATATAATTTTATTTTTTTTTATTTTTATTTTTTTTTTTTAAATGCTAAGGTGAAAAGGAAAGAGAGTCAAAATATTAATATTTTTAATGTTTTGACTCCCTCTCCTTTTTGCCTGAGCATTTTTTTAAAAATATATCTATATACTGTTTTCACCCTCAAATTAAGCGACTATGTCATCTGAAGAAACGAAGATTATGTTCTTCACTGAAATCAATTTATAATGATGATTTAAACATGGTGAGTTTTCCTCCAGTTTTATTTATATATATATATATATATATATAATTTTGTGTGTATGTATAGTAGATATTTATATCTTATCAATTTCTTCAAAATAGTAAAAAAAATGATGTATTTTGTCTGTCCTTTTAATCATTTTTTTTTAAAAAGAGAAAGTGAAAGCATTTGTTGGAGAAAAACTCATGACTTTTAAAGGTTATTGAGTGCATTCTAAAATGTTTAAAAAAAAAAACATAGTAAACAGTATTTTGATAAATTCCCAAAATAGTTTTTTTGCTGATATTATTTTTGGTTAAACAAAATTAGCACCCTTTCCTTGTCAGGGCCAGAATGGACACCTTTTTCTTTCTTTTAAATTTTTCTTTTTTATTAAAGAGGTCTTACACTTGAATATCCCAACACTTAGTTAACTGATTATCTTTTTCCATTTGGCCAGAAACAGCCATTTTGATCCTAAATTGACTTATGGCAACCTTTAGTGACCTTGAAGGTTACCACTGCATATCTCATCCTTGAGTTACCCCTTTTAGACTAATTTTCAGCCCCCAATGTGCAGTAGTTTAGCTGCATATAAGATGCATACAAGCAAGCAATTATAGATTAATTTAGTTGATATGTGAGCAAATATCAAACCATATATTCCTGTGAGAGCTTTTAAATTACACTTTGGCAATAGGTTATTGCTCTTGCTTTATTATTTATATTAATTGACTTAATTGCTAATAAGCTTGAATCAAGTGCCTGAAATTTCCTACACATTTGATAATACTAGACTTAGTCAAAAGTTTGGAAATATTTTGGTAACATGAAGCAAAATTTGGCAGTTTCAGACGTTTTTGTCAAGGTCAGGAAGGTGATGAATCACACTGAACACTGAGATGCTGCGCTCACCTGATACTCTCTGAATTTACCTCTGTCTTGGAGCATGGCCTAGAATTAATGTCAAATTTGCCTCTATGGCTTGATGCACAGCCTCAGAATCCATGCCTGATTGTCAAGGTTCTTGCAAACTGGGCAAAATTTCTTGAAGAACCATCTGATTACTGTACTGTGATCAACTGCACCTTTTGCATGACAAATGTTTTTGGTTATTTCTGCGGCATTATAGCCTAATTCAAACTTGTAGAGCAAAAGTTCTTGAATTAGACGACATTGCATGTTCATCTGTACAGCTTTTAAATCACGCACAGAGTGAAGCAATGCACAGTGTGTCAGTGCACCAAATACCATGATACTACCAAGCACAATGGGTACCTCCCACAGTTTGAACTGTTTCACTCATGTAATATACGTGTCATTAACTTACATATACCAAAATAGTGCAAAACTTTTGTCTCGCCCTAGTATCGGTTGAAGATAATATTTTAACCTTTGCTTGATAAGAAAGTGTATATTGCATGCATGGTTAAACTAAGAAAAATTATAAATCTAGAAATTATATTATTAATTTTTGATTGGTATTTCTTTAAATTCAAATGTGAGAATGAGTAAACGGTATAGAAGTGAAATATGTCCTATGTATAACATTAAATTGCATCTAACAATGAAACACTTGTTATAGAGTCACCCTTTTATTGCCATTCACTCTTTGCAAATTATTTGCATTAAGAATAGTTGCTTGAGGCTATAATTTTTAAAATAAATTTGTAGTTTCAGTCAGTATTTACCCAATCCCTCTATCATGAGCAGGATGTGACACAAGGTTAATTTTTAAGCAAAGTAAAGCTGGTTTAAATTCAGTTTTCCTTCTTTAAGACTGGTTGCCTAACCAAGGTTAAAGAACCCAGTCTACTCTACTTTTTACCCATATAGATTCATTCCCTTTCCATTCATTAGCATGCAGTGAAATGCAGTCTTGTCTGTGATTTGAACTTGCGTTGCTGATTCCAGTTCCTATTATAATAACCATTACACCAAACATACCTCAAAATTAGTTTTAGTTACTAGAGTCCATGTAATTGCTTGTAACTCCTCCCCACAAAACCCCCCAAAAAGAATGTCATAAAACCAACCAACCAAAACAGATCTGAAATAAAGAATCAAGTCTACACAAGGCTTTAACTTGGATTCTTTTAACCTGAGAAAGATTGTTAAAAAAAAAGGATGTTCAAGTTTTAATTAGAGCTTGCTTATTTCTTAATCTCAATGTTTATTAATAACTGTTGAATAATGGTCTAAGTAGTTGTGATGATAAACAAGTTAAAGAAGTTGAAAGAAATATTAATAATTGATAATTGTTTAATATACTTCATTTTATAAAAATTCAAGATATTACTACTACTAATACTACAAATATAAAACAAGTGAAATTATGATGAAATAAATAGTGGTAAAACATGCTTATCTAACTATAAAATTCAAGATGATACTGAGTTCAGCAGAATAATCTCCTAGATTTAAAAATTGCCACTGTGCTAGTAGTAGTGAGTAGATTGGAGTTATGTCTTTGAGTAACAACCTTCCTTTTAGTTGTTGACATGGAATGATGAATATTGTGCATTTGTAATTGAAACTTATTTAAAAAAAATAGTGACTTCATCTTGCAACACAGTGGTTATTTTGTAGACTCTTTCACCAGATTTATTCCTATGTGATTTCTTCTTCAGAGGATACCTGAATGCTCAAGTCTTTAAACTTGCCCAGTCGGCTGGGGCTGTAGAATACACTGACTGCACCTCTGCAGAGGAGTAACCCCCCCCAACGAGTGTCCTGTTTATGACACTAAACTGTCTGATGGTGAGGTCCCAGTAATGCTGGGGCCTTGGAGAATACGGACCACCCCTTTATTGCCATTGCACCCAGGTCCACTTTGGCCTTGCGTGGTAACACCTGATAGGGCTCTATCTATGGGTTAAATGGAACTAACGGCATACTTATGCTAAACTGAATTGTTTGACTAAACTGAATAGCTTGAAATAGAAATGTTTTTGACAATTAAACCATAGTTACATTTAAACTGCGTGCTTATGATAAGCGGAATTATTTCAAATAGAACTGTTTTTGACATTGAAACTGTATTTACACTAAACTGAATTGTTTGACATAGAACTGTTTTGATATTTAACTGTGTGTAAACAAAATCTGTACTTATGCTATACTGAATTAGCTGAATTAGAACTACTTGACTAAACTGAATAGCTCGAAATAGAAATGTTTTTCACAATTAAACTGTACTTACATTTAAACTGTGTGCTTATGCTAAACTGAATTATTTGAAATTGAACTGTTTTTGACATTGAAACTGTACTTACGCTAAACTGAATTGTTATATATAACTGCTTGAATAGTTTGAAATGGAAATGTTTTCGACAATTAAACTGTGTACTCATGCTAAACTGAATTGTTTGAAATAGAACTGATTATTTACATAAAAATGGATTTGGTGTTAAATAACCTACAAAGGTTGATATGCCATAAAATCCAACAAACCAACCATCAAGTCTTTAAACAAACTAGTATCCTGTAGCAGGCTCACTCTTGTCTTTAGATCTATTCACTTGGAAGCATAAAACAGCGTCTGTACAACTATTTGCTTATCTCACAAACCATCCAAGTAAGATGAAGAAGACATGTTGGGCACAGCTAGGAAAGTAAGAACAAATTTATAAGTGATGTTCTTCTATGGACTCCTGCAAAGATTTTATACATCATTTCTATGTTGACACTGGACACTGCCAGGAACAATGGATGATAGTGAGATTTTGAGAGAGCCATGGGATTCTGTGTTGATGATTGCTTTAATAACTGATATGATGAACAGTTTTCAGGAGTTACAGTTACATACACAAAAGCATGATGAGAATTTTATTAACATATAGATAGATGACTAAATTATACAAAACATCACATGGCCAGACCTCAATTCCCTTATTTATGATAAATGGTCCATGAACTACTATAATTCAAAATCAATTATAAACAAGCTATTTATTTCATAATCAATCAAATGTCTTTTTATTGTTATTGTATCTGTAACCATGAAAATGTTCACACCCATTTATTCTTTCTTTAATACATGGATACCTACAATAGGATAATAGTTAAAACTTTCAGAAGGAAAAAATGCCTGCCAAAATTGAAGTGCATCTTATAAGCCATCAAATATTGTGCATGTATATATATATATATATATATATATATATATATATATATATATATATATATATATATATATATATATATATATCAACAGAGTTCATGGAGAGCACTCAAAAGCTCCTGTATCTGTTATTTCACAGCTTACAACATTTTATAGACAATCATAATAGATTTAAAAAATAATGAATTATAAAAATGGAACATTTCATTGGCATTAATGATGTAGATATGGGAAATTCATGGTCAAAATTCTGGCCGTTTAGGTTTATGTAATTCTTTTTGCAGCACAAATACTGGCTGATCAGTTTCAAAGGATTAAAATATAAAACAACAGTATTTAAAAAAATGTATATAAACTAGATGACTTGTGAAGTGGTTGGGTTTCCCTTTTCACAGTGGTTCATAATGATATTTAGGCTTCTATTCAAAAAGTGAAGGATTCTAATTTATAGTTTATCTTCATTATATCAAAAATTTGCATGATTGAAAATTATCATTCCACATTTATGAAAACCATATAAAAATTATCATTTAATTGGACATTGCTTTATACTCAAGTTGAATCTCTCCAAAAGTGTGTCCTAGGTATGATGCTAAACTTCATCTGATGGTGAGGTTCCAGTCCTTGGGAGTGTGGAGTACCTTTTTATTGCCATTACTCCCAGGTTTACTCTGACTCACAGTGGTAATACCTGTTAGGTTCCTATATATGGGTCAAGTAGATCTGTTTAAAAATTTTGCCTTATAGGCTGGGTAGAATACGCTGATTGCATTTTTGTGGAGGAGTAAGTCTCTTTCTCCTTACAAGGTTACCTTTTGGCTGTGGATGACGACCTGTAATTCTTGAGGATGAGATCCTGGTGGCTAAGCAGTGCATGAGCTGGCAGCCAAAATGACCATGTGATATGCAACACTCCATTTGGCCCTTACTGTTCTAGATAGATAGTTAGAGAGATCCAATTCGATCAATCAGCTAGTCTTTGTCAAGCCCTAACACTTATAGGATTATCCTGAATCTATTCTTCAAATATCTTGTGCCAAATGAGTACTCAACTCTTTTTATCTTAAAAATGTTAGAAGGTGGTGACTGAAGGTCAATCATATTGAGAAAAAAACAAGACACTAAACTGCATCTGATTGTGAGACTCCAGTCTTGGAGTTTGGAGAATACTGAGAACCTCTTCATTATCATTACTCTCAGGTCCACTCTGACCTGGGGTGGAAGTACCTGTCAGGGTCCCATCTATGAGTAAAATAAAACTGTTCAATCTTTTACTAAGGATTATTATTATTATTTGAAATGATACAGTTGGGTGGATATTGTTTGTATTTGATAGGAATAATTGATAAATAGAATTACTTAAAACTGTTTAACTGTGTTTAAATGATTAACATTGAATTGAATTATTAGTGTTTGAAGCAATACTTGAAATGATTCAACTGTTTGCAAGCAAATCAGTTCTCTTTTAAAGATAATGTTATCTACAAATCATTTATTTATATATATATATATATATATATATATATATATATATATATATATATATATATATATATAAACAGGATTTGGCATTAAATAGCCCACAAGAGTTGATTGGACAGTTAAAATTATTTGTATTCCATAGGACTGTGTAAAAAAAAAAAAAAAAAAAAAAAAACCATAGGAAACAACTACACAAAAAACATATAAATAGGAACATACATTAAATGTGATTCCCAAACTTTTTGGCTTAGAATACTTCTAGATGGGTTGGCATGCTGTTAAAATTAATCAATCACAGTGAGATTGTTTTGAATGTGTTGCTGTAATTGAAATAAAAATCTTGTTAATATGTACCATTTTGCTGGGTTCAGACTCGTGCACATACATTATATATATATATATATATATATTATATATATATAATTTATATAATATGCAAAGTAAAAAAAAATAAGCACAAGTTAAATTGTTTTCTCTACATCTGGAATAGAGCTACTCTAAAGTTGAATGCAAACCAATTATTAAAATAATTAAGAACTCTTAAAATAAATTTTCAAAAATGTTTAAAATCACAGTTGTCACAAACCATTTAGCATAAAAGTCAGTTTTATGATGTAAAAATAGATCATCAGATTCTCATTAGGTTTGTGTGTATGTGTCTCTATGTATCAAATTCTCATGCTTGTATATTTCATATATATGTGTATGTAGTTGTGTGTATAAAATTCTCATCATGTTTTTATATATATATATATATATAGAGAGAGAGAGAGAGAGAATATAGTTTGTCTGGTTATTAATGCTTTGTAAATTACACCATAAAAACTCTAGAAATATATGGATGCCAAAAATTTCTTCTATACATCGATGTATATAATTTTTATGGAATAACATTAAAATTATTCTCATCAATTAACAGAAGTGATAACAAATATTTTCCTATGTTGTGCCATTGTTTCAGGAAATCGTAAAAATTGGATTGTTATATCAATATAAAATGACATTAGTTCTATACTATTAATTTATTGGACAACAATATTTTTCTTTGGTTATCAATAATTTGTAGGCTGTTGTATTTTTATTGAAAACTTGATATTCTTTTCAGGAAGTTTTAGTGTTATATGAGATGTATCATCATTTTTTCTGACGTAATTGCAATATATTAATTTGATCTTATTGGTTGAAGAAGGAAAAACCAAAAAAAAAAAAACCATACATGTTACTTGGCTGCAGAAAGAGTTACCTCAAATGCCAATATACAAAATTTTGTAGCATTAGTTAGAAATTTAATACTTTTTATTGCTACTGAATATATTTTCTTTTGGTTTAGAATTTCCCTAATCAGAATTAGTTGTTCATAATAGACTCAACAAGAACCATCATTTCTTGATGGCGATGAAGGACAAAAATGTAAGACTTTTCCTTTGTATAGCTGAGTATATAAATTGGTGTGTATGTGCATATATATATATATATATATATATATATATATATATATATATATATATATATATATAATGCTTGTTTTGGGTTCTTATGTACTTGACATATTGACAGATCTTTTAAATTTGGTTATTAGTGCATTCATGTTTTTTCAACCCATGCTGTCAAGAATGATGGCAATATTCATATAATTTTGTAATTGCATCTTATGACAAAAAATATGTTGCTCTTTATTTTCTAGTTTATAGTCAGTATTTCTTGAATATGAAACTAAAGATGAAAAACTTTCAAAAGCTTAGTAATACATAAATGCATAAGATATGTATTACTAAACTTATATATATATATATAAATTTTTTTTTTTTTTCAAGATGAACAAAACAAATAGGAATATTTCTTTTACAATTTATTTTCATAAATATTTGTATATTCAAAATTATCTAAAAATTTAACCTGATGCAATCCACTGTATATTTAGATAACTGAAATTATTAAAGTTTATAAAATGCTGTACTGTACTTTCTGTTACAAACTTTAGTAACTTTACTGACTGTATGTTCACTGTATTGCCTCTTTCTCACTCTGTCAGTCTATATTGTTGATACTGTAATTTTAAATTTATAAAATGTACTGTTTTATTTTTTTTGTATATGTTAAATATCGTCAACATTTTTAACCGTTAAAAGTTTTAGCTTGGCACATTCTTGTTTAATGTTTTTTGTTGTAATTCTCCACCTCAAATGTTGAAGGTCAACTGTACTTCTTTATTTGATCTACCATTCTTCAATATTCTTAAGATAACATTCCATAATTGCTAATATTAATATTAACCAAAACCTGTACGTTGTTTCTTTGAGCTTGGTTTTTGTTTTGGCTTGCTTCTCAAAAAATATACTCTATCTTATGGCTTTTTCTGTCAGGCTTTTTTTTCATTTTAATAAGTTATTTTTTTGCTTTTTCTGTTCCTTCTCCTTTGCAGTCAAAATTTTATAAATAGAACATTGGCCTAAATTCCCTTGTTCAAATATAGTCATTCATTTTTAACCCTTAGAACCTACGTGGCCAGTATTTGTGTTGCTGCTTAGAAATACAGGTAACAGGAAAGCCTAAGTTTCAGTTTGACATTGCTATTATTTATGGAATGTATTTTTGATATTTTATATATTATTTTATTATTTAAAAAAAAATTGCCTATGAAATTCACATAGAATTTTAGATGTAATTTTATCATTTTAGAATAATATATTTTTTATATTGCAAATGAAATTGAAATAAAGTTGATTTATCAATCTTAAGAGATGTTAAATTAGAGATTTTAATATTTTACATTTTCAGCTAGGAACCTTTTGTTTTTCATGGTCTTAGCATTCAAAGGCTTAACAAGAGAAACAATATAATATTGAATAAGACATTTTTTCATATCAAGAAATACCTGATTGTCAGTACGTCCTAAAATCTTTTGAAATTATTTAATTTTTTAGAAACTATAAAGAAAATATATTAATAATAACTTTTTTTTTTTTTTTTTTTTTTTTTATTAATTAAATCTTATTTTAGTTTCTCTAGACTTCAATCTATTTTCCTGACAAGTTTTTCTCATATGTAATATTATTGTTTCATGATTTTCTTCTTTATCCACTTTCTTGAATAACTTTTGAAAACAGATTGTGAATCTGTATTTCAATGATTTGATTTTAATGTTATTGAAAGAAAGCATAAATGGCACATTATATTGAATATTTTTAATAGCGCTAGCATCTGAATACTCTAATTTAGAGTGGTTTATTTATTTAATGGCATATCAAGTCCTTATCGGTTATTTAATACCAAAATTTGATTAATTTGTAAATGATTAATTGGAATAACTGTATTTTAAATGTTTCATTGATTTTGATATGTTTTAATTGCATTCTTTTATTTATTTATTTATTTTTTTTTTATCTATAATCATTTGTTTGTGTAGATTTTTATGGTTTCAAGTATTCCTATCTAATACTAATAATTCTACACAAGTATATAGTTTAAAGTAATTATTTCTATTTAATAATGATTTGTTTGCACAGTTATATGGTTTCAAGTATTCCTATCTAATGCTAATAATTCAGAAGCAAGTAATAATAATCCTTAGTAAACAATTATAGCTTTTAAGTAACTATTCTTAACTCAAATAATTTGTATACAGTTAAATGATTTTAAATATTCCTAACATTCATATAATTCTATTTGATAATTGTTTGCACATAGTTATATAGTTTAATGTATTCTTACAATTTTCAAACAAATCTATTTGAGCCATAAGTAGCTCAGTCAGCTGGGGTTGTAGGATACACCGACTGTATCTCTGCAAAAGAGTAAGACCCCCATCCCCTAACAAGTGTCTTGGATATGACACTAAACAATCTGATAGTGAGGCTCCAGTCCTGGAGCTTTGAGGAATGTGGAGAACCCCTTTATTACCATTGCTCTATAATCCACTCTAATCTGGACTGGTAATACCTGTTAAGGTCCCATTTATGGGGACCGGACATTGGCATGATGGTTAGAGTGTTCGCTAATGGCCCAAGAGACCTGGGTTCAATCCCAGGTTGAGTCATGCCATAGACTCAAAAAATGGTACTTGCTGCCTCCCTACACCTTGGTGTAGTAGCTATTAAAAAGGGAGCCTTTCGGTCACCCTTGACTAAGGTCGCCAACTTACTTTATTTTTGAAACTATGTAACTGTATGCAAACAAATGAGCTTTGGCTTGTTTTAAAATCCACACCTCCTAGAGCTCCAGAACTGAATCCTCACTACTAGATACAATTTAATGTCATACCTAGGGTTCTCCTTTTGTGGGAGTCTTACCCCTTTGCAGAGAATACAGTTGGTATCTTCTACTAATTGGTCTGAGCCAGTGGTCTAATTTAAAGAACCCAATTCAATCAAAATTGAAGCTTAATTCTATAAAATATAAGTTCATACTGACTCCAATTGATTTGATTCTTTTTGTTTTTTTTTATAGGAGATAACTATCAAATTCTAATTATAAAGTACTTCCTCTTATTTATTTGCAATTATAATATGCAGTATATGAATAGGATGTGACTCAACTGAGTTGACCTGGAAGTAATGGCAATGAAGGGGTACTACCACTCTCCAGATCTTCAAAAGTGGAGCCACACCATCAGTTGCAGTTTAGTGTAATACCCTGGACACTTCTTTTTTTGTGGGGTTTACCCTTCTGCAGGGGATACAGTCAGCATATTCTAAGCCTCACTGATAGGACATTGCATTAGGCTTAAAATTTCTGTTTTAAAGAAGCTTTATATAAAGACATATATTTAGTTATGAATGAGTCACTCACTAAAAAGAAAATGATTTTATTTCAAGCTTCCATATCCTGACTTTGGTGGCAAGATGTGACATAAGACCAGGTTTAATTAACAAAAGTTTAATGCCTGTTTAGCCTTGTTGGCCTTTTCCTTTGTAGGGTGCTTTGGGTGGCAGGTATTGACTCTGACTCTACCCTAACAAGGTACGACTTGTTGGGGAGAAAGGTTACTGCATTTAACTTACCTTGATTTCCAGCCAAATTAGAGACTCCCAAAAGTGAAATGATAGGCAAATGATAATTTTTATCTCTAACAATACTCACTTTGTCTGAGGAGCTTAGAATATGCTAACTGTATCCACTGCAGAGGTGGGAAGACCTCCCCCCCAAGGTGTCCTGGGTATGATACTAAACTGCATCTGATAGTGAAGTTTCAGTTCTCTTCAGAAAACTCTACACAAAAAATGTAAATATGTACATAGCATGAATGTGATTCCTAATTTTTTATGCATAAAATAATCCAGAATGGGTTGATATGCTATTAAATTCAATCAACTTTCTCATTCATAAGAATCTCTCTTATATTCTTGACCTTGAGTCCTATTTCATCCTTTAGGAGGAATGAGACAAATACCCATACTCTTTCTAGTTCTTTGAAAAATATTAAAAGTGTATATTGACAAAATGTCTGAATTATTAAAATAATTCAGTATCGATCAAGCTTAACATTGCTCATTTTCTTATAATTTTTTTACTTCTGAGATTACATTTTCAGTGCCATAACTTTATTTTCCAGAAATATTCAAATGTAATAGAAAAAAAAATGTATTGATTAAGTGTTCTAAGATTGGGAAATGTCCAATTAGGAACTGTTGACCAAGTTTTATTTTTAATCCTCAGAATGTTCTCTTGATTTAAGAATAAAAATAAATTCTTTTAAAATAAGAACATTCAGAAGCAGATGTTTAAGGTTTAACTATTCCATCCTATGGAAACAAAACTTGAAATTCAATGTTTGGAGCGGCTGAAATTAAACTTTTTTTTTTTTCTTCTTCATGCTGTTGTTAAAAATTTTAGAACTGGAATTAGATTAGGGTGAGTCAAATATCATATGACTGAAGCTGTTATGCTAAGCACATTTTGTGTGTGTGTGTGTGTGTGTGTGTGTGTGTGTGTGTGTGCATGCGTATATATATTAGAATGTAGCAACTATTATGGGGCAGAGGTAATATAAGTGTCATTTAGCTGTTAAATTTTATCTTTAGTCTAAATCTTATTGAGGCCAAGGTTTTTTTTTTTTTTATTATTGATCATACATTTATTTTCAAATCAATAATACTAGAATGAGTCAAAAGTTTTGCAATATTTTGATACGTTCTAGTTTAAGGGATGTTAATATGAGTGAAGTAATTCAAACTGTGGAAGGTACTTGCTGTGGTTGGTAGTGTCATAGTATTTGGTATGCTGACATGTTGTTGCATTGCTTCATTCTGTGTGTGATTTGAAAGCTTCATAGATGAGAATATAATGGATTTTAATTTGGGAACTTATGAATTATGATTTTGAACTGGGCCATAACACTGTGGAAACAACTAGAAACACTTGTTGTGCAAAAGGTGAAGGCCTAGTTGATCACTGTACAGTAACTAGATGGTTAAAGAAATTTTGTTTGGGTTGCAAGAACCTTGATAATCAGGTAAGGTCTGGTAGGTCTAAAACTGTGTATTTTAAGGCTATGCTCAAAGCCATAGAGGCAAATTCAGTGAGCTTGACATCTTATAGTCCAATGCGTTTCGTCACCTTCACGACCTCAGTTAAAGCATCCATAGCTGCTGGATTGTATCTTAAGAAATGGTATGTAACTTGTTATTTTGATTGGCTCACTACATTTCAATTTTGTTAGCTTGAATAAATACAGTGAACTGACTTGAGTTACAGATGCTATTTGAATTCTTGTGTTGAAAGATAGGGTTGGCTTGACATGTTAGCTTCTCTTGCCCTATTCAAAGCAAAGGTATATTTGACATGTTTAAGAGAGATCTTAATACATTGTGATATGGAATCTGGTTGAAAGCAGTTGACAGTTGTTCTACTTGGCTCTTTTTAAAGGTTTGATGTGGATCAGCATGTCAATTTGTCTAAGATTATTTCATACCAAAATGTTTGGAAATCGCATTTAGTGTATAATCATATTTACATTTTTTGTCTTGTGGCTTCTTGAGTTTTTATTTTCTTTTGCACATGGTCCTATCTAATACAAATAATTTTTACACAGATCTATTTGACTTATAGATACAACCCTAACAGGTATTACTACTTTGAGTCAGAGTGGACCTGGGAGGAATGGCAATGAAGAGGTACTCCACACTGTCCTAATCTCCAGAACTGAAGCCTCTACATCAGATACAGTTTTGTGTCATACCCAGGACATATCTTTTTTGGGGGGTGGGGGAGTGTCTTACTGACAGGGTGCTCAATGTTGTTTTTTTTCTTATGCTGATTGGTTGAAAAAGGCATGGTCTACATTTCATGTTATTTTTATTTGGTTTAGTTTGGTTTCTTTGTTTAATGGCATATCAACCTTTTTGGGTTATTTAATAGCAAAGCCATCTTTGTAGAAGAACAGCAGTGATATTATTTAACTCCTTGCTGGGGGGGGGGAATAAGGAGGTTCATATCAATAATAGGATTGGAGTTTGAACTTACTTCTAGGCAGCAGTCCAGCACTTTAGCCATTATGCCACAAGGGCTCCTCTTTTATTTGTTTGAATTTATCTTTTAAACAGTTTCTGCTTGTGCAACACTTTAGCCAGGATCCTGTTTTGGGGTATATAAAGTTTGGGTGGTTTTATAGCATGTCAACCCTTGTTGGGTTATACTGGGTGGAGTTGAAATACCTGCTACATTTCAAACAGTTTAAAATGTGGGAGGTATTTCTGTTATACCCTGTATAGTACTGAGGCCCATTTTTTTTCTTTACAAGTAATTTTTTTTAAGTAACTATACCTATTTAATAATTTGCTAACAATTATATTTTTAATCAACTATTCCTATCTAAAAATTTACAAGTCTTTATATAGTTTGTAATTAATCCAATCTTATACACAGTTATATAGTTTCTTATATTCTTATCTAAGACTCCTACATGTAGACAATGGATGCTGTCTAGACGACTTATCAAGAACAATGGCTGATATGTGGTGGATGTCAAGATGGTGGATGTCAATGGTGGATGTCAAGAGAGCCAAAAGAATCTATGCTGTCAGTATATCTTGATGATAATAATGAAGAATGTACTTCAGAATCATTTTAATCATTATTCCAAACAGATTTATTGGCAGCCTACCTGGCACCAAGGACCATTATTCCACCCAGCAACCTTTTCCACTTGAAGAATATTGTTTTCTTGAACAATATTCTACAAGTGGAAAAGGTTAAAGAAAACAATATGGAGGTTATTTTGCTATTGAGTGATTGTATAAATATCTTAGAAAAATTGAAAAAAGAAATCTGAAAACCACAAAACAATTGTAGAATTATCAGTAATATATAATTTCTAGAACATTAAGATTTATGTAGGAAGATCCAATAGATAATATTCATAATATAATGATCTATTTAATCAAAACATTATAGAAAAAGAAAGATGTGTATGTGCAAGATAAAATGCAATACAATCTATTTATCTATTGGGTAATATTCCTTTTTGGTTATTTTAGTCTTAACTAATTTTCATAGGATGCTTGTATTTTCTGAAAGCTTTTTTTGGCACTGTATTTCACAGACAAAATATTTTGGTGTATGTGCCAATGGTGCAAGTCTCTGGAGGAATGAAACAGACATCATCTCCTTATTGTATACTGAGAGAAAGAGAATTAATTTTCACATCTTCATCCTTAGGCTATGGGAAGAGAAAAAAAAAAAGAAAAAACAATTTAATTCTGTGATTTATAAACTTGAGTTTTTAGTTAAGAAATTTAATATGGTGGAAATCTAGTATAGATTGGAAATAATAAAGGATAAGATAGAAGAAAATAATTGTCAAAATTAATAATAGTTGAAAATGCTTCATCTAAAAATAATATATCAAACATTTTTCTAAAAATTGCTTGAAATCTTTTTTCTTTGATAAGTTCCTGTGTTTACCAATAATATCACTTTATTGATTTTTCATTTTTTGTGCGCAGAATTACTGTGTTATCAGATTATTTGAAAAAGTATTTAATTCTTTTTTTCAAGTAGTCTTACAACACTAATTTGGGAGAAAAAATCCACAAAACTCAAGCTACTCGTGTCTTTCTGTTTGTTTGACCTTGTCAACAGTGTCCTTGGGGGCCACACATGCTCAGGGCCTCATCTAAAAAAAAAAAAAAAAAATTTATTTGAAATCGTTTTATTCAAATGAAAGAATTGTGTATGTATGTATAATTTCTGATAAATTTGCGCTAAAGTGTAAAAACTAATGATATAATAAAAATATTCTTCTTTTCAAAAAATGTAGCCTCTGTGTGTGTGTGTGTGTGTGTGTGTGTGTGTGTGTGTGTTATATATATATATATATATATATATATATATATATATATATTATTTTAGAGAAGGGCCTCAAATTTCATGTAGTTTAGGGCTTCAACTGGTGAAAATTTGGCCCTGCTGGTTCAGGTTTTACATAAAATTGTATTGCAAAAACAACCAATTTTTTTAGTCACCTATTGTATTCCTTGGGAAAGGTATTAATTTTTCTAAATTTTATTTTTTTAATAGGGTTAATTTGTATGTTTTGCTTTGAAAATTGCTTAGTCAAAATAAAAGAAAACCCAGGTTAGTAGAATAAATTGGATTGAAAATTAATAATTTATGATCAATTTGCAATCTTATGTTTTCTAATAACCTGTTTTATTTTCTTTCTCTATTTTTTTTTTTTTTAGATAAGTGATTGTTTTGTTCATAGATTTTAGTTATATGCTGTGATAGTGTTGCTTGTAAACTGGTAACATTTGTCTTATTGCAAATTAGACCAACAGCATAAAATGTTAAGTACATTTTTTCTCAAAAATATTATAAATATATTTATCTTCAATTTTTCTTTCTTTTTTTGTTGCTGGTCATTTTAAGTTTATATTGCCTTTATCTTTATTAAGCAAATGTGTTATTACATTTTTCTCTGTCTTAGGCAAATGTGTTATTACATTTTTCTCTGTCTTAGGCAAATGTGTTATTACATTTTTCTCTGTCTTAGGCAAATGTGTTATTACATTTTTCTCTGTCTTAGGCAAATGTGTTATTACATTTTTCTCTGTCTTAGGCAAATGTGTTATTACATTTTTCTCTGTCTTAGGCAAATGTGTTATTACATTTTTCTCTGTCTTAGGCAAATGTGTTATTAATTCACTAAATGTAAAAATTGACAAAAATTTGTCTCAGAATATTATTCATAGTTTAGGTTTGTGCAATCATTATAAATATACTCTGTAGAATTTTTGAAAGTTGTGTTCTTGTGTGTGTGTGTGTGTGTGTGTGTTGGCATAGTGGATAAAGTGTTCGCCAATGGGCTGGGAGACCAAGGTTCGATCCCAGGTTGACTCAAAAAATGATACTTGATGCCTCCATAACACCTAGTATTATAAGGTATGGATCAAGGGTAAGTGAAGTAATCCAGGGAAAGGTGTATCATCCTCCCCTACATTTTGGTGTGGTAGCTATTGAAAAAGGAACCTTCTTGTTGTCCTCCACTACAGTCAGCCAACTTACTAATTTTATGCACACATGAACTATTGAATTGGTTGGGTTCCCATTGTAACATGGGTTCATCATGATGGTATTGATGCTTCTATTTAAATAGTAGCAAAAGATTCTAATTATCTTTTCATTGTTATGTTATGCCAACTATTGGTTGCCCAGTCGGCTGGGGCTGTAGAATATACTGACAGCGCCTCTGCAGAGGGGTAAGACCCCCTCCTAATGAGTGTCCTGGTTGTGACACTAAACAATCTGATGGTAAGGCTCTAGTAATGCTGGGGCTTTGGGGAATACGGAGCACCCCTTCATTGCCATTGCTCCTAGGTCTACTCTAGCCCAGTGTGGTAGCACCTGATAAGGCCCTATCTATGGGTTAGATAGAATTAACGGCATACTTATGCTAAACTGAATTGTTTGAAATAGAAATGTTTTTGGACAATTAAACTGTATTTACATTTAAACTGCATGCTTATGCTAAACTGAATTGTTTGAAATTGAACTGTTTTTGACATTGAAACTGTACTTACACTAAATTGAATTGTTATATATAGAACTGTTTTGACATTTTACTGTGTAAACAAAATCTGTACTTACACTAAACTGAATTAGCTGAATTAGAAATGTTTTTGACAATGTGCACTCATGGTAGACTGAATTGTTTGAAATAGAACTGGTTATTTACATAAAAATGGATTTGGTGTTCAATAACCTACAAAGGTTGATATGCCATAAAACCCAACCAATCAACCATTGGGATGATTTAAAAAAAATATAATTAGTATCAACGCAAACCTTCAAACATTATTATTTGGTTTTAAATTGAACTGAAAATTGCTTCATTCTGTAAGATAGTGTTTTAACTGTATTGCTGTGATAAAAATCTTGTTAGAATATATCATTTTATTGGGTTAAGGTTATATACAAACACACACATATTTTATGCGTGTGTGTCTAATATATATAAGTTGCTCAAGTCATTAATGGTTTGTGACTTATTCAATGTAAACTCCAGAAATGAATGCCAAAATTTGACTTCTGGTCATTGATGTATGTGATTTTCTTTATGTGCTTGTTATCTTAGGCTAATGGGCCAATCCTTATGAAACTTGGCATGTTGAACTCCTTTCACTTAAAGGAGTGTTTTAATGGAATTTATTAGGGAGATATAGGTGCATAACATATAATAAGGTTTTACTATAATTCGCCAGATGTCTCTAATTGAATAATTCAAGAACAGATCTATGGCCATTGTGTCAACCCAGATAACCTTTTTGGGTTCCTAAAGGCAACGAAATTATACAATAAGAAAAAATCCTTCTAAAACATTTATAGCATATAAATACATACAAATTCTTAATTGGAGGGATAATACTCCCACATATTTTTAACTGCTCAAAAACAATTATATACATTCATCTTCTATATTTCATTTATATTCTATCTATATCTATCATATCTTTATTTACAACTTTCACCCCCACATCAATTGTACTTGCGTTTCAGCCTTAAATGATCCACAAGGGATTGGTATGCCGTAAAACTAATCAATCAATCATATGGCCATTGTGATTACTAACAGGATCTCCAGAGTATGATTTTAGGATATTTTCAAAAATTCCCAAACTTTTAAAGTTTTTAATGAGGCATTCAGTTTATAATGGAATTATAATGTTAAATTGCCCCCTCATCTTATATCCATCAGGTCGGCTAAACCAAATTTTTTTTGTTTAGTGTGTCTTTGAAGTGCATCTGGTGGCAAGTACCTTTTCATTGCTATTATTCCCAGCTCTACTCTAACCTGGATTGGTAGTACTTGACAGGGCCCTATCTATGGATCAAACAGATCTGTTTAAAGATTATTTGTGTTTGATTGGACAGCATGCCCCCCCCCCCAAAAAAAAATCAAGAAAAAACTAATTTAGGTAATACTTAAATTTTATTCTTTGAATTATCAGAATTATCGATGCATAAGATGCATTATTTATCCAGACTTTGCAGCTCAAAAGTTAGGGGTATTATACACAAGAATTAATTATTATCTTTTGTTTTTCTAGCCATGTGCATTACCATATTCAAGATGGTATGATTGAAAGCAAGTTATATTGATGATCCAAACTAACTAATGTCTGACAAACATTTTTAGTTTATATCTGTACAGTAAAAAAAAAAATGTAATGTGTGTTTGTTTAGAATTTGTTTCTTCTATTGTGAACTTTTTTCCCAAAAATGTTTGTTACATTTTCATATGATTATGATATTGGCTTTTCCCTAAATGCTGTAAATTTTATGGTTCTAAAGATTATATAAATTCTATGAATCATCATTTTTAGTTGGTACATCTCAGATAAAACGTTGAGCAAATGTTAAATTTAGTTGTTACACATTCTAAAAAGTCAATATGTATTATACACAAGATATTTTTTTCCAGAATTGTATAGTTGAAAGTTTGGGTTGTATATTATATACAACTGATTATGGTATACAATATACCAATTCAGAAATCAGCATTTATTTGAATTTTCTTTGTGACTATCAAAATTACAATTGATAATTTATGTAGGCATTTTTTTCTGACAAATTGTTTTCTGTCTCATAAAATTTTCTTAGTTTTTTGTTTGTTTTAAAATTAGAATTTTTACCTGTTTTTGTTTCATTTGTCTTTCATTATAATGTGAGAAAGAAAATCTTTTTAAAAATCTGAGGTTTTGTTGCAGGTTTTCTTTTGTGCATGTATAAATAAATCTCTGAATTCATTCTACTGAAATCTCTTAAGTAGGAATCTGATTTAACTGAATGAAAGGAAACAAAGCAACTATTAACATAGAAATATCTCAGCTCGTAATTCTAGGATGAGTCAGAAATTTTGCAATATTTTGGTTAACATTTATAAACACACATACACATTACAGTGGATATTTCTCTATAATGGTACAAAACACATTAGTTTGGACTATAGATATAACTTACTTTTAGTCATTCCATGCTGAATATGTTGAAGGATGTGGCTGGAAAAAAGTTATTTATATAGTTCTTGTGCTTAATACACACCCTAAACTTTTGGGCTGAAATATCTAGAAAAAATATCCGTCTTATATGCAAGTTTTCTATTATGATTTTCAGCCTTAAAGATTAGTGTCTTTGGTATGATACTAAATAGTATTGAGTGGTGAGGATATGGTAAGCATTTAAACTGATTTTGAAAGACATTTGCTAAGGTTATTGGTGCATTTATTGTGAAAAATATTCAATACATTACTTTTCAAACTAAAAGATATTTATTGTGAATTTTCTTATTTTTAGGATTAAGACCTCAAGTATCTGCCATTACACCCAGATCCACTCTGACCTGGAGTGGTAGTACCTGTTAGGGTCCCATAGATTGGTCAAATGGATCTGTTTTAAAAAAATGTGTATTTGATAGGACTGAGTATAAAATTATTCATATTTCATAGGACTGAGGGCAAAAAAGAAGCTCCTTAATAAATACATATGCAAAAAATGTGAATGTAATTCCCTAATCTCTAAGCATAAAATAGTTCAAGATGGGTTGACATGTCATTAAAATCATTCGTAAAATATCTGTTTGATTAATATTGACTATTGAATTAATTGCATAGACAAGTAAAATTATTATGTTGAGAAATAAATATTTGTATAAGATGCTTTTTTTTCCCCATTATCAGGCTATTGTCTTCTTGATTTAACCCACTTCCTATATATATATATATAATCATTCAACAATAAAGAAAGATAAAGATTTAGACAGGTTTTTTGATTTAATAGCATATTAATGCCAAATCTTGTTTATTCTTATGATTTTCAAGTGAATAGTTTGTTGGTAATATTTTTTAGATAAGTCAGAGTTAATTTTTTGGCATACAGTTAAATGGTTTCAAGTATTGCTATTTATTATTTGCGCACAGTTAAATGGTTTCTAGTATTGCTATTTATTGCTTGCATGCAGTTAAATGGGTTCAAGTATTGCTGTTTAACACTAATTATTCTATTCAGCGTTATTCATTTGTTTGCACACTATTAAATGCTTTCAAGTACAGAAAATAATGAGTTTTTTGATCCATAGATGGGACCCTAACCAGTACTACCACTTGAGATCAGACTGGATTTGGGAGTAATGGCATTGAAATTGAGGTACTTCACATTCTCCCAAGTTCCAAGACTGGATCCACACCATCAGATGGTTTAGTATCATATCCAAGACACTTGTTTGAGAAGTGGTGGTGGTGGGTCTTATTTCTCTGCAGAGGTGCAGTTGGTGTCTTCTAAAGCCCCAGCTGATGAGGCTGAAAATTTAGAAATGAACTGAAGCAATTAAATTCATTTCTGTTTATATTGAGATTTATGGCTTGTATGCATTTTAGTTGTCAGAATACACTGACTGCAGAAGTGTGTTTTGGCTATAACATTAAACTACAATCAGTGGTGATGCTCTCGTTCTGGAATCTTTATATAGAATCATCCCTTTGTTGGGATTTTTCTAGTTCCACTCTGACCCAAAATGGTAGATTATTCTTTACCCCCCTATGAGTAAACAGGAGGGCAGACTTGTTATGACAACCACTCTAGAAGAAGAAAAGCTCTGAATTCAAACCAGCCATACCCTGCTTAAAAATTGACCTTATGTCACATCCTGCCAATGGTAGAAGGATTGGGTAAATTCTAATATTAGTATTTTACCTGAACTACTCTGCCATTGGCAGGATGTGATATACGAAGTGTCTTCAATAAGTTTCCAGACCTTTTTTGTACAGGCATTTGAAATTGTTATAGACTCTTGAAAATTCAGTATGTTATTGCTATACATCTTATGAGATGACTGACCAATTTTTATGATTTCAGGTTTAAATGAACAGCTACAACAGGAATTGGAATACACCCTACTAAAGCCTGATTGTCACAGCTGGTGAATTTCAAAAATGCAATCTGGACATGATGACACTTTAGAAGAACGATATGCAATAACATTCTGTTTTAAACTTGGAAAAATGCCACAGAAACGTATGGAATGCTTTAGACTGCTTTTCGACCATCTTGCATGAATTGAGCAGGAGTTTTTGAGTGGCATAAGAGATTCAAGGAAGGCAGGGAGTCTGTGGAGGATGATGAGAGGTGTGGGAGGAGTAAGGAAGTCAGAACACCAGAGTTGATTGGCCAAATAAAGAATTTCATAGATAAGGACTGTTGTGTGTCTATAGAGATAATAAGTGCACAGTTTGATGTCAGTGTGGGAACTCTACACACAATTATTCGCGAGGAACTGAAGATACAGGTGATTTGCGCGAAGTTTGTCCCAAGGGTGCTCAGAGAAGATCAGAACGAAATACATTGTCATGACAGCAGGGAGATGGTTGAGCTGATCAATTCAGATCCTGTAGTTCTTGATGCTCTGGTGACCTGCGATGAAAGCTTGATCTACTGCTATAACCCAGAGACCAAGAGACAGAGTTCCCAGTGGAAGTATGCTGGCTCTCCCAGACCCAAGAAGGCCAGACAGAGCAAATCCACCCATAAACTTTTGATGATCCCTTTTTTTGACAGCACTGGCATGATCTACATGCACTGGGTTCTCACTGGACACAGTCAACAAGGAATGCTATGTTGAGGTTTTAAGGGAGTTCAGGAAGAGATTCCTTGGGAAGAGGCCAGCACTGTTCAAATCGGGTCAGTGGCATTTCCACCAGGACAATGCACCAGTCCACAACTCCATCCTTGTCACAGACTATTTGACCAAGATGGGCATCAAGACAGTTCATCACCATCCCTATAGTCTAGATCTTGCTTCCTGTGACTTTTGGTTATTCTTTAAGCTCAGAAGCTATCGTTATGAGACAATTGAGGAGATGAAAGAGGAGATGAAAGAGGCTGTGATGAAGATCATTGACACGCTCACACAAGAGGACTTCCATGGGGCCTTCAAGAAGTTGTTGAAATGGTACAACAAGTGCATTGCAGCTGGAGGAGATTATTTTGAAGGGGACTAGAATTTCATGTGTGTACTATCAATAAAAGTGCCAATACGAAAAAAGTCTGGAAACTTATTTAATGAGCCTTGTAAGGTCAATTCTTAAGTAAAGTACAACTGATTTGAATTCAGAGCTTTCCTTCTTCTAGACTGGTTGCCGTAACTAGTTTGCTTTTCTGTTTACTCGTAGGTAGGTGATGGCGGATGGATTCATGCCTTTCTCAAAGATAAAGATAAATGCTAACAACCTTGTCCAGGATTTAAACTTGGTTTACCAGGATCATTTCCTGTAAGGATAAATGTTATACCACATGGGCATTCTAATCTTAGTAAGGGTTTAACAAAATGTCAATTTTGTATAGGTTATCATTTTAATGGCATGGGTACACTAGCCAGTTTAGAATGATTAGATTTGTTTTTTTTTTCTTTTTGTCTTATCCAGAGAACTGTTTCATGTTGTATTATAAAGCTATTTTAAATAAAATTTGATATTTAGTTGGCAAATGCTTTTCTTTTTCTTTTCTTTTTCATCAATAATTCCCTTTTATAATGTGGATAGGATAAGCCAACAGGATTAAATTAGGGTGGTGTAACAAGCACAAATACTGATTATCTCTAAATACTTTTGAGATTATTTGGATTTAATTAGGCAATTCATGCTTTCTTTCAAATAACGATTGCAAATAATTGTAGTTACTTTATACTCCCTTATTTAAATGTACAATTTTATTGTCGTGACATTACGAATTATGTAAATATTAGACATTTTGAATAAATGAACATGTGACTATTATGATTCAAATATAAAGCTGATTTAAGAAATGAAATGACACTTTAAACAAAGTTATGAATTTGTATTTTCATCATTTTGATTTCAAACAATTTTGTTCTACTTAGTCATTCTAAAAGTTGTTTTTAATTTAAGATTTAGTAAAGTTAAGTTACTGAGTCTGAGTAAGAAAGTTAAAAATAAAACTAAGGTGTGTTTACTCTTCATTTGAAATAATCATAAAAATAACCTGCTAATTACTTACTATTTACTAACAGAACATCCTGGGACAAAACACCTAAGTAACATTAACTGTTGCACTATATTTGTATGCATAAAAACTAACCTGATTTTTTTTCTCATAGCCAATGAGGATTTATACACGGGTGAGTCAAAAATTTTGTAAAATTTTGGTAACATGAGACACAATTCAGCATCTCCAGATGATTTTGCAAAGATTGAGAAGGAGACAAACCACACTGGACAGTCAGATGCTGAGCTCGCCTGATACTCTCTAATAGCTACTTGCCAGGATTTGCCTCTATGATTTGGAACACAACCTTGGAATCCATGGTTTAAGGTCTGGCTGATCTTGCCTGATTATTGAGGTTCTTGCAACCCAAATGAAAATTCTTGAACCATCTAGTTGCTGTATTGTAAACAATTGTGCCTTCAACAAATGTTTTTGGTTGCTTCTGTGACATTATAGCCCAATTTAAACTTGTAAAGCATAAGTTCCCTAATTAGACTATGTTGCATTTTCATCTGTGCAGCTTTCAAATCACACACAAAGGGAAGCAATGCATAATGAGTCAGTGTACCAACTACAGCTTGAACTGCTTTGGTCACATGATATAAGCACTCGAAACTAGCATGTACTAAAATATTGCAGAATTTTTGACTTATCCTAGCATATCAGGTCTGAGTGAGAATTGTGATAGTTTATATAAATTTTTGAAACAAAAAAAAAGTGTAGGAGTTCTTTGAATTGTTTCATTTTTTTTTTTTTAAACAAGCACTAATAGCTAGCAAAATGGTTTTAGACTGTAATTTCCACTCAAAATTTAAAACTTTTTTTTTCTGTATTACTGTGTCATAGACTCTAATGGTACCACTTCATTGTTATGTAAAAATCAATGTTAAAATAGGTATCACTTTCTTTAATCAAAGAAAAGCTTTTTCTGTGCCAAATTGAACTTGTGTTACCTAGACTTTTTATTTTTAGATTGTTATTTTTCTTTAAAAAATCTTTTTTTTTTTTTTCAATTGTGAGTAATGTTTTTTGGGGGGTGCAGGGAGTTCAGTTGGGGGTTAGCTTAGTGTTGGGGGTTTGAGAACTGGTTAAGATTTTTCTTTCTTTTCAATTTTTGCAATTAGCTTAGATCTAAACAAAAACTAATTTTGGGTTGATATCTTTAATTGGCGATTCCAAAATAAATGTTTTTAGTTTCAGTAGTTAGATGAAATTTAAGTGAATTGATAGATTAAACAATATTTTTAAACTCTTACCATAGAATTCGATGCATACATTCTTAATGAAAAATAAAATTGTCCAGGAGGAAAATTGTGACTTGTTGGCAAGGCTTACAATATGGTTTGATTCCTGTTTCTTTTATTTAATGGCATATCAAATTTTGTGAGTTATTTAATGGCAAAGCTATCTTTGTAGAAGAACATGGGTGGTAATATTTAACCCCTAACTGATGGAAATTGGGGGTTCATAACTTTCCCAAGTGAATGTAATAATGTGATTAGAGTTCAAACTTATTTACTATAATGTCATAGTCCAGCAAGTTCGTCTCTGTATCATGGGGACTCCCCTCAACTTAGAATATATTATCTCCTGCACAGAAGAATAAGACCGCCCCAAAAAAGGAGTGTTCTGAGTATGACATTAAACTGATTGTGAGGTTTCAGTTTTGGAGATCTGTATTGTGGATTACCCCTCCCCTTCATTGCCATTACTCCCAGGTCCACTCTGATTCAGAGTGGTAATACCTATTAGGATCCCATCTATTGGTCAAGTAGATTTGTTTAAAAATGAATACTTAATAGGAGTGTGTGGAAAAAAGGCTTAAGAAACAAATCACAAAAAAATGTAAATATGAACATATAATGAATGTGATTATTTAATCTTTTAGCGTAAAATAACCCTAGATGGATTGACATACCATTAAAATTGATCAATCATGCCCATCTAAAACATTTGGATACCTTGTATCACCTCCAAATTATACCCTTATAGTTCACTGTTCCTCATAACTCCTTACAACCCCTTAAAAGGGTATTTGGATCTCATTGGGAAACGCTATAGCATTATTATTTGTGGATGGGTAAGCTTCAGTTGGAAAGACGATCTTTACTGCTACAATAATTTTTCAATTTGAAGGTTTGCTTTGCATAATACTTATCCTTGTACAAAATAGAATTGCCAGTTAAATAATTTTTGTCTCCACCCGCTTAATTTTTAATGTTTTTTTAGAGGGCCGTATAGATTCTCTTAGGAAACACTGATTTAATCCTAATGAAAAAGTTTGTAAGTAAACTCAAAATTTAAATAAAGATTTTTTCTAATGATTAAAAAAATGCCCTCGGTATGACACTAAACTGCATATGATAGTGAGGCTCCAGTCCTGGAGTTTGAGGAATGTGTAGTAGCCTTTCATTGCCATTACTCTCAGGTCCACTCTGACCCAGTGTGGTAGTACCCCTTTATTGCCATTGCTCCCAGGTCCACTCTGGCCCGGAGTAGTAGCACCTGATAGGGCCCTATCTATGGGTTAAATAGAACTAATAGCATACTAATGCTAAACTGAATTATTTGAATGAACTGAATAGCTTGAAATAGAAATGTTTTTGACAATCAAACCGTACTTACATTTAAACTGCGTGCTTATGCTTAACTGAATTACTTGAAATAGAACTGTTTTTCGGCATTAAGACTGTATTTACACTTAACTGAATTGTTACATATAACTGCTTAAATAGTTTGAAATAGAAATATTTTTGACCATTAAACTGTGTACTTATGCTAAACTGAATTTTTTTAAAAAGAACAGATTATTTACATAAAAATGGATTTAGTGTTAAATAACCTACAAAGGTTGATATGCCATAAAACCCAAGAAACCAACCAACCAACCAGAGTGGTAGTACCTGTTAGGATCCCATCTATGGGTCAAATAGAACTGTTCAATCATTTATTAAGGATTTTATTATTATTAGTTATTTGAAACTATACAATTGTGTACAAATTGTTTGTATTAGATAGGAATACTTGATAAATAAAATTACTGATGTTAAATAACAATACTTGTAACAGAGTGTTCGCCAATGGTCTGAGAGACCAGGGTTCAATCCCATGTTGCGTCATACCAAAGACTTTAAGAATGGTACTTGATACATCCTAACTTAACACTCAGTGATATAAGGTATGTATCAGGGGTAAAGTGGAGCAATCCAGGGAAAGAAGTAGTGCCCTCTCCTACACCTCAGTGTAGTAGCTATTGAAAAAGGAGCCTTCTGGTCGCCAATTTTACTTACTTGGGACCTTGTAAACAAATGATTAATATTAAATAGAATTATTAGATGACAATATTTGAAATCATTTAACTGTGTGCAAAGAAATGAATTTTAATTCATTTAAAAATGAAGTTACCTACAAACTGTCTGCTTGCAAATTCATTATAAACTGGATTTGGCATTAAATAACCCACAAGGGTTGATATGCCATAAAACACCAACCAACCAAATTAAAAATAAAAAGTAGCAAATTTGGATTAAAAAGAAACAAATTTTTCCTATGAATCGAAAAGTCGAGTAAATATTTAATAAATTTTGAATATTGCACATTTGTAATTTATTCTAATATGAAAATAAAATCATTTGCAGAAATTTTTGAGATGAGGTTTGATAATTTATATTATTTTGAGTATTCAGAATATTGTCCTCATCTTTGTTATTATATATGCAACATTTTGGCAGATGTGCCCTTCGGCCTTCTTCTGGTGATTCTTGTCAAATTTAGGGAACCTTCAAAGAACTTTGAAGAAAACTCTTTATTTGATCCATGGGAGTAGATTTCTCTAATTCTGTTAACCATGACCAGGCACAAGTATTCCTTGTTATTTTCACCTGTCGTCAGGATTGAATCTGCAACCTTCAGATGATTTCACTTAGTAAATAGTTGACCAAAGCTTGGCCTACAATTTCCTGCTGCAAAAGTCAATAAATAGTCCTGGATAGTATTGGATGATACTCTAGGATATATGGTATATTTAAAAGATTCTAAACTATTTATATTTGTATTTTGCTTTTATTTTTTTTATTTCAATTTTGTTAGTGCCTAGAAAAAAAAAGATTGAAAACACAAAGTGAAAAAAATTCAATATTTCCATTCAAGTCTCATTTCTTTGTGGTCTGTCAACTTGCTTTCTATACGTCTTGAAAAAAGAATATCTATCCTGTAAGCTGGTTTGATTGTGGAAGTGATACTCATGTAGTATATCTTGAGTAAGAATAGGCTAATAGAACCTATCACTTTACAAGTTTGAATTTAGTTTTCCTTCTCTTAGACAAGTTGTCATACCAAGGCCAAAGAGCACAGTCTGCCCTACTATTTACACATAACTGGAGAGAGAATAGTTACATTCATTCTTTTCTCAAGGGTTATTAGCATTATATAAAACAGCCTCATTTAGGATTTGGATTCTGATAGCTGAGTCCATTTTCTATAATGATTGCCATTATGCTATAACCACTTCCAAAAAATACCTTGATCTTAATCATAAATTCATCTTTTTTTTTTTTTTAATATTGCCAAAATAAGTCTATTATACATTTGTAAGTTTTTATCAAATCCACAAAGAAATAATTTGCTGTTATTTATTGTACATAGCTATCACTTTTTTCCCCTGTGCATTTTTAGACCTAAAAGTTGGGAGTATGTATCATACATAAAAATTAGATATTAACTCTTTATCCAGCTATATGCAAAACTATATTCAGCATGACTGAATGTAACTTTCATCTCTTAACCAAATTAACTAATGTGTAACAACTACTTCTGTTTTATGCAACTACAGAGAAATAATCGCTGGAATGTGTGTGTGTTTATAATTGTTTTTCTTACCGTAAATTTATGTTTGCTTCAAGATTGTTGTGTTTTTGTGTGAACATGTCCATGTGTTTGCTCCAAAACATAAGTGAACTCTATAGAGTTTTATTTTTAATTAATACACACCAGATAAAAAGTTAAATGATTGTTAAATTAGCTGCTACAACTTCCAAAATGTCTGCATATTATATACAAAATGAGTTATTTATTTTGTTATCTATATTTTTGTTGTTCCCATTTAAGACTGTGTGTTATACATGAATGTATATTATACACTGATAATTATGGTATAGGACTTTAACTCTGACAATTAGAATTAGAGCCTCACCATTAGATGCAGTTTAATGTTATACCCAAGATATCCCTTTTTGGTAGGTGAGGTTCTTACCCCTCTGCAAGGAATGTTATCAGTATATTGTAAACCATGCTGATAGTGTAATCTTGATTATGTGACTATATAATTACACACTGTTTGAATGTGTGTATAGTATATGCTTGTAGACTTTAAATTCTTTTGTAACAAATCAAATGTTTTGGATATTTTTAGTAATACCGGCCTCTCAAGGTTTTATAACTAATGCATCTTGTAAAGCATCAGGATAAGCAAAATGATTGATCTCCAATGATCCGTGTCTCCACTTCCATACACATGCATTAACATCATTATCTCTACAGGGTACCAAAAGATACACTTTTCTTTTCCTCTTTATCCCCACAACAACAACAACATACATATGTTATGCTCTTCTTCTGATATTTTTTTCTCTCTTTCTCCCAAAGAACCTAATACTGCTGTTTTCTTTCTTTGTAGACTCTTTTATTGAATGCTGCTCACTGCATCTGCTTTCTTTACCGCAGTGCTTAAGACCTCATCTCAAACTCTTTGTGATTATTTGATTTCAGATGTCGGATAATTGAGAAGCTTGTTCATAGTGAAGCAGAACATTCTAAGATAGCATTGAAATTACAATAGCGGAGCAGATGAATGCCATAGAGTAAGAAAAGTAGTCAAGTCTGTGATACTAGCATGTGTATTATCTAGATTTGTTTTGTGCTTAACAAGGTAGGGAAAGAAGAAACATGATTATTTTTATTTTTTTTAGTAGATGATTAAATCTTTAAAAAAAACTGGAAGATTACTTGGCATTGATAAAAGAATTCATTTGATGCCAGTGTTTATTGACAAATACTTTTCATAGTTTCTTTTCTATGTCTGTCAGTTTTGTGGATCTGTGTCTGGGTAAAATTGTATGGAAGATCAGCAGTTGCCCATGCTGCAGGTCTCCCTGTCTTATTCCTCATGACACTAATGTTATCCAAATAAAGGGAAAACTGCTATAACACCTGGCATTAATGTCACCATGCCAGAATGTGTGTATGTCAGATAGAGATAGCATTCATCTAATGTGGGTTAAGCCAACTCCACATGTTGAATCAGACATCTCAGATCGCTGTGTTTGGCAGCATCAGCTCTCACAATGTCCAGCCATTCATGGTTCCATTGACAGACACCATAAAGACATGGGCTGGATATCGGCTGCAAGCTTGATTTCATGGTGGCTAGCCAGGACCTTAGCTGACTGCCTTGTTTTTTCCATTCATGAACAGGGGTTAGTGAAATTGCCTGATCATTTTTAATCCAGGGCACCACAGGGCGTGTCCAAACCAATGGAATCTTTGGCATAGTACTCCTTGGAGACATTTGAGTTTGCAGCACCAGTGTAGCTCATTGTTGTGGAGGTATGATCATGTGGGAAAACTTCAAGGATGCAGACAGAAATTGATATTGATATTCAACAAAAAAGAGTTTTAATTTGACAGAATGAGGTTGAATGCAATGTTGGACTGTGTTAGGGATTCCCAGTTTTGCCACTTGACTATGGCAATGTTACCCTACGATTTTGTTAGGGGATTTGAATTTAGTTTTCTGTCTCCTCGACCAGGTATTCTTACCAAGATTAAAACGCCCCGTCTACTGATAGTTCGGTGGACAAGAGATTGATTAATGTCTTTTTGAAGAATGTTTGTATGAAATGAATTCTCAACAACCTTGTTAAGAATATGAATTTTGCCCTCAGAGTCTATTTTCTATGAATATAAACAGACTTTATCTGACTTTATCCCATGCAGACAAGTAAGACATCCCTCCCACAAAAAAAGGATGTCCTGAGCATGACACTAAACTGTCTCTTGGAGATCTACAAAGTGTGGAGTATCCCATCATTGCCATTACTCCCTAGTTCACTTAGTTCTGGAGTGGTAGTACTTATTTGGGTCAAATAGATCTGTTTAAAAATTGTTTTCATTTGGTGGGAATATGTGAAAAAAAAACAAACAAAGTCCTCTTAAGAAACAGCAACATAAAAAATCTAAATATGAATGTACAATGAATGTGATTCTTTAACCTTTAGGCATAAAATAGGCTTAGATAAGTTGATATGACATTAAAATCGATCATTGGTGGAAATTCAAGAAATATTGAGTTATTTTGTAATCATACTATTGTGGAATCTTTACCGTATTTATTTATTTTTTATGGATGTATCGGTTGTAACTTTGATTTCTTAGTTATTAGTATTTCCTTAATGGTCATTTCCTTTTTTTAAAAAATTTTTTTTTTAGGGGGAATGTTTAAGAACCTCAGAAATACCTGTAGAAAACTTTTGCATTTTTACTTTATATAATAAGTAATCCCAGATGTTAGCATTGAATAAAGCACTTGAAGAGTCTGAAAGAAGATATCTTATAACATGTCCGAACTGGTGCAAAAGCCTGATTTTTTTTTTTTTTTTTTTTTCAAACTTGATGTGCTTCTTTTCTAGAAAACCTGAGTGTTAGATATCTTTCAGGTTGATAGAATCAACATATCCTTATTATAATTCTATGTTGTATTTAAGCTGATTTAAAGGTTGCCTTTTGGTGGGCACAAAGTTCCTTGTTATGCTTTATGTAATTTAGAAATTATTATCAATTGCACATAAATAATGCAAGATTAATGTAAGTTGGTGACCTTTGTCGAGGTTGACTCGAAGGCTCCCTTTTTAATAGCTACTACACCAAGGTGTTGGGGAGGGTGCCACTCCATTCTCTGGATTGCTCCACTTTACCCTTGATCCTTACCTTATAGTGCTGAGTGTTAAGCCAGGCGGAATCAAGTAGGATTTTTTGAGTCTTCGGTATGACCCGACCTGAGGTTGAACCCTGGTCTCCCAGACCATTGGCGAACACTCTACTCACAAGCTGTTTAAGTGTTAGCGTTAGTTGACCTGATGAAGGCTTGTTTGTTTATAAAACCTCCTTGTGTGATCTGCTGCAAAGATTCCTGTGATTTATAAAATGGATGATTCAGAATTGTATGGTGCAATTCACTCAAATACTCAAGCTATTGATAAAAAGTTGAGAATTGCAATTGGCATTATTAAAGAAAAAAACTCAGCCACCTGTGAAACTCAAACAATTTTGTCTAGTTCTTTCATGAACTAGACAAAATTGTTTGAGTTTCACAGGTGGCTGAGTTTTTTTTGACAAAGAGAGGTGTCTTGTTGAAAATACTGAGATATTTTATTGAATGGGGAAAACTACTTATTTGTTTTAATCTTGATTTAATTTCAAAAGAATAAAAAATAAAGGAGATAATTGTAGCATGTGTAAGATCTGAAAATTTTCCAAGTTGGGATACCCACAAAAGTATCTATAACTTGGCTTCTGGTTGTTGAATCAACTCAAAACCAATTTCATTTCCATTACTGGTCAAATGTTTGGCTACTTTACCAAAGTTTATGCTGAAATATCCTTTTTTTTTTTTTTTTTTTTTTGTCAATAATATATATATATTTAAACAGGTTTGATTAGATAAAATCGAGTGCTTGTTATTTTGAAGATTTTTCTTTTTTTTCTTTCAAGAGTCCTTATGATTTTTTTTTTTTTTTTTGTTACAATCTTGAAATTTATTAATGGTTACTCCAAAGGATCTATTTGTGGTATACTGAGTACTTTCAGTTTCTATCAGAACCATTATCAAGGTAATGTTGTATGATTATTTCTAAATTAAAACTTTTTAATATTCAAATTAATTTATTACTTTTATCACTAAAGTGAGGATTGTTTATATATATATATATATATATATAATCTCTTAGTGATACCAGTTTTATAGTATTGGGTAATGTAAACTGAACTTTTAAGAAAGATTTAAATTAGTTATTTTATGAACTATAATAACATTGATTTTTATCTTCAAGTACTACATATATTTTAACTGAATAATTCTTCTGTTAACTAATAATTTTAGTCTTGCTGAAAGAATCTGAAAACAAGTACAAATCAGGATAATACTTTTGAAAAATGGAACCTACAAGTTTTTATTATACCAAAATGTTGGAATACATAATCCAGATTTACTTTTTGTAGTCATGGTAAATAAATAAAACAAAAATTGTTTAGAAACCTTGGTGACAATTTTAAAAAATGTCTTTAAAGAAAATTCCAGTTCAAAGCTGTCTTTGCTGGTTGCACCTCCCCCACATTGCACTAAAATGGGTATTTACCATAATCCTATGTGTATAAGACTCATGTTTTTTCATCCAAAATAGTATCTTTAGTTGAGAACTCAATCCCTTTCTTTTTCTCGAACTGAAAACAGACAAAATCAGGGCAAATTGGATTTATTTGTTTAGTGGAAAGATAATATCTATTTTATGTGTTGCAACAAAGGGAAATAAATCTTTCATAATGTTTCTCTAAGTTTTTTTCTGGATTTCTTTGCATCTAAATACCTGTATGAGTTTGGAAATCCTTCAAAGGTAAAAATATCATAATTTGTGATAAAAAAAAATACAAAATGATGTATAATTTCAAAATAAGTTTTTGTAATCTGTATGAATCACAAAGTAAACAAAATGTTGCATTTTTTCCTTTTTTCTTTTTTCTTCTTTTTTCACAAGTTTTGGTAATTTTCTTTGCTCTAAAATCAGCTGCATTTTAAATAAGCTTTTTCCCCTGGAATTTTTCTGCTTTTTAAACTGTCTTATATAATCCCTAGTGATATATACACAAAGGATTATGGTATTTACTATTTATCTAACTCATCCATCACAGACAGTATTCAACACACTCTGCTTAAAAACAGAGTACAGCTAATTTGAATTCAGGGGTTTCCTTCTCCTAGACTGGTTGCTATACCAAGGCTAAAAAGTCCAATCTGTCTTATTATTTACCCATCGCTGGGGTTGGGGCAATAGATGAATTTATGCTTTTCTCAGGGGCATTGATGTGGAGTTAAATCTAAATAACTGTGTTCGGGATTTGAACTTGGCTTGCTTCATCCATTTCTTACAAAGACAACAGTTGTGCTATGCACACATCTTGATTTAAAAGGGTAAAATCAAAGTTAGTCCTTGATGTCTGAGATATTCTAAAAGGAAAATAATTTCTAGAGTTACCTATTCATACATATCAGGTGCTCATAGCATAATGATGATGATCATCATGGAATTATCAACTAGAGTTCAAATCCTGGACAAGGCTGTTTGCATTTCACTTGGCGCTAATGCCCTTTGAATAGGCATGAATTCATCTGTTCTCTCTCTAGCTATGGGTAAATATTAGAGCAGTCTGGGCTCTTTGAATTCAACCCTGCTGTACTTTGCTTAAAAATTGACCTTGTGTCACATTCTGCTTGTAGCAGATGAGTTGGGTAAATGTGTACCTATTTGTACATATGAGACTCATCACACTAAATTCAGCCTTGTGTCAGAACTGCCTCTTACATGTTTATAATATAAAGTGTATATATTCTTGTTTGCATCTTTATATGCTTTCAAACTGGACATTATTTTTTAATCATTTAAATAATGTACCCCATTGGCTGGGGCTGTGGAATACACTGACTATACTCCTACTAAGTGGTAAGACCTCCCCAATAGTTGGAGCCACCTGTTGGCTGTAGATGGTGACCTGTAATGCCTTAGGATGGGATCCTGGTGGCTAAGCAGTCTGTGACCCAGGTACTAAGTGGACACATGACCTGCTAGACTCCACTTTGGCCTTTACTTGAGTTCAGCAGTGATTGGGGAGGCCTGATCTGATCAATCAGCTGATTATGTTAAACCTTAATACCTAAATGATTAAATCCTGACTGTATTCTACAAATTGTTCTTATGGCTAACAAACACAACCCTTTTTATCTTAGAAGTGCAAGACAGTGGTGGCTGAGGGTCAACCGTGTTGATAGAAACAGTTAATGAAAATTATTTCTACCAATTTATTGATACACATGAAGTTGAACAATTATTTCTACTAATTTATTAATACACATAAAATCCTATGTATAAAAAACAAGATTTGGCATTAAATCCCTCACAAGGGTTGATATGCCATTAAACAAAACAACCAGTCAACCATTCCAATATTTAATATTGCAGAGATATCTATAAATTAACAATCAGAATTCATTCTTTTCTAAATAGAAGACTGAATATCATTGTAGAATGTTGTTATTTTGAGAACCAATCATAATGGTTATCATTGTAAGAAAATAAAATATGCAACTTGAACTTACTTCATGATAATGCCCTTGGGAAAGGCATGAATCCATTTCTTCTCTCCCCCTATATAGGTAAATAGACTGGATTTTTTAGTCTTGATAAAGCAACCAAACTAGGGGAAGGAAAACTCTGACTCCAAACCAACTGTACTCCACTTAAAAATTGACATAGTGTCTCATCCTTCTTGTGGTGGAAGGGTTGGGCAAATACATACATATATTAGCAACTCAATGGTTTTACCAGTGGTTTACTAAATACTAAAAGTAAATTTGAGCTAGTTTTATCAAAATTTTTGAAAATTTTCTTTTAAATAAATTTTTCTTGCAAGACAAGTGTATGTCAACTATAGTAAACTTTTCGCTGTATCCCAGAAAAAAAAATTTTCATTATTCATTTAAATATTTTTTGTAACCCTAATTTTAATTCCAAAGTCAATCATGCCAAAACTAGGATCACTAAACTTGAATCTCATTAAGGATAGAAAATTTCTAATTGATACAAGATGTAAGTAAATATCTAATATTATAATATTATTGATCTACAAGTCAAATGATTTGCAATATTTTGGTAATGTGAGGCATAATTTGGTAGTTCTGGATTCTTTTTGCCAGTCTTGAAGGTGACGAACCACATTGGATTATGAGCTGCCATTGAAGTTTTTGAATTTCTTAAATCATCTGTTTAATGTACCATAATCAGCTGTGCCTTCAACTTTTGCATAACAAATGTTTTTGACTGTTTCTATGGCATTATGGCCTAGATTGAACTCATAAAGTGTAAGTTCCAAAATTAAACTGTTACACATTCATCTGTGTGGCTTTCAAATCACACATAAAGTGAATCGATGCACAACATGTCAGCACACCAACTACCATGATACTACCAACCACAGCAGATACCTTCCATGGCTTGAACTACTTCATTCACGTGATATATGTGCTGCAAACTAGCATGTCCCAAAATATTGCAAAACTTTTGACTCATTCTAGTATTATTGATTTGCAAATAAATGTATAATCAATAATAAAAAAAAACAAACCTTGGCCTTAATTAGATTTAGACTAAAGATAAAATTTAACTGCTAAATGATGTTCATTCTTCCTCTGTCCCATAAATTTTTTCCTTCAGGTATGTGTGTGTATATATATATATATATATATATATATATATATATATATATATATATATATATATATATATATATATGAGGTGTGCTTAGCATAATGGTTATCATCGTATGAAATTAATGACTCAAATCCTGGATGAGGGTGTTTGCATTTCACTTTGCACTAATGCCCTTGAGATAGGCATGAATCCATCTGTTCTCCCTTCAACTATGTGTAAATAGTAATGTTGACTGGATTCTTTGGCTTTGGTTAGGCAATCAGTCTAAGAGAAGGAAAAGTTTAAATTCAAAACAGCTTTAATCGTGTTTAAAGATTTATCTTGTGTCGCCATCTTAACCCTAGTGGAAGGGTTGGGTAAATACATACATTCATGCATATATTTTATATAGTAAACGTAGCAACTATTATGAGATAGAGGAAACATTAATTGTACACAAGATATTTATTTTGCAACATAATCTCCTTCATTGTCAATCTACTTAATTCAGTATTAACCACATGGATCAAACATTGTAAAGTGAAATTTTCAAATCCTTTCTACTGCTTATTATTAAAAGAATTTTTATTCATAAAAGTGAATGTCAAAAGAATTTAATTTGAAAAAGTTTAAAGTTTCTTTACGGAAATAATTTATAATATAACCAGTATGCTTTTAATGTAAAGCAAACAAGATTGTTTTTAAAATTTTATTTTTTTTTGTGTCATAAGATTTGTAGTATTTAGGGTACGATATAGCGATGTCAACCAAACTGAGAAATTAAGGAGGCCTTCAGGTCACCTTCGACTATGGTCGTCAACTTACTTACAATATTAATGGGAGGCACTTGTGGCAGAATGGTTATTGTTGTAGGAAATGGACTTGGCATCTCAGGTTTAAGAACCTGGACAAGGCCGTTTGCATTTGCTATAGTGCTTATACCCTTGAAAAATGTATGAATCCTATTATTCTCCCTCTAGCTATGGGTAAATAGTAGGGCAGACTATGCGTTTTAACATTGGTATGGCAACTAATCTAGGAGAAGGAAAACTGAATTAAAATCAGTTGGATTTTGCTTGAAAATTGGCTTTGTGTTACATCCTGCTTGTAGTGGAGTGGTTGGGTAAATACATACAATGTTGTTGTAATAATGATGAAGAGTGCATAAAATTTCATCGTATATGGCTATTGGGGTGTGATTTGGGGTACGATTTATCCTGGTTTGGTCACTCGGAAAAGGTGGGGGGGTATCTGATGTTGGAAGACCTGAAATGTCAAAAAGCAGTTAACATCACTGAGGATGTGACCTGACGCATTGGAAAATGTATGTACCCAATCCCTCCATCTTAGGCAAGATGTGACATACCGTCAAATCAGTGTCTGCTTTTGAAAAAGGTTGGACTGCTCCAACTAGAGTCAGTTACTGTAACATCTGGCGGATACCAAAATTCAAATATCATTTGCATATCATCAACTGAAAATCTAAGAAGTTCCATTTGCTAATGGTTCAATTTGATCCTTACCCATTAGCATTACAACCTGTTTTCATGGATGACAATATCCAACCCTATAGAACTGGTATATATCTGCAGTATAACGCCGTTGATACTTGTCCATGTTCAAGAGAATTTGAGTTATAATTCACAAGAACAGAATTTGTCTACTGGCAGATTTTGCCATTCCAGCAGGTCACTGAGTGAAAATAAAATAAAAGTGAAAAAAAAAACTGAGTAAATATTTCTATGCATATTTACTCAACCTCTTTGCACAAGCATGATGCAACACAAGGTCAACTTTTTAGTGGTGTCTGAATTCTGTTTTCCTTCTCTGAGACTAGTTACCATACCAAGTCTAGAAACCCCAGTATGCTTTTTTTTCCTTCTTTTCATAGCTGGGAGGAGTAGAGAGTGATTTATGGCTTTCTCAAGGGCATTAGTGTGAAATGAAATGCTGATGGCCTTATCCAGAATTTCATCTTGGCTCACCAAATATATTTCCTATGATGATAAACTTTATTTCACATAGAAGATATATGTTATAAGCTGTGAACAGAGAAACCGAAATTGCTGTAGCTCCAAAAAAAAATAGTTATATTGCTATAAATATATTTTTGTCTATACGTCGATCTGAATAAATCAATGCAGTAAATAGTATTTTTTTCCAACAAGGCCAAATTTATGGTGAGGAAGAAAACAAGATGCTTTCCACCCGGTTAGAAGAGAAATAAAGTGGGTATATGAATGCTTGAACCATTCCTTTATTTCTTTCTTTTGATTTTTCTTTAGTGTGTGCATAGGCAATTGCTGAGAATCATGTACTTCTTGACTGTGAAGAAAAGCAGCTATTAGCTTGCCATTCATTGATTTGTTCACCATGTTTATTTTTATCTTGGCTTGCTCAAAAGTTGTTTCTGCAGCCATTTAGCTCTATGTCAAATCCTACCCTGTTGACAGGGTCTACAATTCTCCAACTTCATTACCCAACCCTTCTGCATGAGCGGGATGTGACACAAGGTCAATTTTCAAGCTGAGTTTAACATGTTTGAATTCAGTTTTCTTTCCCCTAGAATAGTTGCTATAGAAAGGTTAAAAAGCCCAGCCTGGTCTACTATTTACCCCCAGCTGGAAGGAGAATAGTTGGGTTCATACCTTTCCCAAGGGTATTACCACAATGTGAATGCAAACAGCTGTTTCCATTTTCTCAACCGTGTCTATTTCTTACAACTATTGGCTCAGTCAGCTGGGGCTACAGAATACACTGATTGCATCTCTGCAGACGGGTAAAACTCCCCCTAATGAGTGTCCTGGATATGACACTAAACAATCTGATGGTGAGGATCCAGTAATGCTGGAGCTTTGGAATGCAAAGTACCCTTTTATTGCCATTACTCCCAGGTCCACTCTGGTCTTCAGTAGTAGCACCTTATAGGATCCTATCTATGGGTAAAATAGAAATAAACTGTGTACTTACACTAAACTGAACTGTTTGAAATAGAACTGTTTTTGAGATTTAAACTCTGAACTTAAACTAAACTGAATTGTTTAAAACTTTTATCAAAATGACTTAATTCAGTGTTAAATGGTCTGAAAAGGGTTGGTTCGCTGTAAAACAAAACAATCAATCAGCCAAATCTTACAACTATAACCTATAACCATTACACCAAGGAGGTCTCCTTCAGAGTATTAAGACTCCCACATAAAGGGTGTCCTCCATTTAGTGGTGAGTCTTCAGTTTTGGAGCTCAGGAGAGTGTGGAGTTATCCTATTGTTGTCATTACTTCCAGGTCAATGGAGTTGTAATACTTATTAGAGATTTGTCTGTTGATCAAATAGATCTACTTAAAAATTACTAGTATTAAATAGGAATACTTGAAACCATATAACTATGCAAATTATTTGTTTTAAGAGTTAATTGCAACCATATAATTGTGTGCAAATTATTAATGCTAGATAGGAATGTTTGAAACCATATAATTGTGTGGAAATTATTAGTATTAGATAAGTATACTTGAAACCATATAACTCTGATTATAGGGATAGTTACTAGTGTATATATTTTTTTTATTAAGTTATAATCGTTTAGAAATGATTTTCATTACTTTCTTTGAACCATATATTAAACAGCTTGTGAAAATGACTGACTTTGGTGTTAAATAACCCAACAGAGGTTGACATGCTGTAAAACCAGCCATGTCAAATTACATCTTATTTTTAAAATTTGGATCCTAATTAATTCCACATGAATAAATAGATGAGTGTTCTATAAGTATCATTTAATTGCTATTTCATTTGGGAAATTATAATGATTGAGATAAGCGCAAATGCAGATTCTATGCTATTACTAAATTGCAAATTTGATTGGAAATTGCTTTATTCTCTAAGTTAGGATATTTTGATGCTATTACACTATCTTTTAAATTTTCAGCCTGAAGTCCTGGGTGGGGTAATCCATGGTGTGAGGGGTTATAAAGGCTGTCTTTGGTAGTCATTAATATTGATGTCAAATTACATCAGATTTGTAGAATTCATACCATAATTAATTGTAAATAAATAAAAGGTAGTGATATTAATAGTACTTAATAGTTATCTCCCTTGAGTAATTATCATGATTAGAGTGAGCAAGGATGCAAACCTTACAATATCATTATCAATTATTTGCAAATTGGATTGGAAATTGCATTATTCTCTTAGTTGGAACATTTTACTATCATTGCACTAGCATATATCTCACTATAATGTACTATTTTTACTATTTTTAATGTACAAAATTGGATCATTCTAATGGATTCAGTTCTAATAACAAACCTAATATCAAAATTGTTTTTTATATACATAAAAACTCTTACTTCAATTTGATCTTTGTAAAAATGAATCTAACTAAGAGTTGCTGCATCTACTCAAAAACTTTTTGTGAATGAAAGCACTTTGGTTTTCTAGTTTAAATTGTTCAAATTTGTTTATTAGAATCTAAGATTTAATATTTTAGTAATAATTTGAACGATTTGAGTTTGTCTTCCAACTACAGGGCACCAATCCTCATTATTTGTAGTAGGTAAGTTAAGATTGTTTTCCTGGTGACTATGTTTACAACATTACTTCAGCTCTTCTGGAGTCATCCTCATATCAGAAGTGGGGGTGAGTGGGGTTTCTGCTTGGACATTTTAATGATGGCCATATCAGTGTATGCATACAGTAATATCCTGTTCCGACCTACCCAGTTTCCTGTTTAGTGCTACCCATTTTAGACTACAGTTCACTTTTTCAAACATATCTTTCTTGCAAATTTAGCATTGAATAATATTTGTGAATAGTCTCTGAAATAATTGTATACAAGGTGGTATAACAAACTATCGAGACTGAATCTTGAATTTTTAAAAATTTAACTGAAAATGTGTACATAACTGAGCAAATAATGTATATACTTGTGTAACGAACAACCTTTTAAGACCTTTTTTATCTCAAAAAATAAAGGGAGGAACCTTTCATTATAAGAGGTTTACATGTGTTTATTACATTCAATATATGATAAAAACACCTCTTTTGTGTCTAAAAATCAAGGGTTGCTCATTATTTGTGTGTATATACTATAATAAAAAGATGTCTAGACTTTTAGATGAGCCAGTTCCAATTCTCATTAGTTGTTGATCATCATTTTTTTTTTTTGTACCAAACACAGGATTGTACTTGTATGGCAAACTCTATTACTCAGCAGACCTTCAGTTCTATGCAACTTATTCTTCTAAATTGAAAAGACATTTCATCAGTAAGATCTGAGGATGTGGAGGACATTAAAAGACATATGATGGTGCAGCTTCACACCATATATAAAAAAAGAAGAAATTTTAGAGGTATTCTGACTCATGGAAGACTAGCTGGAATAAGTTCATTGAATGCCAAGGAGACTATTTGGAAGAAAAATTAATGTTTTGTTTATTGTTCATTTCTGTATTGGCAAATACAGGTTCAATGTTGATACTTTTAGAAAAATTTGTATTGTACTTTGGTTAATGTATCATATGTAGAAGACTAAACATACATAAAATTTTGTATTGTACTCTACATGTCATGATAGTAATATTTCACCAGTTTAGGAGAGTAGCTATAAAATGAGACATCACTGGTCTATTACATCATCATAAATTTGAAAATTATTGCTGGCATATGGTGATAATAATTGTATACTAATATATAAGCTATGGGTAAATAGTATGAGGGTAGATTGAAAAATTCATAGGCTGTCGTCATATCTACTGTTGATGACTTTTTTTTTATCAATGGGATCTAAGCACTGCAACATCAATGAAAAAAGTATGTAGACTGCAAGTGTGACTATATTGAAAAAATAAACCTCATTTGATCACAGAGTATCTTGGTCAGCCTATGAACTTTTCAACTGACCCTCATAGTGCAGACATTGTTCTTTTGCTTTGGTTAAGCAACCAGTCTAAAAGGAAAACTCTGAATTCAAGATTCAGCTTTACTTTGCTTAAAAACTGACCTTGTGTGACATATTGCTCATGATGGAGGGGTTGGGTAAATATATACTAATATGTTAGAAACTATGATTTGCACTTGTGCATATTATCACTTGTTTCCCCCAAAATGTACTGATCATCTGCAGGTTCACACAATGTTTTAGCCAGTATGAGTGGAAAATGGCCTTCAACTTGGTCATGAAAGTTTGTCTAAGATGTTGGAGAAAAGCTATCAAGCTCTTTCTATTTCTGTATTTGTTATAATTTTCTTCATCTCAATTTATAAAGCTGCTGTCTTCTGGTTTGTCTGGGGTCAGGTTCTACATAAAATTGTGTTGCTAGAATGGTTTCTTCCTGCCAGATATTTATCTAGCCTTTCTGCCATGGGTAGAAAAGGTAAAATTTTTAGTCAGAGGCTCTTCAGCACATAAATAAATTATTGAAAGCAGTGCTAAAAATTTGCTTAGCTTCCATTAGGGATCTCTACTCTTTTGGGCACCTCAGGCATCAAGCAGTGAATATGACCCTATCCTTTTTAGACAAGGAGGCATTCCTCTTGAAATTAAGCACTTCAATATATAGGCAGGAACTGAAGCCAAAGCTTTTATCTTACATAAACAAGTTTCTAAGTAGCCTGCTATATAACTTATCTAGGATAGTTTTTTTCTTTTTTTCATATTTTGCTTTAAAATTGCTTATTAAAAAGAAAATAGCTTATTAGAAAAGTAGGATTGATTGATTGATTGATTCACCTGACAAAAAGATAAAAATTTAGTTAACCTACTATATATACTTGGGTATCATGAGTCTTTCTGAGACCTAAATTTTAGCATTATATTAGGGGGAGTTGCACCATATGCAAGATACCTACTTTGTGTCTATAAATAGTTGGTCTAGGCTAATTGGTACGCCTACAATATCCTGCTGCAAAAGGTCTCATGAGTATATAAAGTAAAGGATATGGAGTAAAGGTCCAGTTTAGCATTTTACTTACATTGTAAATCAAACATTTTGATAAAAACTGAGGTTTAGAATTTAAAAAAACTGATATGCTAAAAATATCTTCTAGAATCCTATTAGTAACCACTGAAAATTTGATGGTCACAGCTTTCTCCATTCTTGAGTTATATGTTGATAGGACTCTGCCTCAAAAAAAAAAAATTGGTTCTATTTAGTTTCTTTGTTTATTGGTGAGTTATTCAATGCTAAGACCATTCTGGTAGAAGAACAGCAGTGGTACTATTTAACCAGTAGCTTTCCCAACGGTATTAATCTAAAAGTAAATGTAACAGTGTAACTGGAGTTTGAACACACTTTGAAGTTGCAGTCTAGCATGTTTGCCACTACACCATGTGGACTTCTCAAAAACAAAATTTGGTAAATTATTCTAAGATTCTTTTTTTTTTCTTTTCTTTTTTTTTTTATACTATTTTAATTATTATTATTATTTATTTATTTTTTTTCAGGACACTGACCAGTGATGATATTCTTGAAACTTATCAGGTCACAAACCCTTTGACCAGAAAACAATTGCAACATGTTATTACCCAATTAAAAGCAGAGGAAGATACAGATACAGAGGTAAGGAATTAGTTAAAATTCAATGGCATTTTTTACTGTTTTAATAAACATGCTTTCTTAACTAAACTGTGTTTTTCATCAATAAGAGTTTTATTGATTGTATCATTGATTCCTTGATCAACATTTCTTACTCTAATATCATTAATCAAATTATGAAAAAGCAAAACTGATTGATTGATACTGTTATTTATATATTTTGATGGAATTTTTTTGTAAGATATTTGGAACTTTCTGTAGTGCTAATGTTGGTGTCAATATATCTGTGATTATTGAGAACTGTTGATTTTCTTCAATTTTAAGGTGTAACCAAAACCAATTTGAAGATACAATTCCATTTTTTTTTAAATTTAGAAATTTAAATGAAGATGTTTGTCCAGAAAGGTTCATACCTTCCACAAGAGTGGAAAAGTAAATGTAATAGTACAACTGGAGTTCAAACTTGCTTACTATAATATCGCAGTTCAGCATGTTATCCACAAAAAGATCTTGGTGAAGTTGTACATCAAAGGCAATATGCAACATGCCACATAATACACAGGTGCATTGTATGGCAGTGAACATGTTAATATAAAAATACTTGTGTTGATAGAAAATTATAATAACAAAGTCTGGATTGTTTGGCATCAGTTCAGTTCAAATTTTGACTGCAAAACAAACCTCTACTAAAAGATAAGGTGATGAATTTTAAGAGAACCAGTCATACCTCTTTGTGCCTCCTCCTTTTTATTTTCTTTACTTTCAGAAAATATTTCAATAACTTTATATAATTGTGGAAATATGCATACAGTTCATTAAGATCACATATTTAATGCTTCATCTGTTTTGATGTTAAATGTATAAGTCAGAAGCAGGGAACTTTTAAACAATCTTTTAAACAGCCTTTAAAACAGTCAGATGTGTCTTGTCAAAAACATAGACTTGTCAAAAACAATTTTTTATTTCAAATATCTAACAAATATTAATATATTTTCTGAATAAATAGAAACAAATGTTAAAGGTATTAGTTGTCTTAATTTCTGAGACGAGGCTTGGTGATTTTTATCATTAAGGGTTTTTGGACTATTGTCTTCATCTTTATTGTTATTTCCACAACGTTTCGTGAAGGCTGGAGGATATATCGGCCGAAACGTGGAAATAATAATAAAGATGAAGACAATAGTCTGAAAACCCTTAATGATAAAAATATTCAAGGTGTTGTTATTTGGCTTTTCATTAGTGATATCTATTGAAATTTTTAAATGCAAACATATCAATTGTTAGTGTCAGTTTCATATTTCATGATCATCAGGAAATAAGCTTTTGTTTTTCAATTCACTGCAAAAGTACTTTTATTATTTCCCTTTTTGATCATAAAAACCTGAAACTGACTGTTGCAATTAATGGTTGCATTTTAGAATCTTAATATACAAACAGCTCTATCTTGTATATTCAATGTTGTCATATTTTTCAATATCAATTATAAATACATCCTAAATGAAAAACTCATTAGCCAGCTGTCTTCACTACAGATATGTAAAGGTCAGTTGAAGACACTTGGATACTTGAAAATAATTTTCATTTAACAAACGGATATGCTACATCATCAGTGCATTTTTTGTTGCTTTTCTTAGCATATCAACGCCTTTTAAAAACTTAAAAACAATTTTTTCTACAAAGACTTTTTTCCTGACAATGACCTAAGGTCAAAACTAGTTGAGAACGATCAAAACATAAAAGAAGTATTCCTATTTATCTCATCACTTTTGTTCATCATTTATATATATATATATATATATATATATATATATTAAATATATATTTTTTTTTTTTGTGTGTGTGAAAATCTACTTGTAAATGTTAATTTTTGTATCCCGACCAGTTTCAGGGTTGGGTCACCATCAGGGGATACATACACATTGAATTGTGCACTTAATTCTATTTTTGGACCCCCCCCCCAAAAAAAAAAAAAAAAACTATATGGGCAACTTTCAGCAGATATATTCTTGATGAAAAAGGATTATTTCTCAGAAACAGAATTTTTTTTCCCCATAATATCGCAAGAAATGAAGAGTAAGATTTAAAATTTTTCTTTATCTTCTTTATTATTCATTTACAATTAGGATGTAGCCCAGTCAGCTGGGGGGGGGGGGGTTTAGTATATGCCAACTTTATCTCTGCAGAGGGAGAAGACCCCACCCCCACTACTAGTGAGTGTTCTGGATATGACACTAAACCATCTGATGTTGAGGCTCCAGTTGTGGAGCTTTGGGGAAAGTGGAGTACTTGTTCATTGCCATTACTCCTAAGTCCACTCTGACTCGGACTAGTAGTACCTATTAGGGCTCTATCTGTGGGTCAAATAGAACTGTTTAATCATTTACTAGACTTGAAACCATTCTTCTGTGTGTGAACAAATGAACTCTGGCTTATTTAAAAATGCTACCTCCGAACTATTTGCTTAAAAATCATAACAAGATTTGGCATTAAATAACCTACAAGAATTGATATGCCATAAAAATCTACCAAAAAGGGGTATGCAACACAAACCCACCAACAATGGTTTGCTATCGTATCTTTTTTTTCAATTATTGCTGTATGTGTGATGTTTAAAGCCGACCATTGTCACTTCAAATGTTAAAATCAAATACCAAACCAGACGGAAAATCCACAATTCAATTTCTTTGTCAGGAGAAGGGAATGAGATTTTGAAAAAATATTTTTAATGAATTTTTCTTTTTTATTATTCACTTTCTCAGAAGTTTAAAGGAATTTTAGAAACAATATGCCAATATGTTAGATAGCATGTACATTTTCTTTTTAGTCGAGCTGAGAACTTTTCTGCATCACCTTGGAAAATGTTAACTGTTATTCTCTTTCCTCAAACTTAATGGATGTGTTCCAAGTAGCAATGGGCTTGTCTCCCCTCTTGCCAAGATGGATTTAATCATTAAACATTATCTAAGCTTACTGAAATTTCTCAAAAAAACAAAAAAAAAACTTCAATTTCTACCTGCCCATGGGCTCATCTGGCATTCACACTGGGTGGATGATTGTAAGTTGATCCCTGGCCTCCAGGGAGCCTTCCCCACATGCAATACCTCTTTAGCAGGGCATCCCAAAATAGGGAGGGCCAAGGGGATCAAATATTTCTTGTGACAGCCACACATAGGTCTCGATTTGTGTGGCTCCCACCCCACTAAAAAATGACTTCATGCCAAGTCAGATAAATCCTCTTCATTTTCTACTGCTGAGAGGACCTCTTCAATTTTTCGCTCTGACCTTTATGCCTACATCAGAGATTATTACACTTCATTCATGACAATGAACTGATTTTGACTTTCCAAATTAGCAAAATTTGAACATTTTTGATTGTCTTTGTTAAAAAATAATGAGATTGATTTTTGGATCTAAACACATTTTGAATTGAGTGGGGTATAATGGAAAAAAAAATTGTTAGAATAATCAATTTATTCTTTTGTTGGCATTAATGAAGACAAGTAAAATAAAATTTTCAAGTTCTATTTTCAATTCCTTTTCATGATCATAAGATGATCTCTTCTGTTTAAGTGTCTGCTTTTTCTCAAATAACTAAAAAGTTTAATAAAAAAAAACAACATTTTATTCAAACACTTTGTACATAATTGATATAATAGATAAAAAAAATGTTTATATATTGCAAAGTGTACTTATAATTTCTCAAATAAACCTGTCTTGAATATATAGGAGGTGTGATTAAGAGCTGTTAAAACTTGAAGTGTTATATTTTTTACACTGAAATAAAGACATGCACAGCTGAGCAGCTTATATTATGAAATGAGGTCTAGATGAGTCAGTGTTAATTTTTAAAAAATCGTGATTAGTTTTAATACTTTTTAAACAGACTGTTCAAAACAAACACGGAACTGTGCAAATACAACAATTTTCATCAAACCTAGCTTTATGCAGGTTTCTTTTCTTAAACTGAAAATTCATCTCAAGCTTACGACCCAGTTATCTTGGGCTGTAGTATATACTAACTGCAGAGGTGTAAGACTCATATATATATATATATATATATATATATATATGTATAAACAGGATTTGGCATTAAATAACCTACAATGGTTGATATGCCATAAAACTAAACCAAATCATATATATTTAATATATATGTATAAACAAGATTTGGCATTAAATAACCTACAATAATTGATATGCCATAAAATCCAACCAAACCAAACTATTTCAAGGTTAACATTTGAGGGTGTGGTTTGGTTTAATGGCATATCAACCTTTTATGGGTTATTTAATGCAAAAATTTGATTCATTTGTAGGTATGTGATTATAATCATAACTTTATATTTTCAATGTCCCATAGCAATTATTTTTTGAATCGCACTTTTATTTGTTTATCATGCGTTTGCACATAATTATATGGTTATCATGCGTTTGCACATAATTATATGGTTATCATGCGTTTGCACATAATTATATGGTTATCATGCGTTTGCACATAATTATATGGTTATCATGCGTTTGCACATAATTATATGGTTATCATACGTTTGCACATAATTATATGGTTATCATGCGTTTGCACATAATTATATGGTTATCATGCGTTTGCACATAATTATATGGTTATCATACGTTTACACATAATTATATGGTTATCATGCGTTTGCACATAATTATATGGTTTCAAGTATTCCTATCAAAAACTAATAATTTGTCTCAGTTATATGGTTTCAGGTAACTGTTCTTATTTAATATTAATAATCATATGTTTGTGCCCAGTTAAATGGCTTCAATTTAACCTGTTAGGGTCCCATCTATGGGGTCAAATAGATTTGTATGAAAATTATTAGTATTAGTTGGTTGGTTGCTTTGTTTCATGGCGCATCAACCCTTTTGGGGTCATTTAATGCTGAATTAAATTTCAGACAATTCAGTTTAGTATAAATGAAGTTTTTGTTTACACAGTTAAATGTCAAAACAGTTCTATTTCAAACAATTCAGTTAAGTGTAAGTACACAGTTTAGTTCTATTTAACCCATAGATAAGACTCTATCAGGTGCTACCACTTTGGACCAGAGAGGACCTGGGAGCGACAACAATAAAGGGGTACTTCATATTCCCAAAACTCGAGCATTACTGGAACTTCATCATCAGATTGTTTAGTGTCATATCTAGGATACTCGTTGGGTGGGTGGGGGTATGACTATTAGATAAGAATACTTGAAACCATTTAACTGTGCCAACAAATGTTTTATTAGATGGAACCCTATAATTGTGTATAAATTATTAGTATAAAGGATATGCATTTAAAGCTATAACTGTTTATTATTAGTTACTTGGAATTACATAATTATTTAAAATAAAATTGACTTTAGGTATTAAATAATAACCCAAGAGTGATTTACATGCCATAAAACCATTTATTTAATCAATTTTATGGTTTTTCTGATTTTCATTTGTAATATACTCTATATTTGAACTCTTATTCTGTTGTAGTATTTGCCTTGTTGGTGAAGTTTAGAATACACTGATTGTATTCCCTGCAGAGGAAGTAAGACCCTCCCCTTTTAAAAAAAAAAAAAAGAAAAAAAGTGTCCTGGGTATGACACTAAACTGCATTTGAAGCTGAGGCTCCAGTTCTGGAGATATATAACATGTGGAGTACCTATTCATTGCCATTACTCCCAGGTCCACTCTGACCTTGAGTTTTAGTACTTGTTAGGGTCCTATCTATAGATAAAATAGATCTGTTTAAAAATCATTCATATTCAATTGGACTGTATGCAAAAAAGAAACCTTAAGAAATAATTACAGAAAAAAATGTTAATGTTCAATGAATGTGATTCCCTAACCTCTTGGCATAAAATAACCCTAGATGAGTTGATATGCCATTAAAATCAATCAATCAATCTGTTGTAGAATCTAATTTTTTTGTTACTTTCTCTATATTATTAGTTTAGCTGTATTCATTCTTTAAAGAAATATTGTAGTAAATTTTCCAACATGTTGCATTAATATTCTTTCATACTTATATCAACATTGTTTTTCCTTCAAAAGTTTCTGTAGAATCCTTATTAGAAATATATTTTTTCAATACATGTCTGATAATTTTTTTTTAACTCCTCCGTGTTTCAGTTTTCTGTGTCATACATGTCTCTCAGACATTTCTAGAAGGTTAAACCCCCAAAATGTATAATATTGCACTCAAATTTTTTTTTCTGTTGCTACTTACTGGTGCTATAGTTATTCTAGAGTTTGTGCCTACTTCAACCTTGTATGAGGTGGCAAATATCCAAGTTACTGTAAAGCAATCTGTTGTCATATATCCCACCTCCAGCTTAGACTAGTTTTATGATCTCATCTTCATCCAAATTGCCCAAACGAGTGGGTTGGGTGTGAGTCGAAATAGCTGATGTTCCTTAAAAAAATGCATGCAACACTTTTCCTCATGGTGTTTTTATAGCCACAAAACATGAACAACTTGTATATAAAGCAGAATGTGATTTTTATATATATATATATATATATAATATATATATATATATATATATATATATATGTGTGTGTGTGTGTGTGTGTGTGTGTGTGATAGGAGTGCAAATAAGTTTTTGCATCAAATGAGTGCTTGGTGTTATTAGTTGAGCAGGTATAAAATGATAAAATTATGGACACTATAATTCTGTTACTTTAAATTTCATGTGTTTTACGCAATCTTCAAATTGAAATGTAAAAAAAAAAATGGCTATTCAAGTTTCTATATAGTGTGAAATATATATATATATATATGTGTGTGTGTGTGTGTGTCACACAACCTGGTCTCACTATAGAGAAATGAGAAATTCTTTTAGGGTAATGTGAGGCATTTTAGAAATTCAAGCATATTCATGTTCTTTTTCATGGTAAACTGTACTATTCAACCCCTTACTCTCTCTCTCTCTCTTTCTCCTTTACTTTCTTTTCTTACTTTCTCATATCTTTCTATACTTTACTCCCCTCTCTTTATTACTTTGTATTCTTATCCTCCTTTTTTAATTTCTCTTCTTCTTATGTCTTCCTTCTTCTTTATATTTACACTTTAAAAGATTTCAGTTAATCAATGCTCCTGCATTCTCATCTTGCTTATGTGGTTGAAGCCACAATCTCTAACTTATAAACAAGCAAAAGGGCTGAGCTATATATGAATAATTTTTTTTTATGATGGTAAGAAAGACAGAAGGATAGATTACATTAAAAATGTTACCATTTATTGCGGTAATTTACTATTTGGTGAAACACAGGATTGTGCGTGTGTAACAACTTATATACTCATCAAACCTAACTCTATGCAACTTTCTTTACAAGTGCTATAATTATCCTAGAATTTGTACCTACTCAACTTTGTATGAGGTGGCAAATATCCAAGTTACTATAAAGCAATTTGTTGTCATATATCCACTAATCTGGATTAGTAGCTGTACATGTTTAGGTCTTATATATGGGTCAAATAAATCCATTTAAAATTAATATTACATAGAAATACTTGAAACCATATAATTATGTGTAATGTTTTGTTAAATAGAAATAGCTGAAACCATATTGTTATTGGCGACCTTAGTCGAGGGCTACCAGAAGGCTCCCTTTTCAATAGCTACTACACTGAGGTGTAGGAGAGGGCGCTACTCCTTTCCCTGGATTGCTCCACTTTACCCTTGATACATGCCTTATATTGCTGAGTGTTGAGCAAGGAGGTATCAAGTACCATTTTTAAAGTCTTTGGTATGATATGAATTGTGATTGAACCCAGGTCTCCCAGACCATAGGCGAACACTCTACTCACTAGGCCAATGAGTCTGTTATAAATCATTAGTTTTTGATAGGAATACCTGAAACCATATGTGGTAGGAGGGCTATACAGAGGGTTTGAAAAAAAATTGAGATGTACAGTTTTAATCATTCTCTTTCACATAACTGTTATGGAGATTGTTTATGTTCATCCTTCCAAGGATTGAACTCACCATCCTTGGCCAGCAAATACTGTTCAATTACTCTTCCACCTGCTAATTAGAAGTGGCCCCACTCTTTTCCATAAAAGCTGTTAGTGGTTTGTTCATAAGAAAACAACTCGCTTGTCTCTGGTAGGTGGGTAGTTGTTTATTGAACACTTGGTCTTGGAAAGCTGTCCCCTCAGGATTTACCTGCTTTGCAGGGTTGGGTTTGTTGCTCTGTGTCTGAGGCACCTCATTAGAGAAATGTCAGTGTGGCCAAGTATTTTTTGTCCCTGCCGAACGAGTCTTGATTTGTGTGCAATTCCCACTATAAAATGACTTTGTGCCATGTTCTAGCTTGGTGGGAAGTTGGATACATACCAAAAACTCACACGCCTCTGGATAGCCCCTCCTGGCATTTGTACCAGGTAGGTAGTTGTTGATTGAATGCTTAGTCTCAGGGGGCCATTACCTTGGGTTATATCTGCTTTGCAGGGTTGGAATTATTGATCAACATCTGAGGCACCCCCAATTGAAGAATGCTGATAGAGCCAAAAAATTTTTGGATCAGCTGTGTATGAGTTTCAATTCATGTGTAGCTCCCTACTATAAATGGCCTTGTGCCATATTCTTGGTTTGTGGGAAGTCAGTTGCATACTAACTATTCATTTGCCTGGGTGTCTCAGTTGGTGTTATGGTTAGCAAGCTAGACAAGCAAACTTTGAGTGAGTTTGAATCTCATTGGGTGCCTCATTCATACAGCTTTGAACCACATCTGATAAAAAAAGCCTTAGTAAATTATAACAATTTATTTGCTTTAGACACTCATAGAGTGACTTGACTTGCTTTGGTAGTTGTAGTGTGAAAGATTTTCATAATTGTATTATTGAGGTGAATCGATTATTATTTTATGCTTTAGGTCAGTAATGAAACTAGTTAAGTTAAAGCACCCCCACCTTGCTTTTTGAACCCATGCTGGACAACTTCACAACATACAGGGTGTTTCAGAAAAATTGATATAATTTTCCAATCTAATAATATTGGAAGTAAATAATGGAGTGTAATCCAACAATATATAGAGAAAAAATTGATAACAAGGTAATCCAAGTAAATCTCTCCTTCTACTTGGATTATCTGGTTATTAATTTTTTTTCTCTATATAATCTAATAACATTACTAATTCTCATTTGAATGATCCCAAATTTTAATAGCCTTTGTAGAAACAACTCAAAATTCTCTGTTTAATTCTATGTTTAAACACCTTTTCTTTTCTAGTGAATCGCTTTTCTATAACTAAAAAGAAAAATAAACATTAAACATAGAATTTTAGATTGTTTCTCTTCGTGCAGTTAAAATTTGAGATCATTTGAATGAGAATTGGTCAAGTCATTAGATTACAAAATAATATCATTTTTTCTAAAACACTTGTATATTGATTTGAAACTAGTTATATAAGTTGAATGATGTATTATAGGAAACATATAAAGAACCCCCCCTCCAGATATACAGTTAGATCAATGAAAATATATTTGAGAATTTTCTGAGATCTGAAAATGAATTCTAAAATTTTTGACATAGTTTAATTCATTTTTTTTTCAATTTTTCTACTTCTGGAGAAACTTGGAAAATTGGGAAGAGGGTTAACACCTGACAATGTGTGGTCTATGACAATCCTAACCCAGCCACAAAAATTGTCAATAAAATTTATAAGCAATTGATGAGAAGAACAGGAAGTGTTTACGACTTTATTGCAAAATATGTGATTCCTGGTAAATCAATGTGTATCTACTGTAATGATGAGATGACTTATAGACTTCATGCATTTTAGCTTCTAGAATAAAATCAATTGCTCTTTTCCACAGGTGTAAATTTTCTGCTGATTTGTTCTGTAAATCCTCAATGAAAATATTTTTTTTTTTTCCAAAACTGAACATTTAAGCGTTAATTTTTTTTCTCTCATGGTTATTCAATGAGTATTAATTTTAAAAAATGTTTGATGCTTCAAATTTTCCTGTAAGGATTCAGTGTATATATATTTTTTTCTTTCATATATTTAACCCTTTTGATGTTGCGGATTTAGCAATAAATTTAATGGTTGGAATGCCTTTTTGACCCGAAAATGAAAAAGCTTGCAAATAAAAAAGAAAAGTTTGGAGTTTCACAATTACAATACTACAACACACCATTGTCTTTGGATGGTATATTGTACAAGTGTATATATAAGACAATTTTTTATTCACTGATTCTTCTAAAAATGACTGTTTTATTAAAGTTTTAGAAGTAATAAATTATTTTTTTAATTTTAGTGCTAGGGTATATTGGGGGAGGCAAATTTGGTGGGGGTGTATATAATGCACAAGATCTAAAATTTTTAAGTAATTTTGATTAAACTTGGATCTTGCCCTCATGTATTAAATATATTTAGGTGACTCGAGTTGCTCTTTGTGCCAAAAGAGTCGAAGGAAAATAAGTTTGAATACAGTTATTACTGTCACAAAAAGCTATAGTTATATTTAGTCCATGTAAAAATTTCCAGCTTTTTTTCAAGATTTAGGAGCTTCCTGGGAGAGTGGTGGTGGGGGACCCTTCTCTTGGCACTGTGACCCTATTTAATTTTCAGCTCAATGGAATTTCTTATTCTCATCCTCGTTAATTATAATTGATTGATAATATACTGGATTAGATTACACACAAGTTTACAATGAGTACAGTTGTAAACTTCACTTCTCTCTAGGAGTTCCTGAGTTTCAAATAAAACTGGAAATTTTTACATGCATCTAATATACTTTTTATCAAAAAAAACAAAACAAAAAAGACCAAAACAAATATAGACTCAGTTTAAGAGTGATATTGATTTATCTAAGACATGTTAGTAATATAAGATAAAAGATATAAGGCCCCTGAATATAGAGGGATGTGTGTGTGTGTGAAGGGGATACAATCTCATGTTGTTAACCTAAGAGTGAGCAAAATTGTATCTGTTCATGTATAATTTTTAAGTGGAGTTTCACAGGTTTGAATTTGGAGATTTTTTTTTCTCCTAGACTAGTTGCCATACCAAGGTTAAAGAACCCAGTCTGCCCTACTATTTTACCGATAGCTGGAGGGAGAATAGTTGGATTCATACTTTTCCCAAGAGTATTAACACTATGTGAAATGCAAACAGCCGTGTCCAGGATTTGAACTCGAGTTGTCATATCCATTTCCTATGACAATAACCAATATTTGTCTCTGTCTCCCACCAGACAGGACTTGACACAAGGTCAATGACCCGAAGGTCGATTATAATAACTATTGCGCTGCAAGTACCTCATGCTTTTTATAAGAAACATTTGGATGTAGATGTAAATAAGAAAAAAATGTCCCGTTGACAGAGCTTAGAATATGCTGACTGTATTCACTCAGTGTTCTGGCTATGACATGAAATTGTAACTGGTGGTGAAGCGCCAATTGTGGAATTCTGGGAAGTGTACAGTATTTTGTCATCACCATTGCTCTCAGGTCCCCTCTGACCTGCTGTGGTAGTACCTGTTAAGGCCCCATCTAAGAGTCAAATGTATCTATTTGAATATTATTTGTATTAGGTGGGAATACTTGAAACCATACAACTATGTGCAGATTATTTGTATTAGATAGGAATACTTGATATTGTATTACCATGTGCAAAAAAACTTAAGAAGCAACCAAAAAAATATAAATGTACAATGTGATTCCATAACCTCTAGGCATAAAATAACCCAATACAAGTTGATATGCCATTAAAATCCTTCAGTCAGTCATAAACCACAAAGATTTATCTCCAAAACTTTATGCCAAGGGCTACAATTTAATTTTTGATTTAAAAAAAAAAAAAAAAAAAAAAAAAAAAAATTATTTTATTTTGTATTAGGCTATTAAAGAACATATCTAAATGAAATGTGGTGAGGAGATTGCTCTATTATAGATATACAAACTGGGTCTTATTGAAAAATATATAATATATTATTTTTAGGTATACTGAAAGTTTAGATTTGAGTTGATACAAATCTTTTAGTCAGTTTGATCTTTGATGTAATGCTAGGTACTTGTCCAGAATAGCCTACTGAATGAATGTCTTTGATAATGTACTATGACCAACTTTGAATGACTTTCAATGCATCAATTTCCTCAGCTGGCTATTCTAGACAAGTATCTAATCCTATCATCAGCTGCTGCTGAGCTGGTTGAATGAGGAATTATTTAGCCTTTAAAAATATAATGTGGCTATTTTAACCCTTTAACCTTAGCATTTGGTATTTGTGCCACTGTCTAGATTTACATAAAACTGGGCAGCCAGAATTTCAGTTAGACATTCTCTACTTTTACATTGCTATTACCAATAAAATGTTGCAATCTTCTATATAATTTTATCCATTTTCAATATTATTCAAATTATTTATAGAATTTTGTAACCTGTTACATAACAATCTGAAAAGCAGTTAAATAAGACATTATAGCGTTTTACATTTTCAGCTATTTTTCAAGTCAGGAGTCCAGGGTGAGAGGCCTTAGAGTTGTAGGGAGGATCAAGATTCTAAGGATTAAGAAGGAAAAAAATACTTTGTTTCATAACTTTTTCTAAGTAACATGTTGGACATATTTTCAAAGAAGAAATTTTAATATGACTGTATGAAAACCCCTCCACTCCTTAAAAAAAAACCTTAAGAAAAAATACACAAAAATTATAAATATAAACATACAATGAATGTAATTCCCTAACCTTTAGGTATAAAACAAACCTAGATGGGTTGACATGCCATTAAAATCAATCAAGAAATTTGAACCACCCAAATTTGTGCCAATGGTCCTAAATCTTATTTAACACTTGTCTATTTAAGATCTAAATTAAGCTTGTTGGATTGATAGCTCTATTTTTAATATACAAACTGCAAGTTTTGTTCTTCTACACTTGATGGAAAATATATAAAATATTATTTCAGTTGTTTTTGAACACAGTGACAGTAAATATGCACGGATATATATGTCTCCTCACTGTTTTGGGTTGAGGAACACAAATTAATTTACATCTAGTATTTGTAGGGTGGTGGAGGGGCTGTTCTCTTGGATTGCAGTTTCCACTTTGAGTAACATAGTTAGAATCAAGATCTTTATCTGTTGTCTGAAGTTCTCTCAAAAGGAGAATGCCTATGGGGCTTGACAATTTTTGCCATAATTCTCTTTATCATTGGAGGGACACTGCATAAGGGTTGTGGTTAAGGTGGGAGGGGGTGATAAATACCTATATTTAAATGTATGAATATTTTTGTATAAAATTTTGTTAAATAAAAAAACATTAAAAACATTGGAGGCACACTTAGTGTAATGATTATCATCATAGGAATGGGATTGGTAATCCAATTTCAAATCCTAGACAGGGCTGTTTATGTTTTACTTTGCACTAAGGCTATTGGTAAAAGTATGAACCTTTCTTTTTTTCTTCTAGCTATGTATAAATAGAAGGACAGGCTAGGTTATTTATCCTTGCTATGGTAACCAGTCTAGGAGAAGGAAAACTCTGAATTCATACCACCTTTATTCTGTTTCTAAATTGACCTTGTGTCATATCCAGCCTGTGGTTGACTGGTTGGGTAAATATATACATATCTCTGTAGAGAATAATCATAAAACCCATCAACAAAACAATTGCTAATTAAAAAAAGACAAAAGAAATCTAGTTATAAAAAAAAAATAAGATTGAAAATGAATAATAAAACAGTTATTGATTTTCACTCATTTTTTCTAATAATTTGTTTTCTTTTATTTATTCCTTTATTATTTTTAAAATAAAACTACAACAGAGCTAACTTAATTTGGAAAAAAAACTGTTATCTTCAGTCAAAGCTACTTAAAAACTTATTTGATGTGGGAAGAAATGATTATTTTGGGGTCAGTTTTATAGATAACCTGCACATGAGACAAAATTAAAATTGTTGTGTCTATCTATATATACTCTAATTATTTGTGTATAACACTCACCCTTAACTCTGAATTATGAAATTCTGGTAAAAAATATTCTTGTGTATAATATACTATGACTTTTTAGAATTTGTAGCAGCTAATCTAGATTTAGTATTGCTCAACTTTTTATTGGTGCTTACAGACTAAAAATAAGAACTTGTATAGTCTACATATAAAGCAAATTCAAATGACTATTTTTTAAATCACTGATTCCCATGCACTTTTTTTTATGGATACCACTACTTTAAATCACCTCTAATCACACACACATACACACATTCTCTTCAAGAAGTGGCAAATAATTACGGTAATTGGAAGGTTGAAATATTTCAAAATTAAAGAAAAATTCACTGAAAAATGTTCCATCTCCACTGTGTGGCCATATACAAAAAAAATAAAATGCTATGCAGAAAAATTGTTATTCTGTATATGAAGTTAAGTGTTTCAGATAACAAAGAAAAATATTCAGTAATAAAATGACCAGAAATAATATCCCAATTTTAGACAAGGGATTGGATGAATACATAAAGAAAGTAAAAGTTGTTAAGACTGAAGAACAGGTTGTTTGATGGAAAACCTGGAATGGTCAGTGATCTATTTTATTGTCAATTGAGAGGGTTGAAGAGGAATTAAGAGGAGACATTCATTTGTCTTGCAAGAAAATGAACCAAAGTTTAAGGTTATATTGTATAGAAGACTAGATTTTACTCCTGCCTGTTGTCCAAAGAAGGGAACAAAAAGAAGATACATCTTGTGAACAATATCTTCACAGGAGTTGAATAATGAGTTTGAAGACATGTTGGACTTAGGTAGGAAACCTAGAGTTGTATCCATCTCTGTACCTCAAGATTTTCCTGACTTTAGTTGAATGCAGAAAACAAATATGCCTGGTTCTTTGGATTCCGACCCCAGAATAGCACCTCCAAATCATGCCAAAAGGAGATGGTCCATGTGATCAAGATCTGACATAAGGTCAATTTTTTAAGTGGAATTCAGTTTTCCTTCTCTTAGATTGGTTGCCTTACAAAGACTAAAGGGAAAAGAGATGGATTCATACCTTTCCCAAGAACATTAGTGCAAAGTGAAATGCAGACAACCTTGCTCAGGAATTGAACTCTGGTCACTGATTCCATTTCCTCTGGCAATACCCATTAAACTAAGTTATGTAGCTGTAAAAGCAATTGCTCTTGCTTTGATGGTCGTTTCATAATCTTAAGACAAATATTATCAATGTTCATCTCAAAAGTAAAAATATTTTGACACACTCCACATCTTCAATTGTTCACAGGTTTTTTAGTCTCATGTAAAAGAATTAAAAGAAATAGTGTTTATAATTAGTCATACTATTACCATTAATTGACTTATCTTCTGAAGAGGAGTGAGACCCCACCAAAAAGGGGTATCCTGGATATGAAATTAAACTAAATCTGATGGTGAGGCTCCAGTTCTGTGCTTTGGAGTGTACCCCTTTATTGCCATTGCTCTCAAGTCCACTATGACTTGGAATAGTCATACTTTTTAGGATCCCATCTATGGATCAAATAGATTTCTTAAAGATTATTCATATTCGATAGGATCATGTACACCCCCCCCAAAAAAAAGCTTTAGAACCAACTACAGAAAAAATGTCAATGTGAATGTACAATGAATGCTATTCCCTAACCTCGAGGCATAAAATAAGTTTGGACAGTCTAATATGCTGTTAAAATCAATGAAATTAAATTATTAACTATCTCTTTCATCTTTTCACCCATTTTATTTCTATACTACAAGGCTGTCAGGGAATTAGGAAAAATACAAAACAGTTGAATAATTATATAATACTAAAATAACTTGTGTGTGCATGCATCTTTATATTTAATACATAAACTTAAAAAAAATACAACAAAAACTATGCATCACAGTGAGGTTTTTCTTAGAGCAATACAATTAAAATGCTCTTAGGAAATATGGCCCTGTCGGCTGGGGCTGCAGAATTCACAAACTGTATCTCTGCAGAGGGGTAAGATTCCCCCCAATGAATGTCCTGGATATGACACTAAACAATCTGATGGTGAGGCTCCAGTAATGCTGAAGCTTTGAAGAATGCAGATTAACCTTTTACTGCCGTTGTTCCCAGGTCCACTCTAACCCACTGTGGTAGCACCTGATAGAGTCCTATCTATGGGCCCAATAGAACTAAACTGTAATTACACTAAGCTGAATTGTTTGAAATTAACTGTTTTTATATTCAACTGTTTGTAAACAAAAACTGTACTTATGCTAAACTGAATTGTTGGAAATAGAACTGTTTTTACATTTAAAAATAACTGATAACCCAATCACCTGGGACTGTAGAATGCACTGACTGCATCTCTGCAGAGGGGTAAGACTCCTCCAATGAGTGTCTGGGATATGACACTAAACAATCTGATGGTGAGGCTTCAGTAATGCTGGAGTTTTGGGGAATGCAGAGTACTCCTTCATTGCCATTGCTCCCAGTTCTGCCCTGGTCCACAGTGATAACACCTGATACGGTCTTATCTATAGGTCAAATAGAACTAAACTGTGTAATTACACTAAATTAAATTGTTTGAAATTGAGTGTTTTTACATTTTAACTGTGTATTTAAACTGTGTACTTAGGTTAAATTGAATTGTTGGAAATAGAACTGTTTTGACATTTAACTGTGTGTAAACAAAAAAGCATACTTATACTAAACTGAATTGTTTGAAACTTTTATCAAAATAACTAAATTAGACATTAAATAATCCAAAAAGGATTGATATGCCGTAAAACAAAACAACCAACCAAATCTTAGAAAATAAAACAATTTCCAGTCCAATTTGCAACTGAATTATGATTTTTTTAGGGTTTTTGTTTGCACTGAATGTCCTTTTTTAATTATCTTCATTTTTGATGTAATGAAGATAATAATGAAATGTTAATTAGAATCCTTCATTCCTTCTAAAAGCATCAATGTCACGATGGATGATATGTTCCCAGTAAATTCATAGTCTCGTACTTAGATGAACTTTACCAGCAAGAAAACTGTCTAGGATTTATAATTATACACTTATGCCAAGTTTGAATTGCTCTATTCTTATCAAAAAAAAAAAATTAATTTTTACAAAAATTAAAAAAATACTTTGTAAGATTTTCAAATTTCAACCCTTAGAACCTGAGTGTCTGATATTTGTGCAGCCACCTAAAAGTATCATCAAGCAGCTTGAATTTCACCTGGAGACTCGTAATTTCTACATCACTATTGCCTATAAATGATGGGATTATTTACATTGAGATCAGCACATTGTCTTATCTAAAATTGAACAAGCAAGAGCATCAGTTAACTTAGCTCTTTTCACTGCCACTGAAACAACAGTGTTTCAGTTAAATTTCATTTCCATCTTTAAAACATTGTATTCAAAGCATAATTTTGCACATCTAAAACTTAAAAAAACCTTTCAAATGACTTGAGTAAACAAAAGAAAGCATGGGAAGAAGAAAGTGAAGAGAAAATAAATAGGAAGGAAAAAGAAACTGAAAAGAATTTTTAAATTGTTTGTTTCGTTTTTATGGCATATCAAACTTTGTAGGTTATTTAATGCTAGATCAATTTTTATACAAATAAGCAGTTCTATTTCAAACAATTCAGTTTAGCATGAGTACACAGTTTAATTGTCAAAAACATTTCTATTTCAAGCTATTCATTTTAGTCGAACAGTTCCATTTAGCTTAAGTACACAGTTTAGTTCTATTTGACCCATAGATAGGATCCTATCTATCAGGTGCTACCATTCCGGGGTACAGTGGACCTAGGAGCGATGGCAATGAATAGATACTCTGAATTCCCCAAAGCTCCAGCATTACTGGAACCTCACCATGAGATTTTTTTTGTGTCATAAACATTGTGGTGGGGGTCTTAGCTCTCTGCAGAGAAGCAGTTGGTGTATTCTACACCCCCCCCCCATCCAGCTGACTGGGCAATAAAGAATCTGATGTGACACAGAGTGGAGAGACTGATCTATAGAGTTAGAGGAAAATTGGAGAGAAAGTTTAAGTAAAGTAAAAGTTGGCGATTGTAGTCAAGGACAACCTGAAAGTTCCCCTTTCAATAGCTACTACACTGAGGTGTAGAGAAGGGCACTGCTCCTTTCCTTGGATTGCTCTACTTTACCCTTTATACATACCTTATAATGCTGAGTGTTAAGCAAGGAGATATCAAGTACCATTTTTTGAGTTTTAGGCATGACTCGACCTGGGATTGAACCCTGGTCTCCCGGGCCATTGGTGAACACTATACCCAATAGACCAATGGGCCGATTTAAGTAGCGTATATTGATTATTACTAGTGAAAAATATCTAGGATGTATTTGAATTTCTATGTGATGATTAAAAAGATATTTTAGAACAAAAACGGAATAAGAAATTCATTAAATAAGGTGAATTTTTCCTTTGGAGTTGACAATAGAAACCATTGTTTATAGTTGTATGTTTTTTCAAGGAAATCAATTGTGATGGATTCTTTCATGTCCCAGAACACTGTCAGCATGATCTTCTTTATTGACTGTTTCACCAGGAACTTTTTCTTTACCAGAGAGTCAATGTGTTTCCACTTCATGGACTGTCTTTTTGACACAGGCTTAAAGTGGCAAACCTATGTTTAGGCCATTTGTGAAAATTTTTTTTTCACTAAAACCTGCTTTTCCATATACAATCACAGATTCTTCTGTAAATTTCACATTATTTGCACTTCTCAGCCACCAAAAGTTTGATGACAGACTTCTGTTCACTGTTTGATTTACCATTGTTTTTAATAGCCTCAAAACAAATATTTATGCGAGATAAAAATAATTTTTCTATAAACCAATTTCAAACAATGCAAAGTTTATATTTATGAAAAAAAATTCTGAAAAAAAAATTTATTGACTATCACTTGTAGACAGGTAAATTGAATAACCCTCTTAAATAGATAAATTCCCATTTTTTATTGAATAATACTCATACTTTTTATAGGTTGAGTAATGCCTTTCCCATTACTCTGTTGCGATAGAATATGTGTTTGCTATACATACTCACATGTGAAACTAGGAGCAGAAATATGTGCAGGTTTTGTTTGCTTTCTTTAATGTCATATCAACCTTTGTGGGTGATCCAATACCAAAGCCATTCTTGTAGAATAACAGTAGTAATACTATGTAGCCCATAACTGAGATGATAAGAGGATTCATACCTTTTCTAAGAGTATTTGTCTGAGAGTGTATTTAATTGTGTAACTGGAATTCAAACTTGCTTACTACAATGTCTCTCTTGCCCTATATCTGTGTGTGTGTGTGTGTGTGAGATCATCAAGGTGTGCTGACAGCATGGATTCCCTTTGACTCTCTCTTGCCATTCATCCCTATCAGTCATCACACTTGGCAAGTTTTCTAGGCAGGATCCAGTGTCTAGACAGAACTGATAGATGTAAGTTTTTACAGGTCAGCCCACACTGATGTTCCCATGTGTAGGGATCTGTAGGAGAATGATGCTTATGAGTTTGTTTTTACTTCTCTTGTAGTGCCCAGCATATCTTACTTGGATGATTTGTGAGATGGGAGGTAAGTAGCTGTACAGCTGCTGTTTTGTAGGGTGCTGCTTCCAGGCTGTGTTAAAAATGGCATGTAGCATTTTTTTATAGTTACAATTTAGTATTTTCTCCAGGTGTTTCATTAGATTCCAAGTAGTGCAACCATACAGTAGTACTGGCATGGCTAGAGTTGGATTTGAGCTAAGATAAGAGAGGGATGGTCTCTATCAGGCTATTCCTGTCTAAGGCACATTACATAAATAGTGCCCTCACTACCAAACCAGGTTACAGAATCAGTCTTAAGTCTACATAACAAATGCTCTTAGCTAGAAAATTATAAGATATTTGATCGAGAAGTATCGCTGTATATAACATTTTAAGGGAAAAAGATGTGTAAATGTCAAAAACATAAAAATGTTGGAAATTGATGACCAAATAATTCTAGATAATTGGTATGTCTATGAGAAATACAATAAATATTAACAAACAGGCAGAGAAGCTGTAAAATAATGTTTAATGAGTATCACATGGCATTGCTAATGACTTTGATCTTCATTTAGTCATCATGACCATGTCAGTTTTATGTTAAGCTGAGTAAATATCTTTTGCTGATATTAAGCCATACCTAACAAATGTTTTAAACTGCTGATCTAAATAGCAGATTAACCTCCAATCAAGCTTCCTGGTGTCTCTTCAGTCATGCTTAAAAATATTTCTTTTTTTTTTTTTTTTTTTTTTTTTTTCCCACTTTTGACCTTTCAGTTATTATGGCAGTAAATATTCAGTTAGCTTGATCTTGTCTGGCAGAGGGATATGAAAATTTGAATTCATGTCCTTCTGCCAATATGTCATGAGCCTGTAATGTAAAGCTCATTAATCCTTATGTCTTACTGTCCTAGAGGAAAGCTCAAACTCATGAGCAATGGATTTTAAATCAACCTATTAAATATTATTGTACCTCTCTGTCTGCTGGTGTTGTAGAATAGGCTGACCGTGCCTCTGAAGAGGAGTAAAGACCCCTCCACAACTAACAAGTGTCCAGGAGATGACACTAAACCATCTGATAGTGAGGCTGCAGTCCTGGAGCTTTGGGGAATGTGGAGTACCCCTTCCTTGCCATTACTCCCAGGTCCACTCTGACATTGAATGGTAGTACCAGTTAGGGTCCCATCTATGAGTCAAATAGAACTATTTAACCATTTAACTGTGTGCAAACAAATAACTGATGTTGAATAGAATTATTAGTGTTTGATAGCCATACTTGAAACCATTTAACTGTGTGCAGACAACTGAACTCTGGTTTGTTTAAAATGTTACCTACTAATTATTCATTTACAAATCATTTGGCATTAAATAACCTATAAGGGTTGATATACCATAAAACATAACTAACATTGTATAGCTCAAAAATGTAAATATGAATAATTCCTTAACTTCTAGGCATAAAATAACCCTAGGTGGGTTGATAGGATGTTAAAATCAATCTATCAAGAATCTTTTCATTAGATGTCTTTTTTTTTTTCTTTTTTAAAATTTTTTTATTAGTCTCTCTTGTCATATTATCTCAAAGGTGGCTTGATCTTAGTCAGATTTTCTGTAGTTACTAATGTGAGTGATGTGCATGTTTTAAGTATATGTATTTACCCAAACCCTCCTCTACAAGTAGGGCACTGGGTCAATTTTTTTAGCAGAGTAAATCTAGTTTGAATTCAGAGTTTTCCTTTTAGACTTATGGCCTAACCAAGGCTAAAGAACCCAGTTTACCCTGCTATTTAGGTGTGGTAGTAGGGGAGAACTGATAAATTCACACCTTGTCAAGAGCATTAGCATCAAATAAAATGCAAACAGCCTTGTACAGGATTTGAACTCAAGTCACTGATTCCATTTCTAAATTTGCCTTCTATGTTTTTTAATGTATTAATTTTTGAAGATTTCAAAACATCTAAAATTTATAGCAAGGGATTTACAATGTAAGTATGATTCTGAACTGGACTCTTACTTTGTGTCTGTCTGGTTAGCTAAACAAAACCTTCATATCTTTTTGCTTAACCTTATTGTTGAACATTTCTTAGGTGGAAACAAAAGTTATGATGCATTTTTCTATGACTTTTTTCTGCTCACCAGAAAATCATGGCTTTAAAAAAATTGTTTTGGCTGAATTGAAAAATTTATTAAAACAAAATCTATGGGTTTTAAAAATGCTCTGATTCTTTATATTATTTAGACTGATTACTAAAGTGATTTCAATGAGTTTGGAGAGGAAAAAATCTATATTACAAGGATCATTCAATGAATATAGTGAATTTTCTTGAAAAAAAAGAAAAATAATTTTTTTCCATAAATTTAAACTCTGTATTGATTGGAATCGGCTTATAGCAAAAATTATTTTAATCTTGCAAAAATATTTGCTTTGAGACTATTCAAAATGGTGGAAAATCAGAGTGCTCCAGGTTTGATGAGAGGTCTGTTGTGGAATTTTAGCTGGCTGAGAAGTGCATGTACAGATGGATGTGTAATTGTGTATTGAGAAGCATGTTTTACTAAAAAAAATGCTTATAAATGGGCTAAATGTGGGTTTGCCACTAAGAAGCTTAGTTAAAAAGACAGTTCATGGAGTGGAAATACATCAACTCACTTGTTAACAAAAAAAAATTAAAAAAAAATGGTGGGTATGCAGCAGTTAGTAAAGAAGGTCATGCTGACAGTGTTCTAGGATATGAAAGGAGCCATCACAATTAATTTCCTTGAAAAATCTGTTGCATTTTGTAAACAATGCTTTCTATTTATTGAATGATCCTTATATTTCATTTCTTTACATTGTACAATATACAATAATAACTTTATACAATAAAACAACACAGTTTCTTATAGTTGATGAATTTACTAGTTTTATAAAACACTTTTAATACATATTTGTATGCTATTACATTTTTGATTGATTTTAAAAGGTATGTCAACTCGTCTAAGTTATTTTATGCCTAGAGGTTAGGGAATTGTGTTCATTGTACATTTATATTTATATTTTTTGTGTTGTTTTTTTTTTGTATATGGTCCTGTTGAATAGGATTCATTTTTAGATGGATCTATTTGAGTCATAAATGGGACCCTAACAGATACTACCTCTCCAAGTCAGTGGACTGGGAGTAATGGCAATGAAGAGCCATTGCGTCCAACTCCGATGCCCAGAACTGGAGTCTCATCACCGGATGCAGTTTAGTGTCATGCCCAGGACAAAGTATTTTTTTAGTATGGACACATGGAAGTTGTGAATAGGTTTGATTAGTGTATATACTTGTTTAAAAGTTAATCTTTGATTTGCAAGTAAGAAAATTGTTTTTCCTTTTTGGTCTTCATTCTTCTTATGTTTGAATTTCAACCTTATCAAATTATTACTCATTTCTAGGGCAACACCAATTCTTTAGCCTGAAAATTTGAGCCCCAAAATTCGACTTATACATGAGTTTAAATATAAAGCCATTCAAAATTTGGTGACTAAAATACGTTTTCTAAATCATAAATCCATCTTAAAGGTGAATGAATGTTTATCTTTAATCTAAGGGAGATAAATCCAGTCAACATTTTTTAGGTATCTTTTTGAAAATTCTTGTATGAACAGCTATCTTGCTTTGAGGAAAGCAATTTTTATTGAATAGTTTCGACTCAATTTTTAACTTGGTGATGAAAATAGTTTAGTTTTTAATTATTCTATATTCACATATTTTATTTATCCACCAAGATAAATTGTTTTATTCTTAAGATGACATCAAAAGTCTGTTTAAACATTTTGCTGTATCCAAACATTATGAATAAACTCTTTAATATCAACTTCTCAGTTATTTTTTTTTTTGTCTGAATAGAATTGCATTCTAATGAACTGGGAATTTGATTAGCACTAAAAATATTCTTTTTAAAGTTAGGAAATCTTTAAATAACTTTATATTCAATTGATCAAGCTGATTTACAACTTTGACTCTAGAGAAATAATTGCTCTTTCACTCCCCCATATATTTAATCTTTTTTTATTCTTCTGTTGATAAGTAACTTTTAGAATTGATCACAAGATTTTTAGTTGCATGATGAAACACTCATAAAATGTTCTTTCTGATTCTTGAGTTATTAAAAAAAATACAAAATTGATAATAGTATATACTGTTGTTGGCTTTTTAACAATACTGAATAAAAAATATTCCTCTTTTTAATGGGAAATGATAATTTTGAATATAACAGTTATTAAAAAAAATATACATGTTCTTGTATACACACACACACACACACACACATTTAGTTAATAATCACTATATTGCTTGAAACTAAATTTCATATTATCTATCCCATAATGGCTGTTATATTTAATGTATGAAATATATATATATATTTAAGTAAAGTTGGCAACTGTAGTCGAGGGTGATCCAAGGCCTCACTTTTATTAGCTACTACACTGAAATGTTGGGGAGAGCACGACTCCTTTCCCTGAATTGCTCCATTTTACCCTTGATCTGTATCTTATAATGTGTTAAGCAAGACAGCATCAAGTACCATTTTTTTGTGTCTTTGGTATTACTTTTTTCATTTCTGTACATTTTCATACAGTTGGATTCATTTCCAGTTTTCCCAGATATATATATATAGATATATGATTCCGCTTGTTCATTTGCATGTTACACTCATCCATGTCTTACTTACAGCCAAGTGGGATATTTCAATTATCCAATCAATTGGAATATTATTCTATATAGATGCTACTTTTATTTTATATAGATGTTACTTTTTATTCTATATAGATGCTACTTTTTCAGACCAAACATTGTATTGTGTGTACATTTTTTTTTTGTATTTTAAAATTCCAACAAAAAAATGTAATTTACTTTTTGGGGGGCCTAGCCCATAGCTTTACGAGGATGATGGTTGCAAACTGTTTGATAAGCTTCACTGTCATCTTACAGATATGAAAGAATTTTTTTAAAATAATTAAAAAAGGAAAAAAAAATTAATATAGTCTCCCTCTTTCCCCTTTTCTCTCCATAGAAGTATGGGTGGTTCGTATTTTTTAGAATTCATGTGTATAAAAAGGAATATAGTTTTGTTGATTGGACATATATGCACACATACCCTCATTGGCACTGAAAAGAGCCTGATAACGAAGGAATTGTTTGGGAAAAACATTTTTTTTTTTTTTTTTTTTTTTTTTTTCGGTTAAATGGATCCACAACTCAGGAGATATAGTTTTTTTGTTTTTGTTATTTTCATTTTTATTTTTTTTTGTTCCGTGAAATTTCCACTGGTCTTGCTAGTATATAAATGAAATTATTGAACAGATAGCATCGTTTCTACTGGCAGGGGAGGTAAATCCTGTAAGTTTTGTTTCTTGGCATTCATCTACGTACATAAGATTTAAAAATTTATATACACATTTGGAAAGTGGCTCTTGTGTCATAGTGAAGAACTTGTACTAATTAAGTTTAAATTTGGATTTGAGATTCAGGTGTATCATGCGATTCTTTACTTATTTTTCAGAAAAACGATATATTTATATATTTTTTGTTATATTTGTAAATGTATCTCAGTAAAATAGCACATTATAGTAAGGTTTTTATTAGAGCAATGCACTTAAAAGGCCAGGAAACTGCTTTATTTTTCATCTGGAACTATCAGTTTCAGAAAACTGCTTTATGATAATAATTTGATAATTGGTTAGATCTCCGTATATGCTGAAAGTTATTTATGATAAAATCAAATGCTTGATTTAACTATGAAATGCTTATTAGATTCTATCACTCCTTCTTAAATAGAAGCATCAGTATCATCATGAACCATTGGTACAACAAAAACTCAGTGTCTAACAATTACTAATTCTGAGTATTTCTGCAGATGAAAAAATTTGAAGGACCATAACATTCTCAAATATTTTAATGAATAAAATAAATAAATAGATAATACTGCATTTCTCTAACAGAACTTGAGATGTTTGCAGCTAATTTGCAGCAAGAGATAAAAATTGTTATGTCATTGGCTGTGATGATTCTTAAGATGGATTACATCTATGTTCATTTAATTGATTAAATTGTGTAGTATTTCTGTCCCATTATTGTTATTACATTTAATGCATGAAATTTGTAAAATAATGTACCAATGATTATCTGGTAGAAGTTGTAGTTCATTATTATACTTGTTTATTTAATGTATTCAATTTTATACTCTTTTTGTCTTATAATATTTGGTACATTTCATCATCAAGTTGTGCTGATAATATGGAGTTGCCTGGATTTTCTTTTGCTATCCCTCCATCCATTGCTGGTCTTTTAGGTTGCATTTTGTGTCTGTACAGGACTGATGTCTTTGTTGGTTGGCCAACATTAGCTTATTCATATGCAGGGGTCCATTGGAGAATGTCACTTATGGCTTCATCCTTGCTTTTCCAGTAGTGCTATGCATGTCTTGTTTCTCTTATTTAGATTGTTTATGAGATGGGAGGCAAGTGACCGTACAGCTGCTCTTTTGTGGGGTGCTGCTTCCAGGCACTGTTAAAGAAAGCACACAGTATTTTTGTGTAGTTTCCACGTAGCCTCTTCTCTATGCATTTTGTTTGTAACCATGTGGTGCATCCATATAGTATGGAGACAACTAAAAGTTGGAAGAAATTTTGTTTTATTTTATCAGATTAGATTTTCATATGATCAATAGCCTATCAGTACCATTCCATCCCTTTGCTAAGTGTATATTAACCTCATTTTCAGGAGATGAGATATTGTTGTTGAAGTATGTGACCTGGTTTTAGAGGATTGCCACTTGGAGTGGAGATGGCTCTGTTTTATTGGCATTCATATAAAAGCCAATGTCTCCTGCTGCTTTCTTTAGGTTATACATTGAGATTCGGCTTGGGCTGGTGTATTTGTGAGAAATGTTAGATCATCTGTGTCTCTCATAGTTTTTGTGGGATATTGTCTGTCTCTTACCTTTTTCAATTTAGAATTTATTTTTATTTCTTCATTATATTTATTTATTAGTTTTGGCAGAAAATTTGCATCTTTCAAAAAAGTTTCAGCATAAATGAGATAGTTTATTCTACTTAAAATTTCCAAACCAAAGTTTATCACAATTGAAGAAACATTTTATTGCATTGACTATAACTGTCCTATTTTTTCATAATTTTTCTCGTCATTTTTTGTTCGTTTTAGGATAAATGCACTATAAAAATTTCTATAAATTCAAAACAATTTTTCTCCCTAAATATTTACATAGTTTTTTCTTTTTCTTTATTATAGAATTTAATTTTTTATTATTTCAGATTATAAATAGGGTTAAAAAAATTAATGAATTGTGAACTGAAAATAAAAATAGAAATTCACAAATACAAAAATATTTTCTAATTATTCAAAGTACATTGCCAGTCACATAGAAAAATATACCATTTTTGTTTTATAATCTCTCTATTTTCTCTGATATAATTGTTATATTTTTCCTAATTGTATGAAATTCAAAAGTTTATACACGTCGATTTTTTTGGTTGATTTCCAAGTCTATAGAGCAAGGGAAGTAATTTTTAGATCGCGAGTTGCTTCCCTTTAGATCTTTTGGCCTGTTCTGTCGTTTAGAAAAAAAAAAAAAAAACGAAAACAAAAAAAAAACTTGAATATATTTACATACGGTAAATAGTTGTGTATAGCGCCCTCTCCCATTTTTATGCCAGGGAACGTATTAAACACGAGGACTAGATATTTTTTTCTTGCCACGTATTTGGAACCTGATGATAGTAAGTTTGATTTGGTTTTATGGCATATCAACCATTGGAGGTTATTTAATGTTAAATCATGTTTATACGTATGTATTAAATATATATGATTTTTGATTACATTTTGTTAATAAGACTTTAAAACAAACCTGAGCTTATTATTTTTGGCACACAGCTCAATGGTTTCAAATATTTCTATCTAACACAAATCTATTTACTATTAATCATTTGTTTGCCATTAAATTTGACAGTCATTTGTTTATACACAGATGACCAAAGTGTTTTATTTCTAACAATTCAATTTAATATAAGTCATTTGTTTGCACATAGTTTAAATGCCAAACAGTTCTATTTGATGTCTGAATTTCTGAGACAAAGCTTGATGATTTTTATCATTAAGGGTTTTCAGACTATTGTCCTCATCTTTATTGTTACACTGTGTGTCCAGCAGGACACATAGTGTAACGGTTATAGGTGTTGGCTCCCTAAGCTTCTAAGGAGGCAATCATCTGGAGGTTGCAGGTTCAATCCTGACTGCAGGCAAGTAACAATAGAGGAATACTTAACACTTGTACCCGGTTATAGCTAATGGAATCTGAACACGCAACCCCCGTGGATTCAATAAAGGACATAGTTTGAAGTTCCGTGTAGGTTCCGGAGTTTGACAAACACTTGAAGAAAGCCAGAGGACATATCAGCTGAAATGTTGTGGAAATAACAATAAAGATGAAGAAAATAGTCTGAAAACCCTTAATGATAAAAGTTCTATTTGACCCATAGATAGGACCCTATCAGGTACTATCACTTTGGGTTAGAGTGGACCTGGGAGCAATGGCAATGAAGAAGTACTCTACATTCCTTTAAGCTCCAAGACTGGAGCTTCACCATCAGATTGTTCAGTTTTATATCTAGGACACTCATTGGAAGGAGGAGGTCTTACCCCTCTGCAAAGATGTAGTCGGTGTATTTTATATCTATGGTCCAAACTAACTAATGTGTAATAAACACTTCTGTTTTATATGACTAAAGAGAAATAGCCACTGGAATAAGTGTTTGCTTAAAATTTGTTTTTTCTCCAGTTAAACTTATTTTTGCTGATTACATTTCATTTTTGTGTGAATATGTCTTTGTTTTTGTTTTTTTTTCTCTCAATATTGTAGAAACCTTGTGTTTAGAAACTTTATATATTCTTATTTTTAGTCAATACAAACTGGGTAAAAAGTTGAACTGATGTCGAATTTAGTATAGAAGTTAAGTTTGTTGGTTGGCATTTTACAACATATTAAACCTTGTGTGATTATTTGTAAGTGAATAGTTAGTAGGTAAGTTTATTTTTAAAAAAGTTGTTAGAGCTCATTTATTTGGTCACTATTAAATGGTTTCAAGTATTGCTATCCAATACTAATAATTCTATTTAATGTTATTCATTTGTTTACCCACAGTTAAACATCTTTAACTATTGCTATCTAACACTAATAAGTCTCTATAATATTAAACATTTGTTTGCACACAGTTAAATGGTCTCAAGTATTGGTATTTAACATGAGTAATTCTATTTATCAAGTATTCCTATATGATATAAATAATTTGCATACAACTGTATTGTTTCCAATAACTGACAGTAATCCTTTGTAAATAAACAGTTCTGTTTGATTCAAAGATTTAATTCTAACAGGTACTACCTTTCCAGGTCAGAGTGGGCCTGAGAGTAGTGGCACAGTCCCCAAAGATCCAGTTTAGTGTCATACTCAGAACACTTGTTGGGGAGAGGTCTTCTGCAGAGGTGCAGTTGACATATTCCACAGCCCCAGCCGACAGGACATTAAAAAAATCAAGGGTGTATATTATCATATTTACCACCACCCCGCTCGGGCAGGATATGACACAAGGTCAATTTTTTTATGCGGAGTTTAACAGGTTTGAATTCAGAGTTTTCCTTCTCCTAGACTAGTTGCCTCACCAAGGCTGAAGAACCTATTCTGCCCTACTATTTACCCATAGCTGGAGGGAGAATAATTGGATTCATACCTTTCCCAAGGGTATTAGTGCTATGTGAAATACAATCAGTCTCGTCCAGGATTTGAACTCGTTTCGCCGTGTGCATTGTCCTACGACGATAACCATTACACCACGGGCACCTCCTTAAGGGTGTATATTATATACTACTAATAACAGTAAATGATTTTATGCATTTGTTTTTGTAGTAGTGGGTAGAGTGTTTTGCCTCTGACCTGGGAGATCGGGGTTCAATCCCAGGTTGAGTCATATCAAAGACTCAAAAATAGTACTTGATACCTCCTTGCTTATAACTCAGTATTATAAGGGATGTATCAAGGGTAAAGTGGAGCAATCTAGGGAAAGGAGTAGCATCCTCCCCTACACTTTGGTGTAGTAGCTAATGAAAAGGGAACCTGAATTGTTTGAAATGAAACTATTTTTGACATTGGAACTGTACTTATGCTAAACTAAATTGTTTAAAAAATTACTGTTCTGACATTTAACTGTGTGTAAACAAAATCTATACTTATACTAAACTGAATTGTTTGAATTAGAACTGATTGAATAAACTGAATAGTTTAAAATAGAAATATTTTTGACAATTAAACTGTGTGCTCATGCTAAACTGAATTGTTTGAAATAGAACTGTTTATTTGTATAAAAATGGATTTAGTATTAAATAACCTACAAAGGTTGATAACACAACCAACCAATCAAACCGTGGGTAAATAGTAAGGCAGATTGGGCTCTTGGTATGGTAACCAATCTAAGAAAAGGAAAATCCTAAATTCAACCCAGTTGTAGACCTGGAGAGGTATGAGCTCTTCTATGCTACTCCTACCCGACTTGGGTAGCACCTTCCTTCAACCAAATCATGTTAAGGTACACGTGAAATGAATGCCACGTTTTAGTTCTATGAAGTTTGATTAAAATAAAGCAACAACTTTATTCTTCTTATATTATGGAAATTTTACAAAATGATTTTTATACTGTTTTTGATGGCATAGATTTCTTAACACTTGTTAAATGTATTAAATTCATAAAAGTAAAAATAGAAATATAATTAGTCTATTTTTTTTTTTTTGTAGCGAGAAGGAGGGGCAGCAGTAAAAATTGATGTTTATAACCTTAATTTTCACCTTTTACTTCAATCATATAATTTTTTAATTGCTCTATCAGCAGGGCTTAGAATAGGCTGTTTGTATTCCCGGAAGAGGGTTAGAGTAAGATGCCCTCCTATCAAAAAAGGGGTTGTCCTGGGTATTTGATGGTGAGGATCCAGGCAGCTGAACTGTTTCCTGTAGAGCTAATAGATTTGATAGGCATGCTTATTAGGGCCAGGTGAAGGTTTTGATATTAAAAAAAGGTGGGGGGGCTCTTATCTTGAGTGGAGATTGCTAACGATAAATAACAGTGGGAAGCCATGTTGCTGCAGTGTGTAATGAAAAGTACAGAATTTAAGTTTAACTTTAAAGAAAAAGAATTAAAAGGTTATTTAGTCAAAGTAATTATTCATAATTAACCATTAGCTATGGTATTGCCTCAGTGGGTTCCTGTTGTAACAGTAATCCATGATGATATCAATGCTTCTATTTAGAAATGAGTGAAGGATTCTAATTAGCATTTTATAGTTATCTCTATTATACTGAAAATTATTAAAAAATGATGTTCTGTGAAAATGCAGACTCAATGGAATATCATTCAGTTGCAAATTGAACAGGAAATTGGTTTATTCTCTAATTTTAAGTCCATTGCTCTAATAAAAATCTTGCTATGATGTGCTGGGCTAAAGTTTTACATATAACACATCATTCAATAAGTCCTGGGCCTGACATATAGATGGTACTACTAATAAAAAATCCATATGATTTTTATAAAGTACTAACCTTCAAATGACGTGTCAAAATTTGAGCTCAATCGGATTATTAGTTTTCAAATGAGTCATTTAAATGAAGCTACTGTTGCAAATTTTCAAAACAAGGGAAAAATCTGAATTTCATGTGTTGATAAAGTATTGCTTTTTGATGGGGGTAAAAATACTGTTCAAGCAAAGCAGTGGCTTGATGAGTGTTATTTGGACTCTGCTCCATTGGAAACAATGGTTAAGAGGTGATATGCTGACTTTAAACGCGGTTGTACAGACACAAATGATGCTGAATGCTCAGGTTACCCAAATTCGGCAATTTTCCCGAAAAACACCAAAAAATTCCACAAATTCACTTTGGCCAATTATAAATTGAAGTTGCGTGAGATAGCAGAGGAGTTGAAGGTATCAGAAGGCAGTGTATTCATCATTTTGCATGAGCATTTGTCAATGAGAAAACTGTGTTCAAAGTGGGTGTAGTGTTTGCTCATAGTTGATCAAAAAAACAATGCATCGATAATTCAGAGCATTGTTTGCAATTATTTCAATGCAACAAAAAGGATTTTTGCATAGATATGTGACAATGGATGAAACATGGATCCACCACTTCACTCCAGAGTCAAATCAGCAGTCAGCTGAATGGACAGCAGCAGGTGAAAGCTGTCCAAAGTGATCAAAGATGCAAACATCAGCTAGCAAGATTTTGGTCTCTGTATTTTGGGATGTGCAAGGTATTTTGTTCATTGATTACCTTGAGAAAGGAAGAACCATCAATAGTGAATATTATAGAGCATTATTAGTGTGTTTGAAGGAAGAAATCGCCAAAAAACAGCCACAAATGAAGAAGAAAAAAGTGCTCTTTCACCAAGACAATTCACCGTGTCACAAGTTGATTGCAACGATGGTAAAACTACATGAATTGCACTTTGAATTGCTTCCACACCCACCCTATTCTCCATATCTGGCCCCCAGCGATTACTGGCTGTTTGCTGACCTTAAAAGAATGCTCCTAGGAGAGATTTGGCTCCAATGAAGCATATTTTTAGGCCAAAGACAAATCATTCTACAAAAAAGGCATTGAATTGTTAGTGAAGTGTTGGAAGCAGTATATCACTCAAGAAGGAGACTAATTTGATGAATTAAGTCGAATTTTGCCTAAAAGTTGTTGTTTTATTAGTTAGGCCCAGGACTTATTAAGTGATGCGTTACATATTTATATATATATATATATTATATTTATTTATTATCATTTATATTATATATATATATATATATATATATATATATATATATATATATATATATATCATAAATCATTTCTGTTTATTAAAATAAAATTTATTCCTGAATAATTTAACAATGAATTAATTTCAATTGATAGTATTTTTGTTATTATTTTGAATCACTGCTTGCCATTTCTCAGGTCACTTGTTGATTCTTCTAAAGTAAAATTCAGCTGGTGTCAAACTCAACAAGTTTTCTGCAAATGTTTTCACTGGAAAATCTTTTTGTCATTCAGAGCATTTTGTAGAAAGAAAGAAAAATGGAAATCACTTGGTGCAAAGTCTTGTGAATATGGTGGATGGAGCAGAACAGACCAGCCTAAATCCAATATTCTTGCTGAATTTGACCTTGCATTATCAGAGAGAAACACATTGTTTCTCTTATTGATGAATGCGGGTGAGTTAGAAGATTTTTGTGGACACATTCCAACTGTAGAGAGTATAGATCTGCATTGAGTGCTTAAATGCAGTTTAAAAACTCAGTGATTACAGCATACACACAACATAACTTTTCTTTCATGAAACTTTGCATTTAGGGTTGGCCATGGAGATTCATTCTTATCAATCCAATGCCTTTGCATTGAACATTGTCATAAGACTCATTTTTTTTTGTCACCTGTAATGATATTCTTGAGTCATAGATCATTTCCCTACCTTGAAAGAAGACTTATCACAGTGGATATCCGATCTTTCTTATTCTTCTTAGAATTTGAGGAACCCAAATGCCCAGCTTGCTCACTTTTCCTGTTTTTTTCAAGTTGTGTAAGATTGTGGAGTTGGTAATTCTCAAATATTTTTGCATGGATTGCATTCCACCAATTTTCTTGAAGCATCTTGATTGAAGTCTGATGAGTGTCCTGGTTTGGGTTCATCTCTCGAACGTATTGCCAGAAATATTGAAAACCAGTTTCAGACTTGGCAGTCAGTAATGATACTTTGACCACGAACACTAGAAATTTTCTTGTTTCTTTTGAGTTTTTGTAATTCTTAAATTCACACAATATTACATATTGAATATTCACTTTCAGTTTCTCCATTTTACAGATGTGAGAGCATAGATTAAAATATGATGTGCACTCTTTCATTACTAAAATAAAGTTGGTGACCATAGTCGAGGGTGACCCGAAGGCTCCCTTTTCGATAGCTTACTACACCAAGGTGTAGGGGAGGGCGCTACTCCTTTCCCTGGATTGCTCCACTTTACCCTTGATCTGTACCTTATAATGCTGAGTGTTAAGCAAGGAGGCATCAAGTACCATTTTTTGAGTCTTTGGTATGACTCGACCTGGGATTGAACTCGGGTCTCCTGGGCCATTGGCGAACACTCTAACCACTAGGCCAATGTCCAGTATGACTAAAATAAGAATGAACAATAAAGGCATTTTTTAATTGGGTAATTTCTGTTTTTGTTTAAAACAGAAGTTTGACGTGTTGATATAACTTACCTTTAAAAAATGAAATTATTTTAGACTCAATTCAATATATATATATATATATATATATATATATATAGCACCTCATTGGTCTAGTAGGTAGAGTGTTTGCCAATGGTCCGGGAGACTGGGGTTCAATCCCAGGTCAAGTCATATCAAAGACTTTAAAAATGGTACTTGATACCTCTTTGCTTAACATTCGGCATTATAAGGTACATATCGAGGGTGAAGTGGAGCCATCCAAGGAAAGCAGTAGTGCCCTCTCCTACTCCTCGGTGTTGTAGCTACAGAAAAGGGAGCCTTCGGGTTGCCCTCAATTATAGTCGCCAACTTTTTTTTGTGTGTGTGTGTGTGTATATAATAATTGAGTCTTAAGTGATTTCATTTTTTATAAGTTAAATCAACACATGTCAAACTTCTAATGTTTTATTTATATAAATATATATATATATATATATATATAAGATTTGCTTAAGGTTCTTTGAAAAAACATTGTTTCCAGGTAAATTTTTGATTTTCTTTTAGCACATTTAAGCTGGTAGCTTTTTTCTGTCTGCTTATGAAAATCTGAAGATATATACAACAAGAACAATGGGCTTTTTTTTTTTTTGTAAAGATTTATAACAACTATATAAACTGTACAAAGAAAAACTTCTTCAAACAAATTTCAACCTCTGATCAAACTGCATTTTGTGTAAAATTTCTTTTCTTTTTTTTTTTTTTTTTTTTTTTTTTTTTTTTTTTTTTAAAGAAAGATTAGAAAAAACTTTTTTAAAGGAGTTGATATGATGTTAAAGAAGCGACAAAAAATGCTCTGGTGATGTAGCCTATTCATTTGTTGAATGAAAATTATTTTCTGGTATCAAAGTATCTTCAACTGATATACAGGTGGGAGTCTTCATGTCGTAATGGTTAAAGTACTGGACTGTGACATCATAGTGAGTTCAAACTCCAGTCTCTCACATTAACTTTTCGACTAATACTCTTGGGAAAATTATGAATTTTCTTATTCCCCCCAGCGATGGGTTAAATAGTACCACCACTGTTCTTCTATGAGGATGGCTTTGACATTAAATAACCCATGATGGTTGATATACCATTAAACAAAGAAACCTAACCATCAATATATATATTAGTCAGTTTTATAGGTAGTGTGACGGCAAATTGACTAAAATCCCAAAACGGGACTTTATTTTCACACGTGTGAAGACGGGGCAGGTTGGCACTTGATCCCCTACAGAATAAGTCCTCGTTCAGAGTTTTTCTCTCAGGCATATAAGAACTGGCATATTACGTGAGGGATCAATTTAGAACCAGACTGACCGCCGCTGGCAAGGGGTTCCAAATTTCACACTATCACACACCCACCAGGCCGCTTTCTTCCTTCCCCGAGACAATGGAAGAATATGGACCTATAGGTCTTAGTCGTAATAGTATTATATTGTAGTAGTCGGCAACTCCAGTTTCCCATGTGATATTTTTAAGGAATTAATAGGACAACTCTAAGCAAGATAAGGCGAATAGAAGCTGGAAAGGAAGCATGAAATAATAACATTGACCACATGGTAACCTAGAAGTACATGAATTCTTTTACTACAGTTATATACACTTTCAAAGTGTCAAAACATATAATAATTGGACAGTCCACGAATATATTTGTCTTTTCTTGACTTCTGTTTTTCTTCAAATAGAGAGAGAGAGTGGTATACAAAATTTGGGTATAAAGGAAAAATGTCCCCAAAGTTACTTATCTTATTTTTCGACGGGGTTCCACTGGAAAATCTCTCTTCTTTCACGGGCTACTAGACTTTGTTCTGTTTTTAATACTGGCTTGAAGAACTCAGGTCCCTCATGTCTCAGTATTCTTTTGTCTTCAACCCGGAGTAGAATGGCTATAGTTCGTCTGCCCGCTACGGACCCTGCTCAAAAACTGGCTTTCTTATTATTTACTTCCGCTGAGGGGAAGGGGTCCCCACTTCCATTTTGAGGTCCCAGCCAATCATTTGGCTTCTCTCTTCTCCCCCTTAGTGTCTGGCGACCTGAGGTTACTGAGTACCAACACCTATTGATACCCCTCTGTGACCTACATTCTTCCTTAACGGTCACTTTTTTTTGACGGCTAGATACTATTAATTCAACGGGAGGATAGTATTAATCCTACCTCTATTGTCTCCGTGGGCTATCACATGACAGTAGTTCTTCATGCTGTATGATAATTATATAGTTAGGATTTACAATCCAAGCTAAAAACAAAGATGTTTTAATTGATAAATATCTTGAATGTTTCTGTATGAGACTAAAATTTTCCCCAGAGCAATGTTATCTTCATAAGGTTATGTAAGAATATAATTAATAAATCTTTTTCTTTTATGTAGTCTTGCTGTTTTGTAATCATTTTGTACAATATTTTAATTGATAATACAGATTGTAAAGTATATATTGTTGAGAAAGAGAAAATAAGTAGAAGGAACTTATATTTGTTGGTTTTGCTGTGTCTGATGGTGAACGTTTGATTGATCAATTACGATCCAAGTCTTGACATCTTACTTAGCATAAATAGCTACTTCAACTCATTATAAGTAAGTGTTTTCTTCTTGGAGCATAATATAAACAGGTACTTCAATATAGCTATGTATCAGCTTTTAGAGTAATAGTTTTCTTCACTAATTTGATTTTAATGTTAATTTTTTTTATGCTTGTTAGATTAGTTTAGCTTAGCTCATAAACTTCTTGAGAGTTTTTTTTATTCTTGTAAACACACCATAATTGAATAAACTGACCTAAACAATATAAAAGCACTTACATAATGCTTTAATCTCTCTATATAAAAGCTGGTGTTTCTAAATTTGTTTGTTGCCATTACTCCCAGATCCACTCTAACCTGGAGTAGTAGTACCTGTTAGGGTCTTATCTGTGGGTCAAATAAATCTGTTTAAAAATCATTTGTATTCAATAGGACTGTTTTTTGGTTGGGTTTTATGGCCTATCAACCATTGTAGGTCATTTAATGCCAAATATAGTTTATTCATATATATTAGATATATATGATTTGAAAACCTTAGTCAACAAAGTTAGATAGTTACCAGTATTGCCATATATCACTAACAATTCAATTAAACATGAGTCATTTGTTTATACACAGTTAAATGATCAAACAGTTCTATTTCAAACAATTCAATTTTGCATAAGTCATTTGTTTGCACTCAGTTTAGATGTCAAACAGTTCTATTTGACCCATAGATAGGATCCTATTAGGTGCTGCCATTCCAGGCCTGAATGGAACTGAGTGATGACAATGAAAGGGCACTTAGCATTTCCCAAAGGTCCAGGGCTGGAGCATTGCCATCAGATCATTTAATGACATATCCAGGACACTCATTGGTGAGGTCTTACATCTCTGCAGAGATGCAGTTGGCTTATTCTACAGCCCCAGCTGACTGGGCTCCAGTAGAACTGTGTGCCAAAAAAAAAAAAGCTCTTAAGAAATGACCAAACAAAAACTGTAAATATGAATGTACAATGAATACAATTTCCTGATTAGAATAACTTTAGACAGTTTGAAATATTAAAATCAACCAATTGAACAAAATAAATTTGTCTGTTTCCCTGAAAGTGTCACAGTGATAAAACAATAAACAGAAGGAAACACTTGAATACTAATTTTCTGCTGAGTGAAAAGTGTGTATGAATTTACTGGTAATATCACTACTCTGGGGTGAATTTTTTTCTGTCTTGGGGGTAGGATTTTTTCCTGTTCCTTTAAAATTCAAATTTAGTCACCATTTTGATAGATACACCAATACATTGCATTAGTCACTTTTATTTTTCTTTGATAACATTGATGTGTTAAAGTCAAAACATGGACTGCTATTGACATATTAACAACCATACAGAAATCTGATCTCCTTAATAAAATTCTTCGAAGCTGTAGCTGTGTTTGTCCTATTGTATGGTTGCAGCACTTAGAATTTTATAAACTGATTAGAGAAAAAGCTACATAGGATCTACACAAAGATGTTGCATGCTGTTTTGCTCGAAGCAGCTTCCATACAAAACTCTAGCTATATGGCCACTTACCTCTCATCTCACAAACTATCTAAGACAAATAAGACAAACTCATAAGTGATGTTCTTTTATGGACTCCTACATGTGGACACACCAATATGGGCTAATCAGCAAAAATTTACATCCATCAACTCTCTGTGGACACTAGATGTCGTTGAGAGCAGTGCTTCTCAAACTATCTGATGTTGTATACTGACAGGATATTTCTCTAGTGTGCCACGGATGGGTACCATATTTGTGCCATTCTATTAGTTGATTTATAGTCAAATTCTAAGTATTTCTATCTGTTGTATCACAACATGTGAAAAGAATAATATTAAACAATACAGAACAATTTTGTGCATTTTCGTTTTTACATTACATCTCATACTATGATAATTTGAAACTGGAAACTTGCCACAATTGATGACATGCATACCAGCACCAATATGTGTACTAATTACTTTGAGTAGCATTGGTCTTGAGGATTTACCTAGAGAGATAGCTGATAGGAATGGATGGTGAGAGAGAGTCAAGGGAATATGTGCTGTCAGTACACTTTGATGATGAAAGTCTTATAAATTTGCCTGAAATAAGACTTTGATTGGTGATGAAAAAGGAAGGCAGAGAATAGCAAAGTTTAATTTAGACTTTTTGAATAGATAACAGAGAAATACAAAAAGAAACAGTCACAGTAATTGCCAATCTTTGAAAATCAGAAGGATGACATTTAAGACAAGTTAATGTCAGCTATAATTTGGACAAAAGAAGAACTGCTGCAAGACAAGAAAAAAAACAGCATCAAGGCTTGAAACAGGGATTAATGATTATTAAATAAAGGCTAGAGAATCACAAGAAGAAACTGAAGTTCCAAGTAGAAAGAAGACAATCTTCTCAAAGAACACAAAATGAAAGTGTAGAGGAAACCAATTGAAGAATGTTAGATACAAGAAGAGGTTGTTATACAGCTCCTATTGATGTAGAAAGTCTAGAAAATCTTAAAAAAAGAAAACACTATTCAAAATAGAAGAAATATAGTAGTTCAAAGTAAATTAACAACAATGCCATTTCTGAAGAAAATTTGTCTCACTCATGAATATTGTTTACCAATTTTGCAATGTTAGACATTTTTTAATTGGAGATTCAAAGTACCTGATTATATTTATATCAGGATCCTATTCTTTGCTGTGTCAGAGGGTTTAATTTCATATAGTGAGGGAGAAAGTCATCTGGTTCTCAAAATGATTACTAAGAGAGTGGGTTACTAACATTGGGCATGAGACACTCTTTTATTGTGAATTGGGCAATAAGGCACAAAGGTGAGAAACAGTTCTTACACCCTGTCAGTGGGGTTTAGAATAAGCTGACTGTATCCTCTGCTGAGAGGTAATCTCCCCACCACCAAAAAAAAAAAAAAATAAAGTGTCCTGGGTTTGACACTAAACTGTATTTGATGGTGAGGCTCCTGTCCTGAAACTCTAGGAAATGTGGATTACCTCTTGATTGCCATTGCTTCCAGGTCCACTCTAACCTAGTGTGGTAAATAGATTTATTATTAGTTACTTGAAATCATACAATTGTGCAAATTATTTGTGTTAGACAGGAATACTTAATATTGCATAAGCATCTAAAAAAAAAACAAACAAACCCGCTCACAAAACAATTGTATAATGACTGCCATTCCCTAAACTCTAGGTATAAAATAATAAAACATAAAGGTGAGAAACAGTTCTTACACCCTATTGGTGGCGTTTAGAATAAGCTGACTGTATCCTCTGTTGACACACTTGAAATCAATCAATCAATCAATTTAACAATTCCTAAAAGTTTAGTTGAAATCAACCTGAAAATGGTGGCACCTTGTTGGCCTGACCAGTCAGACATTTAAATTATAATAAGATATAGCCAGAATTATTTTCATGGCATGGTTTGATTTAAATTTTATAATTAGGATGTGACTTGACATTAAGTTTAATGTTTGCTGAAGACTTTTAGGTGAGTATAATTAAGTAATTAATGTTAAGTATTTTATTCCTTTTTTTTTTTTTTTTTAATTAGACTATTTCTCTTGTCTATATTCTAGCCCTGTTAATGGGTCTTAAAATACCCTGACTGTATCTCTTGCAGAGGGTTAAGCCTCCACCCCTCAAAAATGGAGTGTCCTAAGTACGACATAAGACTGCGTTTGATGGTGACATTACAAATTTGGAGATCTGATGTACTCTTTCATTGCCATTACTCTCTGGTCCATTTAGACCTGGAATGGTAGTACCTGTTAGGGTCCTATCTATGGGTCAAATAGATCTATTTAAAAATGATTTGTATTTAATAGGACCATGCACAAAAAAAAAAAACCCTCTGAAGTAACAACTGCACTAAAAATGTAAATAGGAATGTAAAATGAACATGAGTCTCTTACCTTTATGCATAAAATAATCCTAGATCGGTTGACATGCCATTAAAATCAATCCATCAATTATTATGTATGTTCTTTTTATTTATAACATATTGGCTATGTACTCTCCATCCTTCTTCTTGTGGTGTTGGGTTTATTCAACTAGTGGCAGCTGGTGTCTAATGTTCATTAGAATTCAAATACAAATTGTATTGTTTGTAAATTGATAAACAAGATCATCTTTGTGACGATGACAAACTTGAATCCTATTCACATAGAATTGTTTTCATGAACAGATGTTGCTTCTATAGATGCTTGATTAGCTGATGGAGTCAACCAAGCACATTATGTAAGCAGTTTCTTTTAGGCATCTTATATGACAAAGTTTGTTCCTATTATTTGAACCTCATTCTATAACAGTCTGTATTTACTTTTTCCCTCTTTGCATGGTCAGCCATATCAGATTTAAAAGTGTATTCCTTTTGTTATGTACGCTTTTCATATATTCTTTAAATCTTATTTGCTCTGTCGGTTGGGCTTTGATTATGCTGGCTGTATCCCCTTGTAAAGAAATAAGAGCCTCTCCCCCTCCAAAAAAGATATCCTGGTTAGGATACTAAACTGTATCTGATGGTGAGGCTCCAGTTTTGGAGATCTGTGGTGTGTGGAGTACCTCTTCATTGCCATTACTCTCAGGTCCACTTTGACCTTGAGTCATAATACCTGTTAGGGGTTACATCTATGGGTCAATATGTCTGCTTAAACCTATTTGATAGGATTTTGTGCAAAAGAAAATCCTCTTATGAAACAACCAGATGGAAAATATAAAGTAGTTGTAATATTTAAACTTGTTAAAGGTCCTTGTTATGTTAGTGAGGCTTAGAATACATTGACTACAAATTATTAGTATTGTCCAACAGATAAAATTCACTCCCAAAAAAGGGCTGTCCTGGGTGAAAACTGCATCTGAGATGAGGCTCCTGTTCTGGAGAGTTTGGAGTCACCCTTTTATTGCCATTACTGTCAGATCCAGTCTGACTCAGAGTAGCCATAATTGTTAGGGTTCCATTTATGGATCAAATAAAGTTAGCAACCATAAGTCAAGGGCGACTCGAAGGATCCATTTTCAGTAGCTACTACATCAAGGTGTTGCGGAGTGCGCTACTCCTTTACCTGGATTGGTCAAATAAACCTGTTTAAAAATTATTCATTTTTGACAGGATTGTGTCCCCCGCCAAAAAAAACAAACTTAAACAACTACACAAAAATGAAAATACATACATACAATAAATGCAATTCCCTAACCTCTTGGTATAAAATAACCATATGTAGGTTAACCTGCAGTTAGAATCAATCAATCAATTCTTTCTTTTGAGGAGGAAACTGTTTATGTAATGTGCTTATTTGATTCCATCTGCAAAATGAATATTGATATAGACAACATTTGGAACCTATACGAAAAACAAAAATCTGTGTCTTTTAATGTGATTTTCGTTCATCAATTCACAAACAATAAAAATTTGTATTTTGTATTTGAACTCTAATGGACATAGGACACCAGTTTCCACAACCAGTTGAATAAATCCAATAACATCCAAAGAAGTACTGTGAGGGTACATGTCTGAAATATTGTAAATAAAAAAATAATCACTTAGTTGATCAGTAATTTTATTGCCAATGATATTAGAACATTTTTAGAGTAACTCTGAGGAACTGATTTCAGCTGATTTGCAGGAGAGTCCCTATAGTGTAGTGGATAAAGTCCTATATGGTGATATTGTAGTAAGGAAGGTCAAACTCTTCTATATTCACTTTTGAACTGATACCCGAAAGAAAAGTATAAGCCCCTTATCACCCCACCCCAGCTATAGGTTAAATAGTACCATTACTGTTCTACTACTAGGATGACTTTGGCATTAAATAAGAAGGTTTAAATACCATTAAACAAAGAAACCAAACCAATTTGCTGCTTAATGATGGTGTCGGTCAACAGCTGGAATTTACGTATGTCTCTGGTATTTTTCAGTAGCATGTCAAAGCTGCTTCCTCAATGAATGAAGGTGTGTATTTTACATTGATATTGAAAAAACTGGAGGAATAAAGGTTTCAGCTTGTAGCTTGAAAATTTGCAGAATAGAATCTAACTGTATAATGGGCTAAAATCATGTGACTACAAATTATTAGTATTAGATAGGAATACTTGAAACCATATAATTGTGTGCAAGTATTTTGTATTGGGATTTAGATACTCAAAACTATAGTTGTTTACAAATGATTATCATTAGTTACTTGGAGGGGTGGCAAGGTCCCTTGCAACCGTTGTCTCCTGCCCAATAACATCGATTAATGTGTATCTCGTTATCTGTGAAAGGTTGTGCAAGAAGTCCCATAATCTAATTTCGTGGAAGGGACTGGTAATTGACATATGAAAGACAAATCAGCTTGGAAGTTTTATTCTGAAAGAAAGTCGACGTTATAACGTTTCCGTTTTAATTAACCATCATCAGGGCTTTAAAAATATTGATAATAAGTGTTGATAGATCAACGATGGATGTTTAATATATTATTTATTAATGTTTATTAAACATCCATCGTTGATTTATGAACATTCGGTATCATCGTTTCTAAAGCCCTGATAATGGTTTATTAAAACCGAAACATTATAAACGTCGAATTTCTTTCACAAGAAATTCATCGGTTAGGATTATTTTATTTTACAATTTTTCTCATATATATATATATATATATATATATATATATATATATATATATATATATATATATATATATATATGGTAAATCAGTGATTTTACAAGAACATATTGCAAGAGAGGAATTTTTTAAGATTAAAAATTAATTTTCTTATCCCTTTATTCGGTTTTGGTTGAGATGGAATCTTGAATATCAACTGCTGCTAATCCATTGTTTTATGAAAGAGCTGAACTTGTGTTATATAATTGCGGAAGGATTTTTTTTTATAATATCATTTTTCGTTTTGTATATCTTACCTTTCGGTTTAGTTAGGCTGAGAATCTTTCGGCTTAGTGCATGGGTTAGTTAGGTGCACACATTCAGTGCAGGTGTCCACGCGCGCGCGGGGCAGCTGTGACAATCACAATAAAAACCTCAGATAGGAAATGGGACCAGGGAAGTGAATAACGTCATGGCCGGAATCGATGAGCTGAGGATTTTGGAATTTGAAAAAAACAGTTAGTTGAGATTTGGGCTTGGACGAAGCAAGTCGATTTTCGGAGCTCGCCGAGGCCAGACCAGTAGTTTGCGGCGGGGGCCGCACGTGGTGGGGTCAGATGGAAAAGTCAGCATAGAAAGAAATTGTGTGTGTCTCTCTCTCCTCGTGTCGAAAAACCTTAAACTCAAAAAGGTAATAAAAAGTTTCGTACCGGAACCAATTTCGTGTTTTTCGGATTCCTATATGTTTATGAACATTTGTGAACGTTTTCCATATCGGTATGAATATGTACATTTCACGTGTTCGTTTCTTGGTCGTATATTTTTGAATATATTACACTTGTATTATTTTTGCTCTTGAAGTTAATATTAATGTGGGAATTTCTGACATGAGTAATTATCATTTTTATCCACCGATTTACTCTGACTAGTTTCCTCATTTTGATTGTTACGGTCTCAACGTTTCGTCTGTTGTACCCTCTGACCTTCTTCAGGTGTCTGTTTGGAATTTCAAGCTGAACCTTTTATGTAATCCACGAAGATACATTGTTCTTAATCCACTGTACTTGCTCAGATGATATCTCTTATCAATTAATTCTTCTATGTTGATTTGTCCTTGTGACATTACTTGCCCGTCTTTCGCTGAACCCATTAGCTGAAAGAATTTAAAAAATCCCTAAGATTACCGTCCATAGGATTACTACATTTGTTTGCCAAAGAATTTCTGCTAATGACCGCTAAATGGCATTGCTAAAGCAGTATATATCGAGGAGGAAACACGAAGACCTCATACTCTTTGGGAGGCGTCCTCGTGGTGTAATGGTTGAAGCCTCGAAGTAAGCTAGTTCAATCTCCACTCACACTATTACTTTCACTTAAAAAATTTATGAACCCCCTTATCCCTCCCCAGCTATGGGTTAAATAGTATCACTGCTGTTCCACAAGAATGGCTTTGACATTGAATAACCATTAAACAAAGGACCTGTCTTATCCTGTGGGATATGTTTCGTTTCCAGCTATCCTCGTAAACACATCATAGAATAGTACATAGCATACAGTACCCTCAGCTTAGTGTTTGACTTCCCATCAAGTCAGTATATGGCACAAGATCGTTTTATAGTGGGGAGTCACGCACAAATTGAGAACCACGAGTGGTTAATCCAAAAAATGCTTGTTCTCATCGGCATTCCCCTTTTGAGTCACCTCAGGTGCCGAGCAATAAACTCAACCCCGAGGGAGTAGGGCCTTCCTAGACCAAAAGCCCTGTGCTTACTTGATTACACGCAGGCATATTCTATTTCCACCCAACCAATTCTCAAACATGTGAGTCTTTCACAAACTTTTATATCTCTTAGCAGTTTGCATGCACATCTTCATTCACTCTTTTTATATTCTTTCTATTAGTTTTTTTTTCAGGCAATGAAATGTGTTGTTGTTAATTGTACGTAATTGTTCTTGTGTTTATTCTTGGCATTTCTTAACGTTCTGTCGACAAAACTGATAATACGATGTCTCCTGCAGAGGGGTAAAATCCCTTCAACGCGGTATCCTGGGTATGACACTAAACTGAATTAGATGGTGAGGTTCCAGTTTGGGAGGTGTAATTACTCCCAAGTCCAATTTGCCCTGAAGTGATAGAACATATAAGAATCCTATTTTAGTCAAGTAGATCTGTTTAAAAAATCATTCGTATTTGATAGGGGACCATGTACGGAAAAAAAGAACAAAACTTAATTCTTTCTACAACTACACAAATAAATGTGAATATGAATGTACAATGAACGCGATTCTCTAACCTCTCGGCATAAAATAACCCTAGACGTGTTGACATGTTAAAATCAATCAATCCATCCTCGAAACTTTCACGTACACATACGTACGATAAGGACATTTCTACATACACATTTTCATTCTGTTTTTTAGTTCTTTCTGTTAGGTTTGCTTAGGAAATAAAAAAAAAAGAAGTAAAGTTAGCGACCTTAGTCGAGGGTGACCCGAAGGCTCTCTTTTCGATAGCTATCACACGGAGGTGTAGGGCAGGGCGCTACTCCTTTCCTTGGATTGCTCTACTTTACCCTTGATCCTTATATTGCTGAGTATTAAGCCTGGCAGCATCAAGTACCATTTTTTTTAGTCTTTGGTATGACTCGACGTGGGATTGAATCCCGATCTCCCGGACTATTGGCGATTGTTCTTGTATTTATTCTAGACATTTTTCTGATATTCCTCAAAGTAGCCCAGTCAGCTGGGTCCATAAAATGTGCCAACTGCATCTCTATAGAGGGGTAGGACCCCTCCCTAACGAGTATCCTAGATATGACACTAAACTGCATCTGGTGATGAGGCTCCACTCCTGGAACTTTGGGGAATGTGGAGTACTCCTTTATTGCCATTACACTTAGGTTCACTCAGACCTGGAGTTGTAATACCTGTTAGAGTTTCATCTGTAGACGAAATAGAACCATTTAAATGTGTGCAAATGAATAACTGATAGTTAATTGAATTATTGGTATTACATAGCAATACTTGAAACCATTTAACTGTGTGCAAACAATAGTAATACTTGAAACCATTTGCGTGCAAACGAATTAGTTCAAACTCATTTAAAAATGAAATTACCTTCAAACTATTCACTTACAAATCATATGGATGTATTTGACATTAAATAATCATCAAGTTGATAAGTCAGAAAACCAAGTGTTAGCAATACTTAAAACCATTAAACTATGTGCAAACAAATGAGCTCTGGCTTGTCTAAAATTGTTACCTACGAACTATTCGTTTACGAATCCTATATGTTTAAAATATATGTATGTATGAACAGGATTTGTCATTAAATAACCAACAAGGGTTGATATGCCATAAAACCCAACCAAACACTATTCCTCTAAATGTCTATCACAGACACCTGAAGAAGTCCGGAGAGTTACAACGGCCGAAACGTTGTGACATACAACCAGTCAGAGTAGATCTGTGTTTGATAAAATTTGTTCGTTAATTTTTATGCATGACTTGTTTATACTTTCCCTGGTCGTGTTCACACAGAACTTTTTCCAATAAAATCATCCGAATATATTAAACTGCTCAGAACTTTTATGGGAAAATTGACAGAGACAAAAACAGGCAATTGTGAGGCGTAGAAAAAAAAAATGCTGTTTAATTTAATTTTAGAGCAAAGGAAATATTCATAAAATAAAATTATATGAGAGCTTCTTTTCGTGTTTCTGGAACCGACAGAACCTGTTTTGAAATGTAATAAGTCGGCTAAATTGTTTCGACTTCTCCTCTCTCTCTCTCTTTTTCTCAAAAACGTTTTCTGTCTGCTACTTCAAACAAGAATGAGATCATTTCTCTGGCTATAAGAATGAGAATTACAGCAGGCAGGCTATATTGGTTTACTCTCTTTTTCTTTTTTTTTGATTATTTATTTTATTCTTTTTTTTACGACTAAATGTTTGTGTAGGTGGAATTATACTAAGTATGGAGAAACCCGATCATCAGTGGCAGCATCATCATCATCATCATCATCATCAGCAGCAGCAGCACACGATCGACATACCTCTATGTCATTCCTATTCGCGCCGTTCAGTCTACTGTGTAGCGTCTTTGGTGACTGCTGGTTTGTTTTGGGGGCTCAGCTGCAGGCGACGGTGATGCCGTCATAAAGGCAATTCCGGATCAATATTGCCATCAGGATATTAAATGGAACAACAAAAAGAAGCCTTTATTATCAAAACACTCTTATGGGTGCAAAACAGAAGGCAAAGAATAAGATCGAGAGGGGAAAGAAAAGTATCAACAAAACAAAAGGAACGAGTCATTTTTCTTCAGCATGATGTAACAGCTTTACGAGTACCGACTATTTATTATTAAGAGCATGGCTGATCTTATTTAAATAGAGGAAAGAAAAGATCAACAAATGCTAAACCTGTTCCTCCTGTGATCATACGAAGCGTCGCTGTCCTTGTGTTTATTCATTAGTGGTGGACATTTAATTTACCCTGGTAGTCGAAATTACCAAGGAAAAAAAAAATCCCCCCCCGAAAAAAAACAACACCTTTGTATTTAAAAAAAAAAATCTCTCTCTGAGGGAGCTCAGATTTAGTCTGACGTTCGTTTATGTTTTAGACAAGTGACAATAATTAAAATATTTTACACACCACCACCACCACCACCACCACCACCACCAAGTCACTTCACGAAACGATTTCATTTTCTCCTCTCATCCAGTCATAACACATGTTGAGGATAGCGACAGGTAAAAAAACAAGCAATGATATTAATAGTTGAAAAATTATAGCTCATTCCCACCCTGCTCAACTGCATTCGTTTTTTTTTTTCTCACCTTTCTCATGGCCGAGGAAAACAAACTGGACCCTATAGTGACTATCTATGAGGAAGATCTTCCTGTGATTACACGACGACGTGGGTGTACTCTTCGTGTACAGATTACGTCTGTATTAGATGATTTTGAGTTGAGCTCATTGCCAGTAAGTTTTTGTTTTGTTTCAAATTTAATTTTATTGAATTTTATACGCACAGAAAAAGAAAAGAGAAATGCCTAATATTGTTTATATTAGTTTGACTATTTCGTGATTAAGGCTCGGAACTAACCATATTTTTTTCAATGTTAAATAACTTCCTTATTTTTTTCTTTTCGGTGGCATAAAATCTAATCTTAAATTCATGTCATTTTAAAATAATAATAATAATAATAACACTTAGATTTTTCGGCCCCCCCCGGGGGGGGCGCTGTTACCAGCACGTGGAAAACCAAGTGCGAATCATAGTAACGTCATACTTTACTTTTTCTTCCATGTGCTTTTTTTAGCTCTGAAAAGTTACCCTCTTTAACGATTTTTATTTATTTATCCATGACTTGATGACAGCAGATGTTTTGAACTGAAAAGGAGCACCATCACAATAATTATTTTCGATCCTGATATATGAAAAAATGTACTCATTTCATATTTTCTAAGTCCATATTGTATTTTCTATATAACGGCCGTTTATTTTACTTGCTGCATTTTTTTTTAAATCAGAAAATCTGCTCAAATATATTTTCTTTCATTACTTTCTTTTTACACTTTTGTGCGTAAAATGTTACGTGAATAAATTAAATGGAGGCGCTGAATAGAATCTAGATGAATGAAATTTTGTTGTGCGCGGCTTTAGGCTTTCTCGCAAAAAAACCAAAACAAAACAAAAAAAACAAAACAACCTGTCCGTAATTTGTTTTACGTCATCATGTCGGTTACAGTTCTGTCCGTGACACTGGAATGTGTACACCAATTAATTAATGATTGATTGAACACTAACTGTAATTGCCAACAAACTTCTTTGTTTTAATTTTGTTGGTTTTGTTAAAACATCTACATATGCACTCTAACTCTAAAAAGCAAAAGAGAAGAAAGAAAAAAAATTAAAATAAAATTCTAATTACCTTAAATTTTTTTTATCCAACCGTTCTAATTTTGCAATATGGTGATCACAAGAAATGATGTTTACAATTTCGAAGGATATATAATTTGGGTTTTGGTAATTTAATTTTTTTTTTTCAAAGTGATTTTTATTGTTATCGGTAAATTTACTTAGTCTATCTGTTTTTAGTGTTCTTTTTTTTTTTTTCTTATACAGTAAATTTTCTCAATAATCTACTAATTATACAATACTGAAGAATCTTCTCTAATGTGTATAATAATTAGCTTGTGGAATACCCCCTATTGGTAGGGCTTAGAATACATGAATGGTTGCTATGTTAAGCCATTTATTATTACAATCCGATATAATCTCTCTTACGCTTAAATCTTGAACTCAAATAACAAATATTAGACCCTGTTGGTGGGGTTTAGAATATATCGACTGTATCAACTACTGAGAGGTAAGACTATCCCTTAAAAGGGGTGTCCTAGGTATAACACTAATCAGCATCTAATGATGAGACTCCAGTTTTGGAGTTCTGGAATCACCCTTCATTGCTATTTCTCTCAGGTCAACTCTGACCCAGAGTGGTAGTACCTGTTAGGGCCTCATTTGTGGGTTAAATCGATTTCTTAAATAGGATTACTTGATATCACATAACTGTGTGCAAACAAAACAAAACAACCTCTTAAGAAACAACTATACAAAAGATGTAAATATAAATATGTAATGAACGCAATTCCATACTCTCTAGGATTAAAATAATCCTAGACTAGTTGGCATGCCGTTAAATGAATCAACTGGTGGAATAATGACAAGATTTATAAAAGAAAAAAATGAAATTAACTCTCTGCCTTCCTATTTCTCCATAACTGGAGGAAAAGTAGAAGATTCGTGGCTTTTCTGAGAATATTAGTGTGGAGTGAAACGCAGCCTTTTCCAGGAGTTGAATTCTCTTCATTGCGTCTGTATCTTATACGATTACTGTCTCATTACTGTGTTGATATTTACACAAACAAATAGGGAACTTGTTGAGTTTGATCCTGTCTGGATGCTTCATAGAATTTTTTTTTTTTACAAAGTTCATGCTATTTCATCATGTGTCTACTTGGAATAATTATTGGTAACATGTATCATAGAAGAGACATAACTAACATGTCACGATCATGAATATTAGTTAGAAACTGTGAATAAAGGGTTGGTTTTCATTGCAATAGAGTCCACTAACTGAAGTTTTGAATACATTCTAATTTCAAATTGAGTATATTTAATACTTGTTTAATTTATTTAAAGGTTGAATCATGTGTGCAAATTTCATTTAATGTCTCTTTTAATACAGAATTTAGCAAGCTTTACTTAGACTGGCACATAATCCTACAGAGTCACTCACCTAAGTACTGTGCAAGCTCAATATTGCTTAACTTCATTAATTTAGTGAGAATTGGTCCTTCAAGCAGGGCCAGACTTTCACCCTATACTATATGAAATTTGAGACCCTTCTCTAAAAACATTTGTATAAAAAAATTATTCCTTATTATTTATTAATAATTCAATGTAATTTTTTGATGAATAAGTGTTAAAGAATAAAAACTAATATTTATGAGAAAAATGTTTACAATTTCAAAGGATATAATTTAAGTTTTGGTAATTCAATTTTTCTAAAGTGATTTTTATTCAGTTATTGGTAAATTTGCTTGGTTTATCTGTTTTTATTGAACCTTTTTTTTCTAATACAGTAGATTTTCTCAATCTATTATTTTACAATACTGAAGAATCTTCTCTAATTTGTCTAATAATGATCTTGTGGAATATCTCCTTGTCGGTGGAGTTTAGAATAGGTTGTGTGCAGATGAAGCTGTGGAAGTTTTAGTATTTTCTGTCACAGTTTTACAGCAATGATTTACAATTGATTTCTGTGACTTGCTACAGTTTTTTTTTATTGGGGGTGCAAATAGTATAAAATAGTCATTGGCATTGGTGAGCCAAGTTCAAATTCCAGCCGATATTAAATAGTTTTGTAGTCTGGCCTTGGTAGCCAACCAGTCTAGGATAAAAACAACTCTAATTTTTTAACCAGGAGCAACCAGTCCTAAACTGTGGTGCATCTATGCGAGTGTTGACATTGACGAATAACTGGAGTCTGGCAAGAGACGAACTTGTGCAGCAGCTGGTTGTTTTGAACTTTCTGTGTTACTGGGGTTCACCTGCTTAAGATATTGCTGTTGGTGGTCTGTGTTATGTCTCCAGCACTTTAATCTCTTTTGTGCAGCTTTCCTAATTTCCTCTGAGACTAAAAAATGTGGATGTCAGTGTTAATATCAATGGACTGCCTTGTTTGATAAATAACATTATTATTAGTTTAAATCCCTTAGTTGCAAAATGTTTAATTTTAGCTCAGAATAATGAATCAGTTCTTATGAACAAATCACTCGTTTATGTAATATATCTTTTTTGTATGGTACTTGTCCAGAAAATCCTACTGAGGAAATGTATACCTTACACACACACACACACACACACACATACACACACACACACACACACACACACACACACACACACACACACACACACACACACACACACACACACAATGAACAACTTCTAATTTTTAGCCATAAAAAAGGTGTATTCATCATACATTGTATGTAATGAAGACTTAACTTTTGGCTATGCCCACCAACAAAAAATGTTTCCTCAATATTTGTTTTTGAGGTGAAAATTTGGTCTTAAGTCGTTCATCATTACATGTATATAAAATGTAATACTTAGATTCACTATAACTATAAGGATATATTTCAATCGTTTCTTTGATATTTCATAGAAAATACGGAACAGTTACATTTTAGTCCTAAGTATTGCATCTCAGCAATTGGCCCTAAATCGCCATCTTTTTAGTGACTGGAGGAGGGAAAATATAACTGGTGGGTGAATTTTATAGAGTTTGAAGACATATTTTTAAATATAAATTTTCAGTCTTTACTAAAGGAAATGACTAATAATTACATATATAAATTTTGTACATTACCAAAGACGTTTCCTCAGTGTGATATTCTAGATATGTACAGTTTTGTTTCATTTACTTTCCTAAAACTTTATGAAAAAGGTATGTAATATATTTGTCCTTTTAATATAATTCACCAATTTATTCATCTGTCCCTGTATAATACAAAAATGTAAAGAACTAGAGTTACGAAATATGTTTACTCATGAGACCATAAAGTATGTTTTTAGTATATTTTTGAAAATTCTAAAACTTTAAGTTTGTATCGACAATGTACAGTATTGGACAAAAAAAAAAAAAAAAAGAAAAAGGGTAAAACTGAACCATTTAGTATTATTACCATAAATTTTGATTTAACTTCATTGACTTTTTTTGTCAAATACTGTAAGTGTAATGCGAAAATGGAATCTCTCTCTCTCTCTCTCTCTCTCTCTCTATCTATCTATATATATATATATATATATATATATATATATATATATATAATATAAAGTTGGGCGGTTTGGCAATTTATATTTCGGTATTGGTTTCTGTTTTTTAACCTTGATATCACGGTTTTCGATTCAGTATTTTTGCTTTCTAAGGAAGCCGTTCATTTTCTTGTGTAACGATTGCATTTCCAGTCGATATGTGATTTTCTTTGAGATTGACAAACTTGCTACTTAGTCCGTTCAACTTGCAATTTCTCGTCTATTTCTGGTCTAATCTTAAAAAATGTTTATAAGGCTGGAAAAAAAAGAAAATAATCTTTTTAAATGAAATAAAATCTAACATTAAGGCCCAACAGGCAACTATTTAAAAAATTTTACTCGCTATTTTGTTAATTTTACCACAAAAAGTATTTTTTGAAAACTGAAACAAATAGATTTCAAACATCATGTCCTACTTCCCTTTTTTTTCTCTCTGAAAACATTCTGTAATAAAAAAAAAATATATCCATCCAAGTGTCATATCTGTCGTAATTTTTTTCTTCTTCATTTCTTTTGTAAACAAATAGATTTCACATTTATTTCCTATAACTAGTAAATTGAATATTTTTATCATATTTGTGTTCAATCTTTTCCTGTTACAATGGTATAAATGTTGATGAAATTTAATTTTATTAAAATCTGAAAGTCTATTTCAACAGTGTTTCCTTGGATATAGTCATTCAGTAGTGATAGCACTAAACCGAACGATTTCGGTTTCGTAAAAAAAATTCAATGCTGTTTGACGGTGTGAAGATGAAACAGAAAAAGTCGGTGTTTCGGTTAAACCGCCCATCTCTAATATATATATGTTTAACAGGACCATTACTTTGTATCCCTCAGTGTCAGCTAAATCTAGTCTTTTTCATTTAGAAAATTTTCTTCTCAGAAACGATGACCATGATTTTCTTTCACTGGAAAATTAAGACTTTAAAGAAATCATGTTTTCTTTAGATTTGTAGTATGGCCAATGGCTACCAGGAAGCCATAAACATTAACCACTCAACAATGTTTATTAATTTATGTCCTTACAAAAACATAGTTTAGTGTTATTAGCTTAAAATCTTGATCATAAGGTGAGTTTTCTACTAGTATTTTACATTGATGTTTTTTTTTATATGGTGTGTTAACTTTGTGTACTGCTTAGTTTTAGAAAGCATACTTACTCGCCCCATGTATTCTGATATATCTCTGTATTTAGATTGAAATCAAACAAGATCCTGTCATTAATGATAAGATTATATATGGATCACCATTTCTGTTAGTATTATTGGCAAGTTAAGAATGCAAGAACAGCAGTCAGCAAAAATCATTTAAAATCATCCGAGTAAACTGGGGGGAGGGACCCCGGAGAAAATAGGTTGGAAGGTAATAAAAAGATGTAATGACACAGTGAGAAGACTGAAGAAAGTTATAGTGAAAGAAGGCGCTCGTTGTAGCGTAACGGTTATTGTTGTAAGAAGTGGACTCTGCTAACAGAATTCAAACCTGGACAAGGCTGTTTGAATTTGACACAGTGCTAATACCCTTAGAAAAGATATGAATTCTACTATTCTCCCTCCAGCTATGGGTAAATTGAAGACGTATATCATGAATAGCACACTCACAACAAAACCTGGTTATGGGACCAGTGGCAAGTAAAAAAAGAGATAAATTAAGTAGTGTAGTCTACCTTGTTATTTATCTGACTTTGTGTAAATTTCTCATTCTGTAGTGAGACCAGGTTGCATGACTAATATATAGCCACGTATATATATATATATATATATATATATATATATATATATATATATATATATATATATATATATATATAATCTCAGGCTTATTTAATATTTGTCTACATTATTCTTGTATTTTTTCCTTTCTTATAAGAGCAAAATGGATTTCCAAAGGATTTGGTTTAAAGTAAAATACAGTTTTAAAAAAGTTACATTTAATGGGATTAATGAAAAATATCAAAATAAATTACCAGAAAATTTCCTTTTTTTTTTGTTTTGAAATATTAGTAACTAAAAAGCAGCATTTGTGTTTTTTTTTCTTTACTTGTTCATTCATTTAAATTTTTCCTAAATGAATAAGAAATAAATAATGAGTAAAACTTCATTCATAGAAAAATAATATCTATAAATACAAATATGGTAATAATGATAAAATGCTACCACTGTTCCATAATTGTTGTTATATCTTCATAGAAATATCATAAACTAAATGTCCCAATTATTATGGGACAAATGAATCAAATTGAATATATTAAATAAACAAAATTGATGATGTAATAGTGCCAATGTTCCATAATAGTTGTTACATTTACATATAAATTTCCTACTCTAGATGTTACAACTATTATGGAACATAGATATGATTTCATTATTGTTCTTGTTTATTTAAACTATATCATACTACCAATGTCCCAAATAGTGGTTACATTTAATGCATGAAATTTATATGCAAATATAATTATGAGACAGAGGCAGTACTCAAATATCATGTCAAATTTAACTCTATTTCTTTATAAAATCTACCATATTTTATTGATATTATCTATTTTTTTTATATAAGCTTAAGTAGAACCAACATATTGTCTATTTCGCGGTATTTTTTTTTTATACAGGGTGTTTCATAAAGGATGCAACTCCTAAGGTTAGGAGAATAGAATTCATATGCAAATGCATTCTATGTTACAATATTAATCACATAATACAACAGTATTTTGTAGTTGAAATGATTGAATCATGTGCTAGCATCATTCAAGCATCCATCTCTTTGTTGTGTCAGCCGTATCATTTTGCTAAGGAGGAAAGTTGTTGAGACTTATTTCATGTGTAAATCTTACAAACGTCTGAGAAATGAAATTTCTTCAGTCTCCACTTCCCCACAAGATGACAATACTGTTTGGTTGATATATTTTATGAGACTGGGTGTGTACATATTTGAAAGAGATTGCTGGCCATCTTGGGTAAGTTCTCAATGATGTTTCATCATTAGAAGCACATCATGTTTGGACTGATTCAATTGTTGCTCTCCCAACTCCCACCGTCCATACTTTAACGGGTTCTTTGGCATTGTTCCAAGGGTTTTGACTAGAATTGATATCACTGTCAAATAATGATAAAGAATAATTTTGACTGCATTTTCATCATTAGGTTGCTGACTTATATATACTGATGTATCTAAATGTATATTTATATATTACCGCTAAAAATGATCAAAATCAATAAAATATAGTGCTCTATGCACAAGAATCCAGAGTAATATCTTGTTATTTAAAAAATGAAGGTAAAAATCATTCATGACTCTGAGTTTTACTTACCTAAAGTGATTTTGGCATTAAATAACTCAACAAGAGTTACCATGGTTTAAAACTGACCAACCAACTTCAAGTCAACTTCAAAATAGAAATTTCGACGAGTGACTTTTTTGGGGGGAAGGAGGATTCGGACTCGAACTCTACTAAGATTTTATTCATTGTTATTTTCAATCCTGTTTTCCTTTTTCCTGATATTGTGAATGATGAGCCACAATAAAAAAAAAACAAAAAAAAAAACATCTGGCGAAAATTCAACATTGATGCCTTATGAAAATATTCATTAAAAGTAATGCTTCATTTAAAAGTAAAAATAAATAAAACCTCCTTCATTGTTATATTTATTAACATCTGCGTTCAAATTAACTGCAAAATAACTATTTTTTTAACACATGGCGGTTGGTAAATAAGTCTAAAACTTGAATTTTTTTAGCTAAATTTTGATCTGAAATTTTCATAGTATAATGTTAGATTTATGTGAGTGAGAGGTGAGGGATATTCACGTGTAAATTAAAGTCATTAACAAAAGAAAAATATGTTGGAGAAGGAAACATTTAATGTATAAAATAAGTTCTTTTTTTCGTCAGTTGGCTGCAGAACTTTTTCCATTTTTTTTTTTGTTTTTTGTCTCTGCGTTTCCCCCCCCCCCAACTCAGGCCATCATTCTTTGGCGGCAAGGAACACCATGAAAGTATAGCTATTAGCGTTCTTAATGATGTTTCTAAACATTTAGCTTAATCATCCAGAAAATCCCTTAAAAAGCGTTCGAACATTATGTAAATAGTTTAAATTTAAAATTGTTTTAATACAAATTGTCAAAAATAGCTGAATCTTTAAAAAAAAAACATTCCATACAAGTTTTTGTAAGAATTGTTTCTTCTAAAGAAACCCATCTACTATTTCTTAAAAAGATTTATCTTCTATTTCTTAAGAACTTTTTTTCTTTTATTTCTTTTAAAGAAAAATTCCAGAGGTCCTTTAATTTCATATTGCATTAGAGCACATTTTAATTTGATTAGTATGTGTGTTTTTGGTGTTCATTTATAAAATTAGATTTTCTATAAAGTTAAAAAAAAAAGAAGAAAATAACAATAAAATAAATTACAATAATAGCTTAACGTAACAAAGAAAATTTCTTTATATAATTTTTTTCAATGATCACTTAAAAAAATAAATAAAAGTTAGACGTTAATATTTGATAATGGCTGACAGAAAGCATCAATAATAGCTTCATGCCACACACTTTAAGTAAACTTTTTTAGATAGTACTTAATAGTCCTCGTCTTTGCACTCAAGTCAACTTCAATTACTTTCTTCTGGGTTGATTAATTGAGATGACTGTCAATAACAGCTTTATTCTCAGTGTCTGTAAAGTTTATTTACTTTGGCTTATGTAAACCATGTTGTGTTTAACATGAAATTATTTGATCTCTATATAGATATTGTATATTGAATATGTTTTGTGCAAAGATTTTTTTTTCTTTTCTAAGGTTGATGTGGGAAGATAGTAAAAAGGGAGATGCCCAAAGAAGCATAACAAACAAATGATAATAATATACTATTTTCTCTCTGTACTTATTATCCAACAAACATATTGCATGTTATGCATCAATATCAGAATAACTATTTGGAATTGTTTACGTCATCTTTAAAGTTTGGATTACAAATATCAACCCTACGCTTTCTCTTGGAAATATGAAGTAAATATACGTTTCTAATGTAAATTTCATAACTAAATATGTCCTATTTAGGTGACTTTTATTTGAAATTTCCTTATTTTCTAGATACACTAATTTAAGTATTTTAAATTGTTTGTAAACACAAATAGATTTGTCAACTTATATTGACATTGGTATGGAATGACTAACAACACATAAAGAAAACCATCAAGAGAAGATTGTTGAATAAACAGAAATTATGTATATTTCTTTGAATAAATTAAAACTTTAAGGGTTTTTTTTTCTGTTTGAATGATATGTATTGTAGAATTTATAGCAATTTACTCATTAAATACAATAGAATATTTGCCCAATCGGCTGGGGCTGCAGAATACACCGACTGCTGCTCTGGGTCTCTTGGATATGACACTAAACAATCTGATGGTGAGGTTCCAGTAATGCTGGAACTTTGGGGAATGCGGAGTACCCATTCATTGCCATCGCTCCCTGGTCCACTCTGTCCCGGAGTGGTAGCACTGGATAGGGTCATATCTATGGGTTAAATAGAACTAAACTACGTACTTATGTTAAACTGGATTGTTTGAATTAGAACTGTTTGATTAAACTGAATAGCTTGAAATAGAAATGTTTTTGACAATTAAACTGTGTACTCATGCTAAACTGAATTGTTTGAAATGGAACTGTTTGTATGCTAAACTAAATTGTTTGAAATGGAACTTTTTTTGACATTGAAACTACTGAATTGTTTAATATAAAACTGTTTTGACATTTAACTGTGTGTAAACAAAATCTATACTTATACTAAACTGAATTGTTTGAATTAGAACTGTTTGAATAAACTGAATAGCTTGAAAGAGAAATGTTTTTGACAAACTGTGTACTCATGCTAAATTGAATTGTTTGAAATAGGACTATTTGTTTGTATAAAAATGGATTTGGCATGAAATGACCTACAAAGGTTGATATGCCATAAGAACCAATCAACAATAAAATAGGTAAATCGTAATATATCAAGAGTGGGCACGGAAAAAAAAGAATTTATTAAAAGTAAAAATGAATAAATAAATGAAATAAGAATGAAAAAAAGTGTAGACCTACTTTTTGTACTAATTCATATATCTCACTAATTCTGTAAAAAATATTTGATAGGAATACTGGAAACCATATGCGTATTCATTTTGATTGGGGGCGGGAAACAACCGATCAGCTGTATTACAGATTATAGCATTATTATTAGTGGAAATCATGACTCCTTATCGATCTCACTTTTGGCCCGCTGTGCTTTTCTTCTAGGGACATATGGCCCTTGAGTTTGACAACTCGGGTTTATAATTTTGAATTCTTAATTCGTATTTTATCTATATATTAAATTTCTCACACTATGAACGAAAGAATAGACACATAAATGTTACTTAAATAAATAGATAAATTTGTTTATTCCGACTACTTTTGGCTCATCAGAGGATGTTTATTCCATGACTGTTGACATTTCAAGAGACCAAGGAATTGGCTTCACTTGTGAATAAGACTAATTTAACGATTTTACCATTCGACTCGAAGGCGTTTAAAAATAATTTCAAATGTGGAAGAATTTTTTCCCTCGAGATGTCATAAAGTTGAAAACTCAGTCTATAAAAGATACTGAAGTCTTTATTTTCAATATGGAAGTTAATGAATGAGGGTTATTTTTAATGTTTTTTTTGGAGGCGGGGTAATTTGTTGATGGGTTTATATTACTTTATAGCAAGTCTAATTTTCTCTCTCTCGATTCTTATATAAGTACAATTATATATTCTTATATAAGTACAATTCTATTGGCCTAATGAGTTGTGTTTGTCAGTGGTCCCGGGGACAGGGGTTAAATCCTAGGCCGAGTCATACCTAAGACTCAAAAAAATTGTACTTGATTCCGCCTTGCTTAACACTCAGCTTTATAAGGTAAGGATCAAGGGTAAAGTGGAGCAATCTAGGGAATGGAGTAGCGCCCCCACTATACTTCGGTGTAGTAGCTATTGAAAAGAGAGGCTTCTGATCACCCTCAACTAAGGTCGCCAACAATTCTAATTATTTTGGTATTTATGTATGTAAACATGACCCATTCAAAATGGCACATGAGCGATATATTTCATTGATGCATTCAAAATGATCTTAAAGAATAAAGTAATTACTGGTCCAATTTACAAATGAGTGATAATTTTCTAGGGTGCACATTCGCTCTGAAGATCATTTATTTTTTTTTTAATCATCCAAATTCTTTTTATAATGGAGATAACTATAAAATGTTAATTAATGTCCTTCCTCTTAACTCGAAGCATCATTATCATGGAATCCAGCACATTCATGGGTGGCCTTGTCAGCGGGGCATAGAATACGATAAATATATCCTTTGCAGATTTGTATGGCTCTTATCTCTAGTAAGGAGTGTCTTACTAAACTGTATCTGGTGGTAAAGTGGCTATTGTTTTGGACCTCACAACGTTTCGGCCGAAGAATGCATCGGCAGAAACGTTGTGAATATAACAATAAAAATGAAGATGATAGTCCAAATACTTTAAATGATAAAGATTATCAAGCTTCATCTCCAAAAGTTTGGACAAATTATATATATATATATATATATATATATATATATATATATATATATATATACACACACACACAAAGAGTGTATTTCTTTATATATGGACAATATGCTTATGTTAAATGATTCATTTTTTCCCAACATCTTTAGGGCAATGTTATGTGGTGTCTCACCCAAAAAATTATTTCCAAAAATTTTGGATAAGACAACATCCCATAATATCGCCCGGAAAATGGTTTTAAAATATTCGAGGCGTTAAATTTGGCATATTATCCATATATAAATAAATTCATCATTTGAATATATTGCTCTTTCGTATTTGCATACTGTTGGATTTATTTCAATTTTCTCTTATATCTAAATATATAATTAAAATTTACCACTAAAAACTATCTAAATCAGTAAAATATAGTGCTCTATACACAAGAATGCAGAGCAATATCCTGATATTTCACGAATAAAATCAGGTAAAATCACTCATGACTCTGAGTTGCATATACAAACTCAACTGAAGATCAGGTATATGTATACATATAATTTAAAATAAGGGCTTTTATAATTTGTAAAAACACCCCCCTAAAAATCCCTGTTAGGAGTTCCATCTATAGATCAAACATATCTGTTTAAAAATTATTAATTTTAGATAGGAATAGTTGAAACCATATAACTGTGCAAATTATTTGTATCATTTTAGTATTAAATCACCCATAAGAAACTAATATGTTAAATAAAGCAAACAAATTTTAGATAGGAATAGTTGAAACCATATAACTGTGCAAATTATTTGTATCATTTTAGTATTAAATCACCCATAAGAAACTAATATGTTAAATAAAGCAAACAAAATTTAGTCTTTAGTGCAATCGTTTTGAATATATCTCATATTTTCAAATGTTGCTTTTAACTTTTACGACTAGAACGTTGCGATGAATTTTCTTTACTTTTTTGCTGCCATATTTGACAATTTTTTGTAGCTCCTAATTTCATATTGTCTAGGGGAAAAATTGGGGAAAAATGTTATTTTAAACCTTGATATCGTTTAACTTTGTTTTGATTTTAACGGCATGTCAGCCTGTCGGTGTTATTTTATGCCTCGGGAATTGCTTACATTGTTGGTATTTACATTTTTGTGTTTAAGTGGGGGGGGGGGTTGTACACGGTTATATATCAAGTCAAACATCTATTTGACCCATCAATGAGACCTTAACAGGTACTTCCACTCCGGACCAGTTTGGACCTGGAAGTAATGGCTATGAAAATGGTGCCCCACACTCTCTTGAGCTCAAGAACTGGAGCCTCACCACTAGATGTAGTTTAATGTCATGCCCAGAACAACCTTTTTTTTTTTTTGGTAGGGAGTGGTTCTTACCCCTCTGTAGAGGATAGTCAGTATATTCTAAGTTTCGCTGACAGGGCAGTTTAACTAAGTTTCTATTCCAAAATGAAAATATGGCGAAAATAGTAAAAATTTTGGTGTTAAAATAACAAGAGACTTTTCTCTTAAATGCTTGAATGGAGCAAACAGGAACTTTGTATGAAATTCAACTCTATTTGCATTGGTGTTAGGATTTCGACTGTACTTACTGATCATGACTTTCAGAATTTGACTCTGGTTGCACTCAGCATGACTTTTGGACTGTCATAGGCAAAACTGCAGCCCGAGTATCACATGTAGTCGACAGTATTTTCTGAATGGTTCGCGTAAGACTTTTTCCTCTCAGAAAAAAAAAAAAAATCAACTTTTCCCTATCTTTAAGGCAGATGCTTACACATGTGGACTTCTGAAGTGAAAATGGTTGAAGTATTTTCAGTGTAAAATTACCTTGAAGTTTTGTTAGTAATGCGGCTCTCTCAGTGAGGAGCCATATTTTATGCGACCCCCTTTTTGAAAAAGGTTTGTCATACCTGCTTTAGGAATTAACTGTAGTTTCAAATGGTAATGAAAGGACTAATTCTGTTTTTCTCGATAAAGTACCTATTATTTTATTATTTGCAATGAGGGAATCTTATAAAAACTGATATTTACTTATTAGTTATTTGAAATTGTTTCGTAATTATATATATATATATATATATATATATATATATATAAATGTGTGCTAAAGCGTTCACTCTTCTCAAGAAGTGTGTTCATTAATTAATATTTTCAATTGGATGCTGTGCATTGCGACTTAGATTAAACTGATCTTGTTAAATTTGTTTTCTAGATTAAACTTCCTTATTCTAACATACTAAGGCTAGTACTATGACAACTTAAAAAGTTTCTGAAATATATTTTACACTTTGCGATATACTATGTTGTTTCTTATGAAACAAACTTCCTATATATCCCCATCCATTGCAGGACTCAAACCATCGCCGTAAGATATGACGAATAATGAGCCTTACCTTGTCACGTTGTCAAGTGTTGTCTTTTTGCTATACTAGTTGATCTACCAAAGATAGAAAGCTCAGTTTTTTAGTGAAGGGTTCAATCTACGGCATAAGTATAATGCTCATCGACACCTTTATTTTGTGACCCACAGGTTAGCTAAACCAAATCCTTTTCTTCGCCAGTATCCTTTTTTCTCGTACCCATTCAGAAGGACTTGTGTAAACCTTCTCAAAAGGGTGGTCTTGGCTATGACATGGAGAGGTTCTAGTTCTGGAACTATGGGAAACATGGAGTCAACTTTTCGTTACCAATACTCCCAGATCCATTTTGACTCAGAGTCATAGTACCTGTTAGAATCTCATATGTAAGTCAATAAATTATTAGTTTAGAATAGTTACTTGAAGCTATAATTGTTTGCAAATGATTCTTTTATTAGATACTTGAAACCATATTGCTTGAAAAAATAAAGAAGACTGACTTTGAGATTAAATAACCCTTGACATAGTGTAAAACCAACCAAACCCTTTTTTCCATGAATTATTTTTTTGATGTCGGGAAGTCAAAACTTAATAAGATTTGTCTTGTGTTTATAGTTGTAGTATAAGCAATGGACACTCGGAGGTCATGAACGTTATCCTTTTAACAACGTTTATTAACTTACAAGTCTTTACAAAAAATAGTTTATATATGAGACATATGGCGACAATCATGTAACTTAAAATCCCACCTGTGTTTGTATAATAAAGACTCAGAATAATAGATATCCCGATATTTATCTTATATGCTCTGAAAGTTCTTTTCTTGTTGCTTGACAGATTTTCAATGAATTAAATTGCTCAACTAATTTCAATATGAAACTCTAAACACCATTGCTTTTAAAAAGGTTCTATTATGTTCTTTTGCCTCCATTCAATTTTTCTTATTTTAGTCATGTGACCTGAATTTACGATGTAAGGTTGTGATGAAACTTGATTCTGTTTTTTTTTGTACAGGCATTTATAGTTGGGCTAGAAGCTGGAGAAGCTAGGAATTTTTATTTCACTTGTGCATTTGAATGTCATATTTAGGTTATTGATTTGTGTTTTATTTATTCATACGTACAAACTGTCCGCTAAAGTGACATTAAAAAAATTGTAATTGGTTATTTTGATAATGCACGTATTTGCTAATAGTGGGATTTCACTATTCTAAATTTTGATATCTATCACTTTTAGCGTTTATATATTCTAGTCTTTTCCTTTCTATCTATCTATCTATCTATCTATCTATTTATCTATCTATCTATCTATCTATAATTGTAACCGAGCAAAAAAATGATGAATAACTTAGTTTTCCCCCATCAGAGCAATGTACTTAAAAAGGCACTTAGAAGATAAATTTTTTCAACTGATATGGGCTTGTTAGAACATTTTTTAAAAATCTATCACTAAAATTCTCATGTTTGCCTACATGTAACATTGACCTAGCAAAAACGACATATCATAGCGTGATTTATATAACGACAATATACTTAAAATTAGCTCAGAATACGACAATTTCCTCTCCAATTTGCAATTTAATGCATTTTATTGGTTTTTCATTTGCACTGAACATCCATTTTATTCAATCAAATTCTCGATATAATGAAATGCTAATTCGGATTCTTCACACCTTCCTCAATAGAAGCATTCATATCATCAGGGATTGCAATAGGAACCTAACTAGTTCATGGATCATCTAGTTCTATTGTATTTTTGCTCTACTATTGTGCATGAATGTATTTTCTGTTTAAAAGTTTAGAAAACTTTTTAATTGTCCCCACTAATATATATATATATATGTATATGTATTTGGTTGGTTTGCGTTTTTTGGTATATCCACCTTTCTGGGTTATTTAATGCTAAATCCTGTTTTTATATATGATTTGTAACCAAATATTTTGTTGGTAACTTTATTTTTAAACGAAATATTAGGCCTCATTTGTTTGCACACAGTTAAATGGTTTCAAGTATTCCTATCTAACACTAAGAATTTTCTTTTAATATTAATCATTTGCTTGTATGTAGTTAAATCGTTTCAAGTATTGCTATTTAACATTAGGAATTCCATTTATCAAGTATTCCTATGTGATATAAATTATTTGCATACAGCTGAATGGGTTCAAATAGTAACCCTTAGTAAATGATTAAACAATTCTATTTGATTCATAGATGGGACCCTAACAGGTACTATTAACAGGCTGGTATATATAATAGGCCAAGTCAAAATTTTGCAATATTTTAGTAACATGAGTTACAATTCAGCAGCCTCAGATACTTTTAAAGATGTGAAGATGACTAACTACATTGGACTGTGATATACCAAGTTTGCTTGATACTCTTTGCATGCTACACACCGGATTTACCTCTATGGAGTACAGCCTCGGAATCCCCACTTTTAGGTCTACCTGGACTTGCTTGATTGTCGAGGCTCTTTCATCATCTGATTACTGTATTGTGAATAAGTGCGTTTTCACTTTTTGCGCAATAAATGATTTTGATTGCTTCCACGGCGGCGTTATGGCCCAGTTTGAATTCGTAAAGTATAAATTCCCTAATTAGACAACGTTGCTGCACGTTCATCTGTGCAGCTTTCAAACTGCACACGAAATGAAACAAGGCTGATTTACATATATCAATCCATGGTTCAACGTTGCTGCACATTCATCTGTGCAGCTTTCAAACTGCACACGAAATGAAACAATGCACAATATGTCAGCGCATTAATTATTACGATACTACCAACCATGAATTGAACTGTTTCGGACACGTGATATATACGCTGAAAACTAGCACGTACTATCAAAATATTGTAAAACTTTTGACTCACCTTAGTGAGGTAGAGATTTTTCATCACTTGTGATATGTCTAAATATATAGGCAGTTTCATAAAGAGAGCAGATTAAATAATTTTCATGCCCTGAGTATCATAATTAGATGCGGATATGTATGTGTTTTGTGGAGGTACATGGTAAGATAACTATTATCAACCTGGAAAACCGTTATGTTTGTCTAACGGGTAGAACATTTCTCATATGAAGTGATGTCACTGAACTTTCATGACTGAATTTTCCACCATCCACATTCAATGGATTAAATGGTAGGAAAATTGTTGTTGTTGTTGTAGCCTATTAGAATTTTCACAAAAGATCATCACTTGATTAGGCTCGTATCTGTTTATATTTTTAAAATTTCATATTCAACTATATTTTCTGTATTATTGTTGGTTGTCTAAAGGTATTGAAACTTAACTGTGATTGTTTTAAAGAGTGAATCAAATATTTTGTTTTTAAACTACTAGGTTTTAGCAACTGTTTTTATAAGTAATGTTCACCTGGAGAACCATTAACGTTAACCTGTTGATGATATTTATCTACTTATAAGTCATCTTGTAGATCTTAAATGGAATAAATTTCAAGTTTTCCTCATAAATTAGTTTATTAATGCTTTTGTGGATCACTTGTTAATATGAAAGCAGATTAATTTTTCATGGAAGAATATAGTTCGGTTTTATTAGCTTAAATAAAGTCAACATGTCATTGGTTAGGGATTTTTGATAATTTTTCTTAGATTTTGGGGAAAGGTCTGAGACCCGAGAAAAATGCTGATGGGGATGGAGATTTTATTAAGATAGTGTATATCACAAATAACTACCTGTAAAAGTGTATTTGTATTGATGTAAAGATTATTTATCCTACTTTTTAACCAAGTTTTTGATAGGAAGAAGATATTTTCTTTTAAGGTTAAAATAGTGTATATTAATGTTTATGAATAGTTTTTTTTTGTTATAGTTCTTTTTAGGAGCAGGGGTTCTGCTGTGATTGAATTAAGTTTACTGACAGGTACTGGTTTGTCTGGATATAATTCTTTTAAGTAGTTGACCAAGCTGACAAATAATTAAACTCTAAGCTTGCCCTTTTTTTAAAAACCCTATTGAAGGAGTAGCTATAAAACTATGACCCATTAGATTATAATAATTGTTGGTGTTGTCTCCTAATGATGTTAAAAAGTTTACTTTTCTTTGGATAGTTGTTTATTCAGATGTATTACTGGGGGTGGACTTTGGTGTTTTGGGGTTTATGCCTTTCTCTTTTTTATGAAATGAATGTTCAGGTAAAACTTGATTAATATCTGGCATCTAAAATACAATATACAAAATTTTCAATAGGCGTATATCTTATGTACTACAGTAATAAACGACTCTTAATTCTTTGGCACAAAAAGTTGTTTTTATTATATATTTCCTGTAATGAACAACCCCTATCTTTCTGTTATGCTAACATACAAAAATATTTCTTCGCCATCCAATGAAAATAAAGAGAAAACATTCAAACACTGCTTTATTCTTTTAAAACTAGTGCAATACAATCGGAATCAATATCGTAAATAAAGAATGTAGACTAAAGAAAAGCTTTTAGTTTGGATAATGAAGTTTTACATGAATTTATTTACTGTTTATAATATTTGTACATATATGCATAGATATTACAAATAGTAAACAATGTAAGTAAAAATTATATTATCTTAACTAAATAACCTTTGTTTTGGTATAGGCAATACTTTGGATCTAAGTTACGGCAAGGTTAAGCCTAGAAACAAGGTAAGCTTTGGCGTTTTTGAATAGAAAAATTGATCTTTAAAAGTCTTTTATTATATGAATATATATGGTAGGTATTTATTTATCTCTCCATAATGGCAGATACGAAGATTTAATGCCATACTCCTTATACATATGCATGTTTTCCTCCTTTGGAGGGCGTTTTTTGTTAGAAATGGAATTAAAGATTTATATTTATCTTAAGTTTTATTGTAAGATAATAATTTGTTTCCTTGGCTGTTTTTTTTAAATTTTTATTATATATAGTAAAATCTAATTGCATAAACACATTATTGCAACATGTCCATGTAATATAATCCGAAGAAGGCATGTTGTCTATAGTACTACCTCATATTTTGGCACCAAAGTAATGGTATTCAACACTTTGAAATGATGCCAAAGTGACATAACATTTCAGAATATTTTCCTTCCTTTTCTCTTGGGTAGGTTTTGTATAGTGTAATATATATATATATATATATATATATATATATATATATATATATATATTGTGTGTGTGTGTGTGATCTGTTTGTTGCTTACTTATGCCAAGTGGGAATTTTTGTGTCTCTCTTTTGCACATCAACTACTATTTATTCTGTAATTGTTTTCTAAGGAGGTTATAATTATTACAACTCGAAGTTAATTTGTTAATATCTGGATTTAGTTTCCATACTGAACAATTTCTTTATATTTCTCTTTGTATTTTCCTATTAAATATTTACTTGACATTATATACCCTCTTCAATATAATTATAGGGTAAGATGGATTGTATATTTTATTGGTTAATAATCGAGGTAATAAGTATAGTTTTTTTAAAGTTGATATTGGTAATTAATATTTTATGTCAAAGTAAATTTTATCAATAATCTTATAGGAATAAATTTTATGTTTAATGCCGTCTAGGTTGAAAAGCCCAATAAACGGGCCCGTTTACCTAGACATTTCTCATTCCCCAATGATACCTGCATCGGAAAAATAAGGTCTAAAAAAAGTTCGGATTCACAGGTTACCCTTACCGCGCTTTTATCTCGGACTAATGATTTTTGTTAGACATATTGGTTTGTCTAAATTTGTACAGTCTCTTTTACTTGACTGAGAAGAAATTAACAATCTTATTTTGTACCTTGTTGTTCTGTTTATTTCATTCTTGTACCGAAAAGTTTTCCACTGTTGACTGTTCATTTTATGTGCCTAATTTGGAGTTGGTCTTACCTACATTCTCTGATCTTTTCTTAACTCACCAAAATATCTTTTCTTGTCCTCTACCTCTATAAAAAAAAAAAAAAAAAAAATAGTGTCACACATACGCGCACTCACGCACATGAGTGTTGGCTGAACAGTTCCTAGACTGACGAAGATATTCTCATGGAATGTGACCAAATGAGGTTTATTTTTTCAACATAGCCCTCTTGCTGTCCACCGACTTCTTCCATTGGTGTTGCAGTACTTGGTTCCCATTGATTAAAAAAGTTAACCGCAGATATCATGTCATCATATAAACTTTTTAACCAACTCTCATATAACATATTGGTCGTGCAACCGAGATTTATTATAGAGTCATAAGAAATTTTGGTAAAATTCCCCTGGGGAAATTTTTGTCTAATAATTTTTTAAAATTTTGAACTGATTAGACTCTCAAACACATAGCAGTTTTTATTTTTCGGGTGAAAAATTACATTTTCTTATATTGTTCATTTCCACATCTTAATTCAATGTAGAATGATCCTCCATTTCCTGAACAGTTAGTGTTGGAAACAAAAGAAGATGACAAATAGCCAGACAGGTCGAATCATTTTCTTACTTTTAGGTGGGAGTCTTTTTAGAAAAACTTGTTCTGGAAATAGCTGATCATTGTACATTACATTAGAATGTAAAAGTAATTGTAATAGTAACAAGTTGCCTTATTAGTTGTTTTTTTTTTTTTCTAAACTAGAACATATAAACATTTTCTACAATGTGTTACAAAACTGATCTCACTACTGAGTAATAAGAAATTTCATTGTTAGAATAATAATAATAATAATAATAATAATAATAAGCATTATTAGCTGTGAATCTCTTTGTATTGCTGATGTTGTTAATATTTTGGCTGATTCAATGGTGATTCTCATCACGTGTATCTATAAGCACCTTGCCCCACAAAAACAACTTTTTTTTTATGGGTTTGATAATCTATAAACTTGATGGGGCTGTAGAATGGATTAACTGTGAAATGTGTTAATAACATTAAAAACTACAAAGAAAAGGTACAATTGTATGAATAATTTCTGGTATGTTAATAACTCTTCTCAAAGTTATGAACGATAAATTAAAACCATATAATAATTTGTATATTTTAGCTAATGCAATTGTATTGGCCATATTGTATGCAGTAGTAGTACGAGAGTCGGCTGAAAAGTTCTTAGTCTGACCAAGATACGTGCACAGAATCTGATCAAATGAGGTTTATTTTTCAATACAGTTCCTCTTGCAGTCCACACATTTCTTACATTGGTGTTGCAGTACTTGGATCCCATTGGTCAAAAAAGTCTTCAACAGCAGATATGGTGTCATCATATGAACTTATCTGCTTACCTTCATTTAAAAAGGAAAATAAAATATTTAAGGAAAAACATTTTAACTTAGCAGCCCTGTTGTGGAGGGGGGTGCTTAGAATATGATGACAGTATTCTCTGCACAGGAATAAAACAATACCTCTATCCTAAATAGGATGACCGGAGTATGATACTAACAGCATCTGATGGTGAGGCTCCAATTCTGGAGCTTTGGGAAGTGTAGCATATGTAATTTACCAACTTCAAGCAGGATGCGACACTAGGTCAACTTTTGATTGAAGTTTAACAGGTTTGAATTCAGAATTTTCCTTTTCCTAGACCGGTTGCCACTATAGTAAGGCTAAAGAGTTCAGTCTGCCCTACTATTTTACTCATAACTGGAGGGAGAATAGTTGGATTCATACATTTCTCAATGCTGTGTGAAATGCATACAGTCTCATCCAGGATTTGAACTCTGGTTGCTGTATTCATTTCCTATGACAATATCCATTACACCACGATTGCCTCCTTGGTGAGTGTGGAGTACGCCTTCATTGCTATTACTTTTAGATCCACTCTGATCCAGTGCTATTATCTGTTATTATCTATGCTTCAAATAGAACTATCAAAAAATTATTGCAAGAATACCAGATACCATATAGCTGTGTAATTTACTTATATTAAGAATAGTTATTTGAAGCTTTGTTTACTAAGGATTATTATCATCATTATTATTATTATTATTTTAATCTTTTGAGAGTTTTTCACACCAGCATTAGCTGATGGTTTTCCTCTTGAGTTTGAGTGACCGCAAGTCTCCTTCACTCTTCTCGCTATTCAGGTCGATCTTAATAATGCTGTTGTTTGGATGGTCTCCACTTGTCCTCATATTTCCAAGTCTTCCAATCCTTTTATCAATTGTTCCAAGTGCACCAAATACAAATGGTATCACCGTCACTTACATCTTGCATAGTTTTTTTAAAAAATTATTTACTTGAAACTATATAACAGTGCAAACAAATGATTATTACTGAAAAAACTATTAATTGAAATCATATAACTGTGTATAAATTATTAATATTAGATTGATATACTTGAAATCATTCACCTAAGTGCAAATTATTTGTATTAGATAAGAATACTTGATATTGTGTAACTGTATTCAAACAAATGATTATAGACAAAACAAAGTGCTATTTAAAAAATCCAATGGAACATAGAAAATATATTAATGACTGTAATAAAACATTCTGAATGGATCCAATTTCAGCATTATATTACCCTTAAGAAGTTTATATGCCATTAACTAAATTTGATACTTTAGTATTTTTTGTATTAATTTTTTAAAAAATATTTTAGCGTATATTTTTCATGTTTTTATCAAATAGCATGAAAAATATATGCCGAATAATTGAAAATTTAGTATGAAAAAAGAAAGGAGAGAAAAAAAGCAAAAAAAAAAAAAAAGCAGTCATTTTTATAATATTAGTGATTTAAATATCAATTTTCTTTCCTGAAAAACTTATAAGCAAGGTTTTCTAGTGGATTCTTAAATATGAACTCACTAGTGTTGGCTGACGAGCAAAAACTTACATTCATTAACTCTGTTTGGATACTGGATGCTGTCAAGAGAACTTTCTGAGAGCAATGTCCAATAGAGACTGATGGGAGAGAGAGTGAGTCAAGAGAATCAGTGCACACCTTGATGGTGATATATTAGAAATATTTTTTATTCATGAATATTTGGTTGTGGACATTTCCATGGAAATTGAATACAAAGCATATTATAAATATTATAGCAAGGATGAAGTTGCAATAAATTGTGATAGTGCTGTCAAAGTCAAAGTCAACATTGAAACTAAATTCCTCTATTTTTGCCCACTTCAAACTAATCATCAAAAGTCAAAAATGGTTTGCAATGCCTGGACATTCATAAGTCTATGCCTGGTTGTCATGGGATCGAAATTTGATCATTTATCGATGGAAAAATCACAAAATAAACCACTAATTTTGAAGCATGCTGTCACAAACATAGAAGCTGTTGCTGGAGCTGATTCAATAATTCATGAGCTGAAATAATTCAGCTGGGAGAGCATTGGAAAGAAGATCTAAAGGTCTTCAATTCAGTTTTGGGATTCAGCATTGATATTAGTAGCTTTGTAAAGGCATTTGTGCCAACATAGCAAGTGTTGTGGAACGGTTGCTCTGTCAGTGATTGATAATAAGTGAAATGAACACAATTGAAGACTTAATAGCATCTATTGAGACAAGTGTGTGTGTGTGTGTGTGTGTGTGAGAGAGAGAGGGAGTTTTAAATAAAATTCTACGTATTTGAGTCTTTTGATGTCCTGTATATCGATAAGCCTTGAAAACATATCTTTACAGTGGATGTTGAATGAAAAGAAACTTTCTTGTGCTTGTGTTTATATACTGGGAAGCATTGCAATCATTAGTAATTGTGATACGTCTTTGTGGTAAGTGTTGAAACTAAAGGAAAATAATCTCTCATTAGTTTACCAAATGAGGTAGATTTTGAGTTTGATTATGACAGTAACAATGTAAGATATGCCAGTTGAAAAACATTGAAACTCTTGAAACCTTACTAATTTGGTTTCCAATTTAACTGGGGCTGTATAATACACTGACTGCTTCTCTGCAGAGGCGTAAGACCTCCCTCCCACCAATGAGTCTCCTGGATATGACACTAAACAATCTGATGGTGAAGTTCCAGTAATGCTGGATCTTTGGGGGAATGTGGAGTACCCCATTCATTGCTATTGCTTCAAGTTCCACTCTGGCCTGGAGCAGTAGCACTTGATAGGGTACTATCTATGGGTCAAATAGAATTAAACTGTGTACTTATGCTAAACTGAATTGTTTGAGATTGAACTGTTTTTGAATTGAACTAAACTCTACTGTTTGAAATAAAACAGTTTTGACATTTAACTGTTTGTAAACAAATACTATATTTATGCTAAACTGAATTGTTTGAAATTTAATTTGGCGTTAAATTACCCGAAAAGGGTTGATATGCCTTAAAACAAAACAACCTAGCCAACTCACTAATTTGGACAAGCATTACATTCTTTGTCAATAATTTGGCCTGATTGTATCACTTGTGTTTTATAAAAAGAAATTCATGTTAGGAAAAAGACCAAAAAAAAAACAACAAACAAACGCTATACAAAACCAAATAAAAACAATGTACAGTTTGATTTTATCATTTGTGTCTCTAGAAACTTTGCCGACTGTGAAAAGGTTTACTGCTATATCAACCCCTAATGGTTATTTAGTGACAAATCCCGTTAGTATATAAATTATACACATGATTTGTAAGTGATTAGTTTGTAGGTAACTTTATTTTTAAATGAGCCAGAGTAATTTACGAAGCTCTTTGCTTCGATGTGGCACAAGGCCGAATGAATGGGGCACCCAATGAGCCCGAGCTAATTCGTTTGCATACAGGGAAGTGGTTTCAAGTATTGCTATTTAATACTCATTATTTTTGTTAATAATTATGATCCCTAGTAAAAGATTGAATAGTTCTATTTCACCCATAGATGCGACCCTAACTGGTACTACCACTCCGACTCAGAGTGGACCTGGGAGTAATGGCACTGAAGGAGTACTCCATATTCCTCAAAACCCCAGGGTTGGAGCTTCACCATCAGATGCAGATTAGTATCATATCCAGAATGCTCGCTGGTGATGGGTGTCTTACTCCTCTGCAGTAGTACTGTTGGTATATACAGCCCCAGCCGACAGAGCTGACTATGAAAAGATCACCAAAATAACTACTAAAGTTCAACAGGCTATTTGAACCTATTCCATCCAATATTTTTAGTATCTTTTGATATGCTATGTAGAACTGGTGTTAGGGTATCATGCCCCCCTCCATTTATGATATGAGACACCCCCACTGTACCACGTTAATTTTCATAAATTAGTATTCACAGAAAATATATGCAACCCATCTTTTCGGAGCTCCCAAGCAAGTCCCTCATAGGGTTCGGGGGTTGTATGCGGTAACCCTGGTAATATATGTTGACCTGCAAAACAAACTTTGCTTCATTTCTGTTATAAATTTGTCTTGAACTATTTGCATATTTTTCCTAAATTATCCACACTAAGAAATTACTGGCTAGGGCAGATACGCGAAGAAGGATGAAGAGCAAAACAGCCGAAATGTTGTGACTGTGATAACAGGTATTCTAAAAAAACATTGTGATTATAATAATAAAGAAGAGTGTAGTATAAATCACTGATCTTGATTTCAACAGCATGATGACATCAGTATCACGTGAGAAGTCAATAAAAAATACCTGAATGAGGGAGTCAAACCTCAGGAGATTCCTTCACTAGAAAAAGAGAGAGAGAAAAAAAAAAAGAAAAGCAAACTTGATCCTCGACTCAAGAAATAAGTAACAAGATGTTGCTGCTGCCCGTTTCAGGCTTGTATTCACCTTCCTTTTCCCATCATGCATCAGTTTTTCCCCCTATTCCATACACTAATAACTTCACAATGAGGACTGTAGTCAGTTTATAAAAATCATTTATTCATGTTTTAAACTAGATGTTTTGGAATTTCTTTACAAACTTCAATTTCATTGGAGTCAGAAAGAATTTTATTAGTTGCATTCTGATACATTTTGGTTGTTTCGATGTTTACTTTTAATATCTGATCATATTTTCAGGTATAAAAAGAAAAATTCACAACTCCACATATGTTTTAAATTTTCTACAATTCCACATTTTGTAAATCTGATATCTTTAGATTCCATGTTTAATGTCTGCAGGTGTAGAAAATAATCAGATAATTTATTTCATACCAAAGTGCTTACTATTTTCACCATTTTATACAAGCAACACATATTAACAATTTTTTTTTTTACTTGTCTGTTAACAGTAACACTTTTCCTCTTTCCAATTTTTGGATATAGTTTGTTACTGTCTTGTCTCTCTTGGACCATCTCCTGGACACACCTTTTTGTTTTGAAATTAATTATGTTGTCTATGTCATTGTTGGGGGTGAGTGGGTACAGAAATCTTCTTTCATGAGATTTCATTATTTCTCATTCTACTGCTGAGATTAAAAGCTTACACATAATGTATTAAGTTTCATTTTTATTGATAGTTTTTTAAAAATGTATCAAGACCTTTGGACTTTAACACACTTATACAGTGTGTTTTCCATTGTCAAAGCCGCTCTAAAACATCACTTTTAATATGCTGTGAAACTACTGTCATTTCTTTTAAAAGTCCTCCATGACTTCAAATGTTCGCCTTGAGATGATTGTTTAGTTTATGACATAAGAAAAAGAGTTTGGTGAGTATGGAGTGTGTTGCACTTGCACAATCCTATGTTTCACCAAAAATATTTTGTTCTAAAAGTATTGAGACTGGCTTCATATTTTTTTTTCCTAAACTGGTATCAATTCATGTAGGAATTATCACTCTATAATGAATTGCTCACACATGTACTTGCTCATTTTAATTGAAAATTGACCCCCGCCCCCCAAAAAAACTTGAGTCTAGATACTTTTTGATCACACCTTATATTCATTTAAAGGCCGACTCCAGTGACCATTAAGCTTGGTACTAAGTCACATAATTCATGATTAATTGCAAATAACTAAAAGAGTATGCTGAAAAGTTTTTAGCGCAACCAAATAAGGAATAACCTTTTCATTGAATTTTTAGTAACCTGTAATTGGGAAATGCCTTTGAGAAAGGTATGAACTTCTTATCCCCTTGCTATGGGTTAAGTAGTTTCTGTTCTATCATGCTGGATTTGGCATTGAATAACCCATAAAGGTTGATATGCCATAAAACAAAGAAACCAACCTCTCTTAGCCTATACTTAAACAAAGGCTGTGATTTATGATGATAAAGTTTTTACTTAATGCTGTTTACTATTTATAACACCTGTGCATATAATAAGTACAAATATTATAAATAATAAACTAAGTTATTGGGGAAAAAATAACAAAAAAAACTTCATTATCTTAGCTAAAAGCCTTTGTTATGCATCGATTTTCTTTATAAAAAGTAAATAATGCCTTCCAAGCATACTTCCTATTATTTACCGAATTATTACATTATCAGTGCTGGAGTTTTAGTTTGTTTGGAATATCCAAAAAAAAACCCCCCAAAAACGGTGAGCTACATCAAGGTCTAGACTAGATTTTTACAACATTGCATTAATTTTGGTTGTATTATAGTTTTTTAAAGTATAGATAAGTGTTTGAATGTTTTCTCTTTATTTTCCTTGGATGTTGAAGAAAGTTTGGGTTTGTTCATTATAATATATTATAAAAACCTCTTTTTGTGGCTGAAAATTAGGAGTCATCCATTACTGATTTATATGCGCAAAGTCTGAATTGTCACTTTGAACTATTTCCAAATAATGACAAATTATATAGTTAAGAAATTAAAGATGACATTCTGCAGAAACTTTCATTGATACTGATTATCTAGCACTTCTTGCAAATACATCTGCTCAAGCTGAATGCTTTCTGCATAGCTTGGAGCAGGCATCAAGAAGTATAAGTCTCAGTGTGAACTCAGATAAAACAGTTTGTGTGTTTTCATCAAGATGGTGCCTTTTCTTCATTAAATGTCAAACCTCTGAAATTAGTAGACCAGTTCACACACTTCAGTAGCAATATCTCATCTATTGAAAGTGATGTTGTCATAAGCAGAGATAATGTATGGACTGCTATTGAAAGGTTAACGACCACATGGAAATCTGATCTTTTGATAAAATAAAACTGGAATTCTTCCAAGATGTAGAGATGTTATTAATATTGTATACTTGCAACACTTGAAATCTAACAAAACACTTGGAAAGAAAAAAAACTAAATGGTAACTTCATAATGATTCTGCATACTTTTTTGCATGAATCCTAAAAGCAGCACCCTATAAAACAACTGTATGACCACTGTTGTAAAGATAAACTCATAAACAATGTTCTCTTATGCACTCCTACATGTGGATACACTAGTATTGGCCAACTAGTAAAAACTTACTTTGATCAGCTCTGTGCAGATATTGGATGCCAACTAGAGGACTTTCCAAGAACAATGATTGAAAGGAACAAGTAGTCAAAGGAATATGATGTGGCTATGAGCACAACATTTATGATGATGAAGGATAACTAAAAAAAGAACTCTTAAAAGAGTTTGGTCATAAGTGTCAATGTCTGTAATTAAGACTTATAGAAATATCCTTTGAGAATTAAGCACAGAAAAAGTTAATGCTGTAAATTAAAGAGGTCCTCATGGTCTAGGAATGGGCAAATCTTGAACAAGGCTGTTTACATTTCACATAGTACTCTCATACCCTTGGGAAAAGTATGCATCCAACTGTTTTCCCTTTTGCTATGGGTAAACAGTAAGGTAGGCTGAGCTATTAACCTTGGTGAAACAACCAGTCTAGAAGAAAGAAAACTCTGAATTCAAACCTGTTAAACTCCTTAAAAACTGACCTTGTGTTGCATCCTGCTTGTGGTAGAGAGGTTGGGTAAATACACACTGCTATTAACTCGGTATGTGAAATTTTGCATAAAATTTGCAAATGATGAATTAACAGGAAAATTATGGGGAAAATTTCCAATGATTAGTTGAAAGTAAGTTTGAAGTGTTTTAGCTATTGGAGATGCCTTTCAGGTAAAGAATACTATTTCCACTGGAAAGCATTCTAGAGGCAGTATTATACTGTAGGGGATGTCTTTCTGCCAATATTATTTTTTAACCAGATAGAAAGGATAATGGAAGGAGGAAAAAAGAAGACTGAAAACCCTGAAGTCGTAAGCAAACATTTGAAATTTTGTTGAAATTATCTCTTAACAAGACAATAATCCAAATGACATTTTGAATTTGTCTCTCTTAACAGAACAACAATCCAAAACATTTTGAAATTAGTTTCAATTTGTTTGGATAAAAATTCTTGAGTGGTTGTTATGGAGTGTGAACCTAAATCCCTTGGAAAATATGTAAAAGGATTTGATCACAGTGGGAATTTAAAAACCAGAAAACCTTATTGAATTAATTCTTTGAATCTTTTGTATTTTTCTACTCATATACACTGTACTTGAGCTCACAAAAATCACAAAATTAACTCAAAACACATTTAAAAGAACGTTTAATGTAACTTTTGTGTTCTGTTAAGAAAAAAGTTGTGAATGGTTGCTATATTAAGCTCTTAATTATTACAATCTGATATGATCACTCTAAGGCTTGAATTTTGAGCTTATAGTATATATTCAAATAATACAGCCCAAGAAGTTGGACTCTCTTAGTGGTTGCCCAGTCAGCTCAGGCTGAATAATTCACCAACTACTTTTCTGCAAAGGGGTATGACCCCCCATCTCAAATGTTCTGGATATGACACTAAACAATCTGATGGTGAGATTCTCGTAATGCTGGAACTTTTGGGAATGCAGAATACCTCTTTATCACCATCACTCCCAGGTTCACTCTGACCTGGAGTGGTAACACCTGATAGGGTCCTATCTATGGGTCAAAACTGAATTGTTTGAAATAGAACTCCGAGCCATTAGCCTAATGAGTAGAGTGTTTGCCAATGGTCTGGGAGACGAGGGTTCAATCCCTGGTCAAGTCATACCAAAGACTCAAAAAGGGTACTTGATGCCGCCTTGATTAACACTCAGCTTTATAAGGTTAAGATCAAGGGTAAAGCGGAGTAGTGTCCTCACCTACACCTCGGTGTGGTAGCTATTGAAAAGGGAGCCTTCGAGTCACCCTGAACTAAGGTTGCCAACTTTACTACTTATATATATATAAATGGATTTGGCATTAATAACCCCCAATGGTTGATGTGCCATAAAACCAAACCAAAGGCTTAGAATATGCTAACTATCCTCTACACATTGGTAAGACTACTCTTTAGAAAGGGTGTCCTAGACGCTAAATTGCTTCTAATGATAAGGCTCCAGTTTTGGAGTTCTGGAGAGTGTAGAGTACCCCGTCATTGTCATTACTCCCAGGTTAACTCTAACTTGAAATGGTAGTATCTATTAGGGACTCATTTGTATATTAGATAGATCTGTGTGATAAAAATACTTGATATCTCTTAACTGTGTGCAAACAAAACAAAACAAAAAATAAAAAAAACTTACAAAACATCTACACAAAAAAAAAATGTAAATATCAACGTATAATGAATGCAATTCCCTTACTTCTTGGCATAAAATAACCCTAAATGGGTTGATATGCCATTAATCAATCCATCATTATACTACACTCTGATCCATGACAAAAGAGTTAGAGCGACATTTTAATTCAAGGCAGTATACAGACATGCAAGGTACATATAAGTTTCCAGACTATTTTTTCGTATGGGCACTTTCATTGATAGTACACACATGAAACTCTAGTCCCCTTCGAATTAATCTCCTCTGGTTGCAATGCACTTGTTGTACCGTTCCAACAATTTCTGGAAGGCCCCATGGAAGTCCTCTTGTGTGAGCGTGTCAATGTCCTTTGTCACAGCCTATTTCACCTTCTCACTTGTCTCATAACCACTGCCTCCGAGCTTAGGGAATAACCAAAAGTCACAGGGAGCAAGGTATGGACTATAGGGAGGGTGAGGAACTGTCTTGATGCCCATCTTGGTCAAATAGTCTATGACAAGGATGGAGTTGTGGACTGGTGCATTGTCCTGGTGGAAATGCCACTGAACCGATTTGAAGAGCGCTGGCCTCTTCCGACAGAATCTCTTCCTGAACTCCCTTAAAGCCTCAACATATTAACTCTAACTGTTTGGCCAATCAACTCTGGTGTATTGACTTCCTTACTCCTGCCACACCTCTCATAATCCCTCACAGACTCTCTTGCCTTCCTTGAATCTCTTATGCCACTCAAAAACGGATGCTCGATATAAGCAAGATGCTCCAAAAGCAATCTTGAAGCATTCCATATGTTTCTGTGGCATTTTTTCCAAGTTTAAAACAGAATTTTATTGCATATCGTTCTTCTAAAGTGTCGGATTGCATTTTTGAAATTCACCAGCTGTGACAATCTGGCTTTAGTAGGGTGTATTCCAATTGCTGCTGTAGCTGTTCATTTGAACCTGAAAGCATAAAAATTGGTCAGTCATCTCATAAGATGTATAGAAATAAGATACTGAATTTTCAAGAGTCTACGACAATTCTAAATGCCCATACGAAAAGAGTCTGGAAACTTATTGTATGCACCTCGTATTTCACTCATTCTAACAGAAATTATGGATGATAAAAGAAAGAAGCAAACATTACATAAATAAATGTCTTATTTATTTTTGCTGGTTGGTCTACACTGGTGTATCCATGTATAGGATAATGTCACTTATGAGTTTGTCCGTACTTTTCCAGCATGTCTTGCTTGGATGATAAATGACCATACAGTTGCTGTTTTGTAGGGTGCTGCTTGTAGGATTTATTCAAAACTGTATGTAGCATTTTTGAGTGGTTTCCTTATAGCTTTTTCTCCAGGTCCCTTTTTTATTTTATTTTATTTATTTTTTTTTTTGTAAATTTTATTGAAGTCCAAATGGTGCAGCCATACAGTAGTATTAACATGACTACAGTTTTGAAGAATTCCCATTTTATTTGATCAGAGCTCAGATTTCCATGTGTCTGTAATGCACTAGTATGGTTCTTTCTTTTTCTTTTTTTTTATTTAGCACTGAATATGCAAATATTATGAATATAACTATTTGTAAATATTCATAATATGGTAGACTCCCATTATTATGGTACTTTTGGGGATTTAAGTGTCATTATGAGAAATTTGTTATGAATTGATTATGTCAATAAAGAGAAACCATAAAATAATTCTTTATTACTCTTTTATAATCTTTTGCTTCATATATGGGTTATATATAGAAAATGCTGTGTTATGATTAGAAAATTATTTACTTCTACTTAGATTTCTTTCATCTGAATTATTTCAAACTTTTCCTAAATTGATAAAACTTTTCTTTTGAATTTCTTTTTAGAATTCTGTGTTACTTGAGGTATCATTATTGTAAAGGTTTACTGATTTTAGTTTTTAAAATAATATACTGAAATCTTTTTGTTGTTGTTGCTGCTATCTAATTTTTGATAATTTGTCCTTAGAGAATTAAAAAAAAATATGTATATGTTGTTAATATTACTGTCAAAATGCAGGTTTACTGTATAATTGCATACTACTGTCTGTAACATACTATTAGTTATATTGACTGATTGATTTTAATGGCATGTTAACTTGTCTAGGTTTATTTTATGCTGAGAGGTTAGGAAATCACTTATTGTATATTCATATTTATTTTTTTTTGTGAAATGTCCAGAACTAAAGGACCTTAGAAAATGATATCATTAGCTACTGACCTTTTGACTGTTGTCAGACTTTAATTATAAGCATGAAAAAAAAACCCCAAACAAACCCTTCCATCCCTTATCGAGAAATCCTTCTCTTTCTATTTTATTATCTATTAAAATCTGTCAACCTCCTGAACTCATTTAGCTATCCTTTTGATACTACTATACATACACATTCATGTATATACATATATACTACCTCTGCCCACACACTCTTATGCAGATCGTCTAGCACTCACATGAAGGTGTGTGTGTGTGTATATATATATATATATATATATATATATCTATATATATATATATATATTACACTTACACCACTGAATATGTATAATGGCTAAAGTGATAGACTGCAGCCTTGAAGTAAGTGAGTTTGAATTCTAGTCATGTTATTTACATTCATTTTCAAGCTAATACCCTTGAGAAAGGTATGAAACCTCTTATCCCCTTAGCTATGAGTTAAATAGTATCACTGCTGTTCTTCATCAAGGATGCTTTTGGTATTAAATTACTCTCAAAGGTTGGTGTACTTTTAAACAAAGTAGCCAAACCAAACTGATTTTCATATAGACACACTTGCACCTACCAAACTGATTTGCATATAGACACACTTGCACTTACATATGTGCACCTTGAGAGAGAAGAGTTGCAAGAGTCACACTTTTCTTTGATAGAATATAACTGTATCAGATTTTGAGGTTTTTCTTTAGCTTAGCAATTGTATGCATCAACGATTCTCATTTATTTTTGTTCAGTTGGCCTTAGAGTTTTGTCTTTTATATGCATCATTCACTTCTTCCTAACCACGTCTTTCTGATAAAGTTTTTGGGATTGTTGTTATATCATTATGATAAAGTAATATCATATACATTATTTATGATGACAAAGATAACTTATCATCACCATCATCTGCCTAAGTCAAAAGGTTCCTTGCACTCAAGATTGTCAATGGAGGCGCTCATGGTGTAACGGTTATCATAGGAAATAGGCTGTGTGACCCAAGTTCAAATCCTGGACAAATCTGTGTTTCACATAGTGCTAATACCCTTGAGAAAGACTTGAATCCTGCTCTATTGCCTCGCTATGGATAAATAGCTGAACTGACTGAGCTTTTAAACCTTGGTATGCAACTGGTTTAGAAGAAGGAAAACTCTGAATTCAAACCTGTAAGATTCTGCTTAAAAATTAACTTTGTTGTCTCCTTGTGCGGAGGGGTTGGGCAAATACATACACAAAATTTTGTTTTGTTCAGTCTTTTGCTTGAGATAGTCCTATGTCCTCTTTTAGAAGATCACTCAGTTGCTTTGATGGTTGTCTTCTGAATCTTCTATTCCGAAGATTATTAAATACATTTGGGCAAAGTTTACGGAATTAGCAATATCTTCACAGAATTTTTTTTTCATAAAAAAGTATTGGAAGTAAAATGTTTTGAAATGATAAATTGTTTTGCAAAGGTAAAGATTTCTCAAAATTGATAAAATTTGTTTCATTAAAGATTTATTTCCTTTAAAAGTTGAGTTATTTGCTTTGGTTCTGCCATTCTACCTACAAAAAATTGTTGCTGCTATTGAACCATAATTTGTCCTATATATTTTTTTTTTTATTTGTGACTTAGGATTCTACATCCAACTTGTCTGAAGTTTTTATATATATATATATATATATATATATATATATATATATATAATTCAATGTAAATGTAACAACTATTATGGGACAGAGGTAGTTCATTGCTCTGAATTTAATTTTATATTACCTCTGTCCCAGAATAATTGTAACATTTCATCATCATCATGTCGCGCTGGTAGCACGGATATCCCTGACCCTCTCTCGCCACTCCTCCCTATCGTTCATCGCCCCAGGCAGGTCTTCAGGACAACATCCCGTATCCTCACATAGCTGCTGAATGTATGTTCGTGCTGGTCGTCCTGCTTTTGCACGGCCATGTGTGGGGGTCCATAAGAGTACATCACTTATGAGTTCGTCCCTGCTTCTCCAGCAGTGTCCTGCATGTCTGGTTTGTCTAACTTGAATAGTTTTCGTGATAGGGGGCAGGTGGCCGTACAGTTGGTGTCTTGTGGGGTGTTGCCGCCAGGACTTGTTCAAGATTGCACGCAGCATACTTGTGTAATTGCCGTCTAGCTTCTTCTTGAGCCGTTTTGTTAGAGTCCATGTAGTGCAGCCATATAGCAGTATCGATGTACTTGTAACATTTAGTGTAGGTAATTTAATATGTAAATGTAACAAATATTATGGGACAGAGGCAGTTCATTGCTCTTGTTTTAATTTTATATTACCTCTGTCCCAGAATTATTGTAACATTTAGTGTAGGTAATTTATATGTAAATGTAACAACTATTATATCATTTTTGTTTATTCAATATATTTGATTTTAAATTAGTTCCATTCTACAATAGTTGAAGTATTTATTGCACGACATCTACAAGTAAATATAACTGTTTTGGAATAGAGGTCATTCAAAATGCTAGTTTGTTTCATCAATTTGATTTTGTTACCTGTTCAAGAATAGTTGTTATATTCATTGTATGTAATTTATATGTAAATTGTGACGCTGCATAAATAATTATCCCGGACGAGAGTTCATTTTTATGTGCATGTGACATCGAGAGCAGTCTGGCACTTGACCCTACGCAAAAATAAGTCCTAGTCAAGACTCCTTTTTCGGGCATATGGTAAACTGGCAAATAATGTGGGGGTTAATTTGGGGCTAGACTGATCTCTGACAATGGCGAGGGGGTTTCCAATTCACTTTCACATACCCCACCAAGTCCTTCGTTTTCCTACCCCCTTGGATAACAGAAAACATGGACTTCAAGGTTAGAAAATATTAAATGTAGTCAAATTTCCAAAATTCTCTTGTAATGTTTTAAGATGAATAGGACATTTAGCAAGAATTAATGAAAGTGATACAAAGTTGAAACAGATATGTGCAAAAGGTGACTCGATAGATAAATAACACAACCAAAAGATTTCAACACAAGGGTGCATTTAAAATATAATAAAGTTTTAATAGGCGACGACTAAACAATAATAAGATTTAAGAAACAGTTCCTTTTTCTTTTCTCTTTTCTTTTTAAAATACCGGCTATATTAAGCCAGCAGGCAGTATCAAACATAAATGTCTCTCAACAGTCCTTCTCTTCTTTCTCCTTTTTTTTCTTTCTTTCTTTTTTCTTTTACTTAATGCTTAAGTCGCCGGGCTGAAGCATGTAACAAAGTTCATTCACGAATTCATTGTTGATGAAACAGAATCCTTTCAGTTTCTTTCTTTTTTTGAATACATATAATCCAATATTTAGGAAGGGTAGAAGGAAAAACAGTTTAAGTTTTACTTATCTTTGACAAGGGTTAATTTTCAGGTTCCTTTCTTTTACGGGCGAGTGACATCCTCAGAGTTGGGCGGAAGTGGTGTCTTTCTTTCGTCAATGTTTATCCAGAATTAAAGATTCTTTTTTTTTTTTTGCGGGCGAGGGACCTCCTAGAGTTTGGCTGTAAACTGGCGTCTTTATCCGCCGACTACTGTCCTCAAACTGAAGATTCTTTTCCAAATTTCCTCTGACGAAAAGGTATCATTTTGCCGCTGAAGGATCTATAGCCAATCATTTGACTTTTCTCTTCTCCCACCATTGGATCCGGTCATGATACCCGAGTGACCTGGATTCCATTCTTTGTTCAACAGGCTGCATGTCATGGAGTGCGAGGAACTGACCTTCATTCTCCTACCGTTTTAGTGGTCAGTCTTAGTGACTGTTGATTCAAACACAGAAGGGTAGGCGAATTTATCTCCCTTTTCCTCTCTCGGTGTCACAAAATGTAACAAATATTTTCAAATAGAGGTAGATATAATATGAATTGTGGTGGAAGTGTTTTTTTTTAGTTATTTTTTTTAGTGGCTCCCATGGGTTGCACAGAACACTGCAGTGAGCCGCATGTGGCCTACTCCTGCTCTAGATGATTTGACAACCAGTAATATTTTAGTTTTCTTTGAAAAAAAAGAATGTTCATTATGAAATAATAATTTAGATCTATAAATTTGTTTGCTATTCATTATCCAGATGGTTAATATGAAAAATGCTATAATTGGGAATTCTAAGATGACTAGAAATTAATATAAATAATTATTTAAAAAAAATAAATATTAGATTTTTTTTTCTTCTATTACAACTTCCATTTGCTGTGAATATGATTCCATCATGGTTTGATGTTGTTAATGATAATAAACATATGCTAAGTTAGGTTTTTTGTTTTGTTTTTTAAAAAAAAAATTATTTAAAGTTCAGGATTGCTCCTAAGATGGCATTTTATCAAGTGCATTGTAAAGGTTATTATATTGAAAACAAATAATTTTCTGATGTGTTTTTTAAAAAGCAGACTATATCCTTTAATTGATGTCACATTTTGTCTATGAAATATATATGCAAATTTAGCAACTGTTATAGGACTGTGATAATCTTAATAATCAGATTATACTTACTTTTCTTAAGTCTAGACTCCAGCAAAAGGTATATTTTTAATAGATGTTTCAGTAACATTTTATTTAGTTTGAATATTAATCAATAACATCTTTAATATTGCTTCCATCATTTGTGATGCAAACTTTGTTCATTTTATAAGATTCACATGATCCTGATAAATTAACTCCACATTAAACTTTCTAATCAGCTTCCCTACTGTTGAAAAGCCAATTAGGGCCCTCCTAGAATGACGGACATTAAAAACATCTGTTATCTTTTAATATGAGTATCCTTCACGTCCACTGAGAAGCACCAATTTAGCTCTTTCTTATTTCAGCAAACTCCTAGTTAATCTGTGGGAGTAGTGATATTTCCTGTCCAAGACTTTAGGGACACCCTCTAGTCAAATCAAACAAAAATAAAATTTGTAATTTAGATTATGCATTTTATTTAGCAATTATCTTTATTTGCTATCATAGACAGATTTTCTAGAATGTATTAAACATCTTTTTTTTATCTGAATGTTCATCATTGCATACCTCCAGAACTGCTAAAGTGATAACCACTAAGTTTTCTGTGGCAACTTATAAAACCCCAAGAATTATTAGCATGTTAGTTTTTCAAAATTCCAAAACATTTTAATGGGGATTTCAATCTATGATGTGAGATAATGCTGGACTAGACCTTTTATTTTATATCTCTAAGGTTTAGAAATACAAAGTAGATATTTAGCTGAAAATTTCCTAGAAACCAAAATTCTAGTCTTTTTTATATGATTTTTTTCTAATAACCAGAAAAGCAAAAATAAGAGCAGTTATTGTTGTAGGAAACAGATATAATGAGGCAAGTTCAAATCCTAGGAGAAGCTGTTTGTATTTCATGAAATGTTCTTAGAAAAGGCATTGAACCCATTTCTTCTCTCTCCAGCTATAGCAAGGCAGACTAAGCTCTCTTGCCTTGGTATAGTAATATGTATAGGAGAAGTGAATAAATTCAAAACTTGATGAGTGTTTGGAGAATATTTGATACATCTATGCTCCAGTTTTCTGTCATCAGCTCATCATAGTGTTGTAGGTTCTACAACTAATCTTCACCACCGTTAACAAATCACCTATGTATGCAGTCTTGCAGTTCACATCTTAAACTGAACTGTTTATTAACTACATAGAAGAGCCTTTTTTATGAGCAATGGCCACCAGAAGACAATAAAAATTAATTTCTCAATGATATTTTTAAGTTCCCTTTGTTGTTGGGCCTTGGAATACTGACTATATCCTCTGTAGAGGAGTAAGTCCACCCCCCTCCAAGGGATGTCCTGGGTATGGCATTAAACTGTATCTTGTAAGTGTGGAGTACTCTTCATTGCCATTACTCCAAGGTCCACTTTGACCTGGAGTGGTAGTAACTGTTAAGGTCTCATCTATGGGTCAAATAGATTTGTTCAAAAATTATTCATATTGAAGAGAACTGTGTTCAAGCAATAAAAGAAAGAATTAACTACAGAATGTAAATATTGTATGTACAATTAATTCGATTGCCTAATTTCTAGGCATGTCATAACTGTAGACAGGTTGACATACTGGTAAAATCAATAAGTCATTAAAAAAAATTTACTTCTGTCTCATGCCTGTATTTATTGCTTCAATAAAAAAAATGTACATAAACATTAAGTTCAATGTGGTTTATTAATTTATTAGGATTCATCAAAACAGTTCTGTCTCATGCCTTTATTTATTGCTGCAATGAAAATTGGGATGGGTAGATTGATAGTTTATATAACTTTTCAACTAGCTTATAGAATATAGAATTTTGTCGTCTCTTACAATTGTTAAGATTGATTTTTTTTTCTTTTTCAGTCTGACTATGGAACACCCTCTTCACTTTCTCCTTTACCATCACCCTCAACTTTACACAGAAAATCAAGAGATGACTTGCCTATGGCATTGCACTATAGCTACCGTAGGCTACAAAGGACATTATCAGAGGAAACTCGCCAGAAAGCCAGAGATGGAACACCACTCACACCCACTTGTAGTTCAGGAAGCCATCCTTGTTTACCTGGAAGCCACCTAACAAGTAAGAAGAATTATTTTCTTTAATTCTTTCCTCTTTTAATTAGAATTATCTGCAGTTGTAATATTATTAAAGTTTTCATTGTGTGTGTATATATATATATATATATATATATATATATATATATATATATTGGGTGTGTGGTGATAAATGTATATCTGTATTGGGTATATGTATGGTGGTATATATACATCTGTATTGTATGTGTGTGTATGGTTATATATGTATATCTGTATTATGTGTGGTGATATATATATATATATATATATGTATGTATGTATATATATATATATATATATTGTGTGTGAAGGAATATGTAGGTATATATATATATATAACAGAAAAAAATCACTGTTTTGTTATCATTATAAATTCATTTGGGGCTTTTATAAATTTTTTTTAATAAAAACTTTCTTCGGGTGAGTAATTCAACATTTTTAAATTACTCATCTGAAGAAAGATTTTTTTGCTCTGTACTTTGAGTGTTGATGTATCATTAATCCCAAATGAATTATACATCAATAGCCATTAGTATTGAGCTCTCCTATTGGATACTCCTACTCCTTGGATTTTCTCCTTGGATCATATACACACACACACACACACACACACACACACACACACACACACACACATGTATATTGTAACTCTAGTTGCTGAATCCAGATCCCACATGGAGCAATTGGTGACCTGCCTATTGGAGCTCTTCAAATGGGCTGTAATGAAAATAAAACTTTCAAAATGCAGCAGTTTATCAATAATTAAAGGAAACTGCAGAGAGATACGGTTCTCTGTCGATGGGAACAAAATCCCCACAATCCATGAAAGTGTTAAGAGCCTCACTCACTACTACTCTCTACCACTTACTGATTGACATCATTGGCAGGACCTAAGCAGACAGCTAAAAGATGGATTACATTCCATTGATAAATCTGACCTCCTGAACAAAGATAAAGTATGGTGCATTTATTTTGGATTAATTCCTAAATAATCATGGCTAATGCAAATATATGAGGTATCACTTATGAAATTTAAAACAATCAAGTGGTTAATCAGTGAATATATAAAAAAATGGTTGGGAGTACCTAACTCCTTAACAAACATGGCGCTATATAGTTCATCAACGAAGCTAAAACTTCTGATATTGTCACTTGTTAAGGAATATAAATTAAGTAAAGCATGACTTTTCCAGATGCTGTGTAACTCTCATGAGCCATTAGTGTAGAACGCTCAGTCTTCTGTAATAACTGGTCGGAAATGGAAAGCAAAAATAGCTGTAGAGAATGCAGAATTGGCCCTTAAGATGAAAGAAATAACTGGTACAGTGGCAAATGGAAGAGCAGGCCTAGGCCTTCATCCACAGCATTGGTGATCTAAGGAATCCACAATGAACAATAGAAAAATAGTTTTGGAAGAAATTCATCTTGAAGAAGTTAGGCGTATTGCTACAGCTGTATGACAGAGGAAACAGGGTGCATGGACCACATGGGTGAATACAAAATATAGAGCTGTCACATGGAACCCAAAAAATTAAGTTTCCTTATAAAGGCAGTCTATGACGTCTTATCAACACCAGTCAACCTTCATGCTTAGGGGTTAACTATATCTGACCGATGCAGAGCATGTGGGAAAACTGCCAGCCTCAAACATATTGTCACTGGATGTGAGTATGCTCTAAGAAGCTATGCGTGAAGACATAACGAAGATTTTTGCTGAGACCTTGAAGGTATTTTGTGAGACTGTAAATAAAACTAAAAGTAATATCAACAATAAAGCGATTCATTTCTTTAAAGAAAGAAATATTTCAAAACTTTCGCGTAAAAATATGCACTGATCATCAATTGTTTGATAGCTGCACGGACTGGTACATCGCAATCGATTTAGAAGATCATTTCATATTTCCAACTGAAATCGCGTTAACAACCCAGCATCCAGATATTGTCATTTGGTCAGTTAAATTAAAAAAGTTTTCGTTATTGAGTTAATGGTCTCCTTTGAAGAAAATTTCGACTGGGCACATCAGCGTAAGTTGGAAAAATATGAGGCTCTGCGGGAACAATGTGTCAGAAATGGCTGGATAACCTACGTATTTCCTATCGAGGTCGGATGCCAAAGTTTCATTACCAACTCAACCTCCGCATTCTTAACTGATCTTGAACTTTCTCCATTAGAGGAAGATCCAAGATAAGACTCTAATTGCATCTGTGTGGATATGGCAATCCCATAGAGTGACGACTGTAAAAGCTATTATGTTGAATTATATGTTTATTACGATTGGCTTAAATTTTGATTACAAAGTTTTTTTTAATATAAATGACTTAAATTCTTTCAATATTTTAAACAACAAAAATTAAGCTTTGCAATTTAATTATTTTTCCTTATATTTTTTAATATTGATAAAACATAATAGTCTCAATAAAAGTAGAATATATACTTTATCTATGGATGAAAAAAAAAACGTCGCATACCAAGAAATATTTGTTCTGGGATTGGTTTTTTAATCTTTTAATGTTCCGTAGTATGTAAATTAGGGATTTACAGAATAGGCAGTAGAATTTAAAAAATCTCAATTCTACACTTTTGAAATTTTGCTTAGAACTTGTTTTTCAAAATAAATTCACTAAATGAAGTTGCTTTGAATTTCAAATAATTTAGTTTTTTTTTTATAAGACGTTTCTTAGAGAATAGATAGCAAAGAAATTAGCTGTATTACAAATGTATGTATAAATGTACCATTATTTTTCATGGGTACTATGCGTGTCTAAAAATGTAATAGGTAAATCTCTTTCCTATCATGTGAAATTATCTTATATTGTAGCAATCACTATTTCTGTTTATTGTAAATTTTTAATTGGTAACAAGTATTGTAAAACAGACCTTGTTTAAAGAAATGAAATAGATAAAAGTAATTTTTTACGTTTGTCTCTTAGACTTGCTGTATCTACGATCTCCTACCCTGCGTAGATGGATATTTCAGCTAGTTTATTTTATGCGTTTTGGTTATTAAAAATCCATATATTTGTTAGCATGACTCAGATTTTTTAATGACCATATCAAGGCCAAATTGATATAATTTCTTATTTGTCTTCAAAAAAGTATTCGGTCACTGTGTAGACACACGAAATACATTCATGAACTAAATACTAGGTTAGTTCCTGTCATAAATGATGGGATTATTTCTCGGTATTTCTGCTTGTCTGTGGGTTTGAGATTTTGTGGTATTAGTTTTGTTGGTGAGATCAGAACACAGGATATCAGTTGGCTTTCAAAATCATTTGAGTAAACAGAAGAAAGAAAGCAAAATAAAAACTAGTTGGAAGAAAAGAGAAATTGAAAATTGAGAAAGAACATCAAGTGTAGCAAATAACGGAAAAGCTGAAATAACGGAAAAGCTGTGTGTGTGTGTATACACACACACACAGAGAGAGAGAGAGAGAGAGGGATTAAGTAGGTTGTCTACTCAGTTATCTATGGAAATTCAGAAAATATCAAGACTGAAGCTGTATTTATCAAGCCAGAAATGAACAATAAATAAAACATTTTCTTCAAAATAGTCCTCTTGGCGTTCAATGTAGTTATTTCAGTGACTTTTCTATGAGTCAAAGAACATCTGAAAATCCTCTTTAAACGAAGTATTTCGTTCAATATCATTCCACATCCTTCGATTTTACCTGCATTGTTGCTGGGGCTTAGAATATGCTGACTCTGTTTCCAGCAGAGTGGGTAAGACCTCCTCTCATGAGTGTCCGGGATATGACATTAAACCATCTGATGGTGAAGCTCCAGCCTGAGAGATTTGGGGAATGTGCAGTACCCATTGCTCCCACATCCACTCTGATCCTGGAGTAGTAGCACGGGTCAAATAGAACTGTTTGACTATTTAAACTGTGTGCTAACAAATGACATCCTAAATTAAATTGTTAGAAATAGAACTGTTTGATCATTTAACTGTGTGTAAACAAATGGCTGATGTTTAATTGAATTGTTAGAGATATATAACAATACTTGGAACCATTTAACTGTGTGCAAATGAATGAATAGTGCTGAATAGAAATACTCAGAACCACTTCACTGTGATTAATATTGAATAGAATTATTTGTATTTGATAGCAATAGTTGAAAACATTTAACTATTTAAAAGCAATAGCAATACTTGTGTGCAAACAAATTAGTTCTAATTTATTTAAAAATGAAATTACCTTCAAACTATTCACTTAAAAACCATATTTGTATATCCATTGTGTGCAAACAAATAACTGATGTTAAATTGTTACTGTTACATAGCAATACTTGAAACTATTTAACTCTCTGCTAAGAAATGGTTAATAGTAAATAGAAATATTTGTGTTAGACAGAAATACTTGAAAACAATTAAAAATGTATCTACCAAATGAGTTTACAAATCATTTAATATAAAAACAAGATCTGGTATTAAATAATCCACAATGGCTGATATGCCATAAAACCACACCAAACCAACTCCCTTCATTACCATTGCTCCCAGGTCCACTCGGTCCCGGAATGGTAGCACCTGATAAGGCCCTATCTATAGGTTAAATAGAACTAATCTGCATACTTATGCTAAACTGAATTGTTTAAATTAGAACTGTTTGACTAAACTGAATAGCTTGAAATAGAAATGTTTTTGACAATTAAACTGTACTTACATATAAACTATGTGCTTTTGCTAAACTGAATTGTTTGAAATGGAACTGTTTTTGACATTGAAACTCTACTTACACTAAACTGAATTGTTTAATATAGAACTGTTTTGATATTCAACTGTGGATAAACAAAATCTATACTTATACTAAGCTGAATTAGAACTGTTTGAATAAACTGATTAGCTTGAAATAGAAATGTTTTTGACAATTAAACTGTGTACTGATGCTAAACTGAATTGTTTGAAATAGAATTGACTATTTGCATAAAAATAGATTTGGTGTTAAATAACCTACAAAGGTTGATATGCCATAAAACCCAAACAACCAAATCAACCATCAAATCTGATACCAAACTAATGTCTGCATCTTAGTTGCTGTTATAATTGCAATGTTTCAGCCATTATACTCTCCTGTCTTCAAGTGTTTGTCATAGTTGGAAACTTGGATATTTCAAACAGAAGCCTTTATTCAATCTCTTGTTCTTCTGCTCTCTGCGTTGAGGGAATTTCTCTTGAGACTTAATCTGTCCTTGAGATGTCACTTGTCTCTTTCACTGAACCAGGTGATTGCTTGAATTTAATGGCATGTCAACCTGTCTAGAGTTATTTTAAGCTTAGAAGTTAGGAAATTATATTACTTGTACATTTATATTTACATTTTTTGTGTAGTTGTTGTTTTTTTGTTTTTTTTTGCATGGTCCAATCGGATACAAATAATCTTTATGCAGATCAGGGCAGACTGATCCAGAATATATAACATGAATTTATGTGTGTCTTCTACTTAGCCAGAGTATAGGACTTGAAAATATGTTTCTGCCTTTTGAATAAGTTAGATTTTACTAGAATATATTTAGAAATTAAATATAGACTGTATGCAAATCTTGTTAAATTATATCATTATTGCCCCCCCACTTCCTTTGTGAGCTACATTTCTGTATAAATTGTCAATTTTTGTGGGAATGGGTTTTTTTTGGTTTTTTTATGAAGATTAGAAAGCAAATATTTTTTTTAGTATTCATGCTCTAAATATTTTTATTTAGTACAAAATATATTCATTGGATATAGGACAGTTAATTACACTTACAATGTATACATTATATACATGTTTTTTCTACTAGTTACTTTGCTGATGAATCTGGTTATCAATGAATTTATTCATTAAATATATGAACTTCTTTCTATCATAAATTTAACAAAAATACATTTGTATTCTATATCAGTTGCATTAAGTTGGACATTCTTAATGGTTTTATTTACAAGTATTGCATCAAGGGTAAGGATCAAGAGTAAAATGGAGCAATCCAGGGAAAGTAGTACCGCCCTCCTCTACACCTTGGTGTAGTAGCTATCGAAAAGGGAGCCTTCGGATCACCCTCGACTACGGTCGCCAGCTTATTGCATCAATATACTATTTTTTGTCTAATTTATTATTTCCTGAAATTTAGAAATGAATGTTGTTATCGGTGTAGCATTGTAGGTTTTGAAAAAAATTGTCGTTCTATCCAAGGTGACGAAAGAAACAGTCCAACATCATTTATATTTTGGTTGCCATATTTATTATTTCAACAATTCAGACCAGCCATTTCAGTGAGTTTCTTAACTGTCCTTCATAGAGAGGAGGAAAGTCTTTGCATCTTCTAAAAGTCTCTATCGAAGCTATTATGACCTAATGTTTAAAAAAAAAACCCAACCTGTCTGCTCTTTAGTACTCTGGAAATTCAATTGTCAAAACTCAAAACACAAACTTTCCCACCATTGTTCGAAATCGAGATGATTTTGTTCAACAAACGCCTCCACACTTTTGTTAGCAGAGTTGATGGTGGGAGGTCATTACGTAACACATGGCTACATATCTCTGGCATTTGATAGTTTTGTGATATATTTCTCTCAATATAAAATAACATTTTCAATGTAAAATTGAAAATTTACCCTTTCCAGACAGAAATCATTTCTAACTTTGTCAATGCTTAAAAATTATTCGAATTTGATATGGCCATGTGCAAAGAAAGAAAGCCTCTTCAGAAGTAACTACAAAAAAAAAAAAAAGTCAATGTATACATACAATAAATGCTCTGACCACTTGGCATAACAAAAACCCTAGACATGTCATTAAGATGATTAGATCAAAATCATATTATAGGACAGAGGTCGTAGAATATTTTTTATAAGTTTATTAATCACTGTTTTAAATTACACATGTATACATATTCAATTTAGTTTTCATAAAAAATGAAATCATTGGTTGTATTTTTTGAAAAATATCTGTGACGATAATTTAGAGATATTTGAAAGATCGTATTGCATATTACTTTCATTGGATGGTCTAAATTTGGGTGGATTTTTGGATCTTGTTGCAGATTCCTGAATTTAAAAAAATTCTATATCATCTTTACGTTTTTCTTTTATAAAGAAAACTTGTGGAAAAGTGACTAAGAGAATTAACTTTCAATAGACATTCATTTTTGTTGATTTCACAATGACTTGGAACTTCATAAACCTTGTTAGGTAGGTAATTTTTTAAAAAATTCTTGAGTTATATGATATTATTCTGTTTAATTTTAGTTTTCTTTCTTTTTTTCTAGTTTTCGGTCTTCTAAAGAAAATATTGGAGGGTCATATTCATTTTGTTATATTTGCTACAATCCCATGAAAAGTAGAGAATCTTAATTCAATATATTTTCTCAACTCGTTGATTTTGAAATTGGCATTTTAATTTTTTTATACCAATTTCATCTTCCATAATTCATTAATATCATTTGCATTATTTTAACACAAATCCTAGGTGGCCCTGTGGGTAAAGCTTAGAATATACTAGCTGAATCCCCTGCATAGGGATAAGACCCCTTCCCCGCCAAAAAAAAGTGCATCTGATGATGAGACTCCAGTTCTGGAAATCTGGGGAGTATAGAGTACCTCTTAATTGCCATGACTCTCAGTTCCACTTAGATTAGGATCTCATTTATGGGTTACATGGATCTGTTTAAGGTTATTCATATTCGATCGGTCCGTGTGGCGTAAAAAATCCTCTTAAGAAACAACTGTACCAAAATATAAATAGGAATGTACAATTAATGCGATTCCCTAAACCATTGGCATAAAATAACCTTAGTCATATTGATATGCCGTTAAAATCACTTATTCTAGAGTTATATGTAACGTTTCCACTGGTTGAATTTAGATTAATTTTACAAATAACTCTTAATTTTTTTTTTATCCTCTCTTTACCTTTTTAGACTAATTTGAAAAAGACACTTACTGTCTTTGTCGTATGATCATTTTGATATTTGTTTGAAGCCTATATGAAAATGTAATGATTATGTAGATAGTTTTATCTATTTTTAACAGGAATTCCTCTAACCTGTAGCCGTGTTAGTACTACAGTATGGTTGCACCACTTGGACTCTAATCAAACGCAAGGATACTGTATGCTATTTTGAACGAATGGTATAGGGAGTAGCATCCCACAAAACAGTTGTACGCCCACTTACCTCCTATCTCATAAGTCATCCATGTAAGAGGGGCAAGACTTGCTGGGCATTGTTGTAGAAATAAAAACAAACTCATGAGCGACGTTCTCCAATGGACTTGGACTCATAGAAACACCAGTGTTAGCCGACCAGTGTAAACTTACATTCATCAGATTTGTGCGGACACTGTATGTCGCCTAGAGGACTTAAGTGCGATGACTGAGAGAGAGAGAGAGTGTCCATACGATCGGTACGCCTTGATGATAAAGACTAGTTTTCTTTTTTCTTTAAACTGAAGTTAAGATGACATTGGGTCGTGTAATGATTATCAACATTGCCACAAAGAATCAATATAAACAGTTTGATATGTGTCTGTAGTCTTAAGAAAGAAAGGTCAGTTACATTGAAAGAATTATTTGAATAATTTTAACCTTTGTTGTTGTTACATGACATTTTGGAGACGCTTCGGATAACGGTTATTATTTGAGGAAATGAATGCGACGACAAGGGTTCAAAACCTGGACGAGGCTGTTTGTATTTCTCTTCGTACTAATGCTCTAGCGAATCCATCTGTTTATTATGACAAAGCAAATAATATATATATATATATATATATATATATATATATATATAAGTAAAAAAAAATTGCCATTTTTTTATAGGCATATAAAACAATTGCTATTTTATAGACATGAATAAATCTTGACGGCATGTGATAATTTGCTAAGTCATTTGCTTAGATGAGGCACAAGGCCATGTGAAGGGAGCACTCAATGAGACTCGAACTCATTTGTGTAGGTTTACTAGTCCAGCTTGCTAACTATTACGCCACCTGAGGCGCCCTTTAATTTACTAAACGTTTTGCTCAGATGTGGTACAAGCCCATATGAATGGGGCACCCAATGAGATTCGAACTCACTTGAAATCTTGTGGCTTCACCAAACCAAGTTTAAATCTTTGATGAGATTATTTGAATTTTATTTTCATGCTAATTCCCTTGAGAAAGATATGAATCCCACTTAAGTTATGAGTAAATAGTAGGCACGGTGATCGGTCTAAGAGAAGGAAAATTTTGAATTCGAACCAACAGTACTCCGCTTGTGTTGCATCCTGGTTATTGTAAAAGTGTTGAGTAAATACTTACATGACATTTTGACAAAAAAAAGTTGGAGAGAAAATGGAGTGCATGAAATGGATTTTTGTAAAGAGATATTGGAATGATTTCATGTTAAAAAAATAACACGAAAAAAAAAAAAGTTTCATTCCGTTTTTGCTTTGCTTTGATTTACCAAACAGCTCAGAACCAAAATCTCTTTCCATAAGAAAGTGTTTATTACACCTGAAGAAGGTCAGAGAATCTACTATCAACATATTGTCTGAACAACAAAAATAGATTTCATTTGTCTGAATAATTTCTGGAAATTGGAAATCTGATTGAAACTGTTCATTTAGCACCAAAGCTTTTGGGAAAGGCATGAACTCACTTTTCTGTGCCGTTTTATTGAATATCTTGACAAAAGATCTCATCACTGACATGCTATAGTGGTTAATGCTCGGAGTAGGTGAGTGAACTCTTGAATAAATCACTTTCCCATAGCTACCTTACATATCCATGTTGCAACAAATAGTCAATCTTGATTGGTCCAATTAATCACAGTTGCCATTAGCCAAGTTTAGTATTATTTAATTCAATAAGCAGGAAGCAAAGATTATGGGGCAACCAATGAGAATCGAGTTCACTAACAATGGTCTGCGAGTTTAACTTGTTAACCATTTTACATAACAGAATTAGATTTAAAGCAGAATTGATGTATCTGAACGTGTTGCTTTTTACCCCCTCCTTTTTTTTTTCTCGCTCTGTCAGTGGGGGTTCTATCTCCTGCTAAGGAGTAAGACCTCCCTCCACCCAAAAAAGGTCCTGGATACTAAACGGTATCTGATGCTGAAGCTCTAGTTGTGGAGATCTCGGGAGTTTTGAGTACTTCTTTATTGCCATTACTTCTACTCTGACCCGGAGTGGTTGTACCTGTTTGGATCCCATCTCTTAGTCAAATAGATCTGTTTAAAAATGATTTGTATTTGATTGGACCCTGTTCAAAAAATTTCTTAAGAATCAACTACACAAAAAATGTAAACCTGAATGTACAATAAATGCGATTCCTTAACTCTCTAGGCATAAAATAACCCTAAACGTGTTGACATTTCATGAAAATCAATCAATCGTCTTGTTTTAGTTTTTCGTTTTTTTGCTTTCATTTTTTTATTCATTTAAACATAAAATTTCCCTTCCCATAATTATTCTATTTACTATCAATGATTCATTCCAATCATAGATACTTTGCTTGTTATAAGTAATTTTATTTTCATTGCTCTTTATAAGGATTGGTTGTCATGAAAAACAGGAAGTCAATATTTATTACTATTATGTTGTTATTGACTCTCTTGTTATTTCTACCCTATCCTGTACATTAAAAACAATATTCTGTTTAAGGAGGTATTTAAAAGTTCTCGGCCCAACTAAAAAGATTTTTGAAAAAATTTTCAAAAGAATTTAGATTTAGAATTATTGAATGAAATGGCATATCAATCCGTCTGGGGTTATTTATGCTTAGAGGTTAGGGAATCTCGTTCATATAAACATTTTTGTATAGTTGTTTCTTTGAGAGATTTTTTTTGCATTGAGTATATATAATTTTTTAAATAAGTCTATTTCACACATAGATGGAACCCTAACAGGTACTACCACTCTGGGTCAACGTAGACCTGGTAATGAAGGGGTACTCCACACTCCCCCAGATCTCCAGAAGTCGAGCCTCACCATCAGATGCATTTTAGTGTCATACCAAGAACATGCCTTTTGAAGATATCTTACCCCTCGGCAGGAGATACAGTCAGCGTATTCTAAGTCCTTTTAACTAAGGCGTTTTTGTTTTTAAAAAAAAAAATTTTTTATTCCGAGAGGGTTAAAAAAAAAACTTGAGATGAATGTGTCTAGTGTGTTGAATTACAGCAGTAGCATGTACATTATCAACCCATACTTAGATTATCTACCTGTGTATAAAAGGCCGTGTGACTTTTACATTGGAGCGTATTCCTCAGTACGCATTTTTTTATCCCAAAAAACTATTCCGTACAAAATTGAAAATATCTTCATTAAGTTTAATGTATTATTTATTCTAATTGTATCGTGCAACATGTTAGGGAGTTTTAGCGGATTTATATCTATTGTAATGAACGTTTGAAACTTATAAGCAGAAATCTGTTATGATTTACAAAATTCAATTTGCAGTAATCTCTTTTCATAGTAAAAGGATTCAATGCTTTTCAACGAAAAATTGAATGAATTGGAAGAAAGTCTATCATAAAATATAAACAGAGCGTTCACATCCTGTTGATTTGGGGGAAAAAGAATGTGCATCAGTACTTGAACTTTTTTAAATATTTTTTTTTTACAAGAAGTAAATATTTGATTTTGGAAAATTTTGTTCCATTTGAATTTTTCACGTATCATTGTGTGTGTGTGTGTGTGTGTGTGCGCGTTTTAAGATGACAGACACAAGCAGAAATGTTTTAATATTAAAATTAGAAATTTTCAAATTTGTTAAATTTTGTTTTGATCATTAGGCTCGGAGAAAACAGAAACAATCGAAAAATCTAGTTGACATTTTCAGAAGTAATATGATGCTCTTAATTTAATCTTTCCTCATCAAGGTGTACCTTGTAATAATTGGTTTGGTTACTTTGTTTAATGGCATATCAACCTTCATGGGTTATTTAATGCTAAAGCTATCCTTGTAGAAAGACAATTGTGGTACTATTTGACATATAGCAGAAGTATTGAAAGAGTTCATGCCTTTTCCAAAGGAATTCATCAGAAAGTGAATGTAATAGAGTGTTTAGAGTTCAGCTTTACATACTACGATGTCATAGTCTTGCATTTCAACCACTATCCCTTACAAAGTAATGAGTAATTCTATTGTTATCATAACATGTAGCCTTACTTGATCTACAGGAAGTAAATGTAAGTCTTGTTTATTTTCTTGAAAGATTCAAGTATATCCGTCTTGTTTTTTTCCCACAAGTAATAACAAGGTAGACTACACTGCCGAATCTCTTCATTTTTTCCCCATTCCCACAATAGATTTCTTTTATTCTGTTTTTTCAAGGGAGATAACTATTGAAGTCCAATTGTAGCATACTTGCCTCTATTCTTGTTTTTTTCTTACCTTTTTTCTTTCTTCAATTTCTCTTTCCTTCTAAAGTATTGTTTGCTTTCTTCTTCCACTCAAGTTATTTGTCAGCAAATTTTCAAATATAGACCTTTGAATTTAAAATCATACAGACTTGATTATGACGAAGATTGTTTGGTTGATTTTGATGTTATGACAACCTGTCTAGGGTTATTTTATGCCCAGAAGTTAAATAATTGCATTTATTGTATATTCATAATTACATTTGTTGTGTAGTTTTTTTTTGCACACAGTCCTATCGAATGTGAAACATTTTTAAACAAATATATTTGACCCATAGATAGAACCCTAACAGGTACTATCCTTCCAGGTCAAAGTGAACCTGGGAGTAATAACGATGAAGGAGAACTTTACATTCCTCAAATTTCCAGTTTCACTATCAGATGTAGTGTATTGTCATACCCAGGTCACCCTCATTTTTAGGGAGTGACAGATTATTACCCCTTTGCTGGAGATACAGTCAGTATATTCCAAGCCCTGGCAACAAGACAGTATATGAGAAAGAGGTTCAGTGGTCTTGGACAGCTATAATAGAAATTTATATAATTCATGTGCCTATGTTCTCAGTGTTGATTACTCACCATTTTGAACCTATTGACAAGCTATAGCCCAGTGAACTGGGGCTATAGATTACACAGACTGCATCTCTACAAAGGGATAAGACACTAAACCATCTGATAGTGAGGCTCCAGCCCTAGAGCTTTGGGGAATGTGGAGTACTCCTTTAGTTACCATTACTCCCAGGACCGCGGTGACCTTGAGTGGTAGTATTTGTTAGGGTCCTATCTATGGGTCGAATAGAACTGTTTAACCTTTTAACTGTGTGCAAAAAAAATGACTGTTAAATTGAATTGTTAATGATACATAACAAATCATTTAACCGTGTGCAAATAAAACTATTGGTATTAGATTGCCATATTTGGAGTCATTTAAATGTATGCAAACAAATGATTAATACTAAATAGAATTGTGTTTGAGAGAAATACTTGAAATCATTTAACTGTATGCAAAAATTGAATTATTGGTATTACATAGAAATACTTGGAATAATTAAACTGTGTGCAAATAAAACTATTAGTGTAAGCAATACTTGAAACTACTTCACCATGTGCAAAAAAAAAAGATTGATATTAAATAGAATTATTAGGGTTATATAACAATACTTGAAACCATTTAACTGTGCAAACAAATTAGATCTAATTCATTTAAAAATAAGATTACCTACTTACTATTCACTTAAAAATTTGATGTATAACCATTTAACTATGTTCAAACTAATGACTGATGTTTGTTAGTGTTACATAGCAATATCTGAAACCTTTTAACTGTGCAAAGAAATGAGCTCTGGTTTGTTTAAAAATGTTACCTACAAAGTATTTGTTAACAAATAATGTATTTAATATGTGTATAAACATGATTTGGCATTAAATAACCTACAAGGGTTGATCTGCCATAAAACCCAACCAACCAAACCCATCTTTTATAATGAAAATTATATTATGAATGTTAGCAGAAACCCTTTGTGTATCCAAATTAAGGAGGGAAACTTTATCATGAAATAGTTTTCTATTTGTTTTTACTCGGATCATTATTCCGAAACACATTTAAAGTTGTCTTTCAAATTGTAGATGTAGAAAATTAAAAATCAAAGCAATTAAGAAGAAAAGCAAATGATATGCTTGAACTTAGAAATTAATCCCCACCTAAAATATAAAAAAAAGTAAGAATATTATCAACCCTTGAATTTAAAATCATACGGACCTATTTAAATTCTATCATTTCTCATTTCCTGGACATGTGAGGTTCAAGCTCTGGGGAATGTGAAAGTCTCTCCTTCAGTGTCATTACTGCCTAGTCCACTCGGACCTGGAGGGTCCCATATCTATTGGTCAAATAGATATGTTTGAAAATTACTAGTCTTATATAGGAATATTTGGAACCACATAACTGTGTGCAAACATTATTATTAAATAGGGATTGTTACTTGAATTGTAGAATTGAGTATAAACTACTAATATTAGTAATTGTTACTTAAAGCTATAATTGTTTACAAATAATTATCCTTAGTTACTGGAAATCTTAAAATTACTTGAGAGACTGATTTTAGTATTAAATAAACACAAGAGTTGACATGCCATAAAACCAACCAATTTAGCTTTTCTTTTTTAGTTCATTCACTGTTACGTGTGCATAATTGAATTCTGAGTTTCATACCTTGTGGGACTATAATTGCATTTTATACTACCTTTCATTGGTTCATCTGGATTTTCCATGTTGTTTTTATTGCTCTAATACCAGTTCATAATATTTACATAATATTTTATGGTGATTTTAAAGGGTTTAAAGTAACATTTTTTTTTCATACAGTCATTATTTTGGTTGGAAAATGTGGTTCTGGAAGTAATAAAAAATTGAGAAAAAAAATTGTCTTAGTTGTGTGTTTATCACACTACAAAGTTAAAAAAAAAAATTTAACTTATACGAACAAATTTTCAAGTGTAGGATGTGCTAAGAACAGATCTTATCAGTGTCATCTTTCGGAAACTCATTGTGTGGAGAATGAAAATATGTATAGATTTTTCCCTGAATATTAGAAATGAAATGTCAAAGTTTTTTTTCTCTTTTATTTTTGCCTGTATTGTAGATAAAATATTGATATATGCCGTTAGATTGAGTTAAAAAGGCAGAGATATACCTTTGTTTTGCTTACCAGGAGACTTTTGAGGTGTGTGTTCGGGGGGGGGGAGGGGCGGAATATAGATAGATGGAAATGATATAACTACTTTTCTGTGTTGTGTACCTCCCACACCCTAAACATGTAGAAAATTTTAGAGGATGAACATTTTATTCCTATACAATATGATAAATTGTATTCATGAACTGAATCTGTTGTAAATAAGTACATATGTTCTCTTTTAATGCATTAAGAAAACAAAACAAAACAAAAAACAATATTAATTCCAAATTCACTTTTATATAAAGTGTTTGGAAGGAAAAATTTGATATCATTTGAGATTTACGGGGTATTTCATAAAAGTTGATATCATTTCGTAATCTAATAACAGGACCAATTTCTGTTTAAATGATCGCAAATTTTACCATTATGTGGAGAAACAACTCAAAATTCTCTGTTTAATGTTTTAAATGCCTTTTTTTTTTGTTCCAGTGAGTTGCATTTCTAAAGTCTTGAAAAGAAAATCATTAAACAAAATTTTAAGTTGTTTCTACGCATGCTCTTAAAATTTGAGATCATTTGAATGAGAATTAGTCAAATTATCAGATTATAAAGTGATATCAGTTTTTCTGAAATACTCTGTGTGTGTGTGTCTATCTATCTATCTATCTATCTATCTATCTATCTAAAAAGAAGTGCTTTCTTGCTAACACCAACTATATGAAGTAGAAGCTCAGTGGTCAGAACAATTGTAATTCAATGCGTCATTGAGTACAGAACCTAATAATGGGGTTTGACCTCAGGTTCAGACACCTGTTAAGCTGACTGATGGCTGATAAATCAAAGGTGTATTAAATGAATGAAATAAGAAAACTAATGATTTGGAATCATGGATGCACACTGATTTGATTGGCTGAATAAAGTCACATGAACAGAAAAATCTGAGTTTGTTTTTTCTCCACCCCTGCCTCAAGTGATTTTTGAGAATAATAGAAGCAATCTGACATGTTTGGAAAGTTTTAACATTTAGAAAGTTTCTTTTGAAGATTATCAACAGAAATGAAGAAAATGCAGAGTTTAAGCTTATGTATGAATTTATGAAATGACGTTTAGAAACTCTTTGAAGAGGCCATCTTGATCCAATTAAAATGTCAAGTAATAAATATGAGAATCAGACTATAAATATGTGTTTTCTTTTTATGGACAAGGATGGTGATTGATGGCTTTTGGGCCCTGTCCAAAAGCAAGTGCCTGCAGGACACCCCCTGTAATGTTACATCGTTTTTGGTATAAAGTGATTGTTTATCAGTGTTCTATCAAAGTCATTATCTGACAGATCTTTAACTAACATGTTTACAGAGAAAGTTTTGATAAAATGTCTTTTTTCTTTTCAAGAGTCTGGTGCTATATGCTCATTGTTTTTCTTAACAATTCGTGAAGTCTTTTTGTTTTAGACATGAGGTTTTTGTAAACTTATATGGGTCTTGTTATCAAAAGTTCACAATGCTGTCAGACCATAGAGGAATAAAACAATGTTGGAAATTTTACCCTTCATTAAGTAATTGATTTATTTTAAAATATTAATGGAAATTAGTGTTCAAGTGATTTAATTTTCCCCTAAACCTTTGAACTCTTTACTCTTTTACTTATAGATACTCTCTTCCTGAACTAAAAAAAAAAAAATCACAAAACACATTCAAACATCTTTTTGTGATGGCATCATATGAGTCTCAATTTGTGTGTGCTGCACCCTCCCTACTATAAAATGACCTTATGTCAAATCCAGCCTGATGGGAGGTTGAATTAAAATTTCACTTTAGAGTTTCTGAAATATTGGTCTTATGGTGTATAGTAAAATAACACTCAGCACAAAATATGAAGCTTATAGGTTCAAAGATTCAAGAAAAATATTAACATTAGGTTAACTGACCAAATTTTTGTATATTGAATTACCATGATTAGAAAATCTGGCAAATGCTTTGCGTGCGACACACGGAACCACTTGACAGCTATTTCGACCTTATTAGGTCTCATCAGCAGTGTATATTTCCAGTGGGGAAGATCACAGTATACACTGCTGATGAGACCTAATAAAGTTGAAATAGCTGTCCAGTGGTTCAGTATGTCTTGTGCAAGTGTTTGCTGGATTTTCTGGTCATGATAATTCAGTTTACGATATAATTTCTCTACTTAAAAAAAGAAAATGTACATCTGACCAAATTTTGTTCAGAAAAATAAACTTTTTTTTTAACTTCAATTTTTAATCCTATTGGAAGATTGGTGTCCCAGTTAAATTTTATTTTCATTTTAACCCATAAAACATTCTACTCAAAGCATAATGTTGTATATCCAAAACTTAAAAAAAAAAAAAAAAATTGGAAGTCAAATTGTTAAAGATAGAGCTTATTTATAAAAGACTAGCTGTGCACGAAGATAAAGAAAAAAGATTATTGCTAAATAATTTCAATCTAACTTGGTAGTGAAAGGGTTAATGATTATATATGAGATGAAAGCTAAAATATAGACTGGTCAAAACATTATATTAACGATATCAAAAACACTAAGAAGTTCTGTTGTTTGAACGAAATTCAGAATGTCAATAATTTCTGCAAGTATTTGATTTACTTATATTGACTATCTGAAGTAGCTGCATTTAATTGCTGTAGTTAAAAATTTCAAATTAATTTCTGTTCAAATAAATGCTTGATTTTTATTACAGAAGAGAAATTATTCACTTAAAGAAAGATAGGTGTGGTTTCCTTGGTTATTAAGAGTCAAGACACTATGACAGTAATAAGAATCAACAGGCATATTTTATAAGTTTGGTATTGCAATTTGATGCTTATAATCTGATAATGTTGAAATATTCACTGACTGTTTAGTGTGTTTATCACTAGTGACAATCTAACACTAACTTTCTGTATTTAACTTCCCTGTGAGTTCCTTTACTCTGATTGTGATGGAACTAGGTAACAGTGTTCCTTCCCTGTGTTTATGTTTCCTTGTCCCCTCACTTCCTGCACAACACCCCTCACTTCCTGCACAACACCCCTCACTTCCTGCACAACACCCCATCCTCTCACTGTCTGCACAATACCCCATTCCCTCACTGTCTGCACAACACCCCATTCCTTCTCCTTCTATACTACTAAAACTCTTTTTTTCATTGCAAAGCTAAGACCATAACATTTAAGAGAGAATGCACACATTTTCCGCAAAGAGTAAATTCTCATATTTTATTGTTTTGACTAATTTATCTATATTGATGTTATAATCGTGTCAATTGATGCAGTTGCTATGGATACTTTTATTTACTATATAATGTTTATACTACGTTCAGTCTTACACCTTTTCAAAAACTGACCCTATTTTCAGGATCTGCAGCATGACAATCCGATATTAGAACATGATACAACATGTCAGTCAGGATTATAAAAGACATCATTGCAGCGGGATGATAATTATGAAAAATAAATAAATGGAATGAATTGTTTTTCTCTGTCATGGAGAATGATAAAGATTTTTCTTTTTCCTATAATTTATAACCCAACTAGACTATGCATGAACCTGTTGGGTTCCTCTTTTTTAATAACTGTCCATGATGATACTGATTCTTTTAATTAGAAAAGAGTGAAGGAATCTAATTAGCATATTTTGCTTTTCTTTAAGTTTTCATGTTAGTCTTTGTTGTGGAGTAGTTGGACCCCCCCCCCACAAGATAGGCTAGTCTAAAACTATTTAAAGACTCTGTTAACAAATACAGCTAAGATTATTTACATCAGTCAACGTACCAAAATGTGTACTGTATTTTCTCTTGAGTAAAATATCTCTTATTTTACATGTGTATTGGCCTTACTTATTTTATGACACAACTGTCTCTTAAATAAGAATATTCCAGTTTTGACAATATTTTAGAAAATGCATGCTGATCTGACAGTCCTCATAATAAACTCAAAATCAATCTTTTTAAATGAAGTTAATTCAAGCTAAACTCTTCTAATGGCATTTAATGAAAGAAAGTTTTGTTTTATTTGTTCTTTTTGATTATGTGACTAATTTTTCATGTTTAAAATATGTTTAAAGATGAGAATTATCTAAAAATAGAGTAACCTTATGAATTTTTTCTTTCCAGGTGTTACTAGTAATACAGAGACCTCAAATCTGTTACGGATGCATAACTCTGTGTTGGGTCAGTCAGCTCCTTCTCTTTCAGCTAGTATGGTAAGTCTGTTGTTGATTTTTTTTCTTTGTTTGAGTTTCAGCTGAAAATTTCGTAGGCTAATCTAGAAACTCTCATAGAATGTAACCAAATGTGGTTCACACAGTTTTTCTATCGATATTGCAGTGCTTGAATTTCATTGGTCAAAAAAAGTCATCAACAGCAAATATGATGTCATTATATGAACTTTTCAGTGTACCTTTGTGTGTGTGTGTTTGCGTGTGTGTGTGATATGATACAAGGCCAATTTCTAAGAGTTTAACAGATTTGTCATACCAAGGTTAAAGAGCCCAGTCTTCCCTATCATTTACCTATAACTTGAGAAAGAATAGTTTGCTTCATACCTTTCCTGATTGTATTAAAGCTATGTGAAATACATACAGCCTCATCCAGGATTCGCACTTTGTTAGCCGTGTCCATTTCCTATGGTGATAACCGTTACACTAAAAGCGCCTCCAGAAAAGAAATTTAAGGAAGAAACTTTCATAGAATTTTTGTTAAGCTTTAAAGTAGGATTAATTAACTTTAAAAGAAGAAATGCATAACCTTTGTCAACTAATTAAACATATACATGATAGGGCCCTTGTATCGGAATAAATACTACTTTGTTGATCTTTATAAAATTTATTAAGATTGAGTGACAATGTCAGATTTAATGACCTTTTAGAATTCAACACTTTATGCACAAGGAAACATGTGCATTATTACCCATAAGTTAAAATTTTCTTTTTATAAAATGTTTTCTTCTAAACTAAAGATGCCAGGATTTTACTATTTCCTGTGAAGCATCATACAATCAAAATGGATATTGTTAGGCGTTATTCATTACCAAACTCTACAGCAGTAGTGAGTAACCTTTTCATGTTTAAAAGCTGCATTGAAATTTGTCATTGACTAAGGCCATACTCAATAAAAATTTGATAAGTCTAAAACAAAATCTAATGTTTGATTTATCAGTTAATAACTTTGTCCAAATTTAATTAATATATACTTAAAAGAAATGAAAAACTTTACTAACTTTATGATTTTTTTTGTGTGATTTCTTTTTTGTGATATCAGATTTTGAAGAAGACTTGTACAATTTTAATTGATCCTTCAACAAAGCTATGGAAGACTTTATGGCTAAGAAGGCTGCAGGTTAAATTTTACATACTTTCTAAGATCATCCTAATTGAATATTAGATTCATTCTCAGCTCATCCTAGGTTCACTCTGACCCGGAGTGGTAGTACCTGTTAAAATTACATCTATTGGTCAAATAGATGTGTTTAAAAATTATTTTTCTTTCATAGAACCGTGTGCAAAAAAATCTTTAGAAGTAGCTATAGGAGAAATGTAAATATGAATGCGATTTCATAATATCTAGGCATAAAATAACTCAAGAAAGAGTGAACATGCCATTAAAACTCAATCGATTCGATTACATTTTTTTCTGATCATCCAGATTGAATATTACATGAATTTAGTTTTGAACTATCAAGATTTTGAAGTTTTTTTTTTTTTTTTATAATTTTATTAGTGTTTTATATTATAAATATTACAATTTTCTTTATTATACTAATATAACAATGACTTTTCATTCCAGAAAGACCTGAGCCTCTCTCGTAAAGGAAGGTAAGTTAAATTTAATAGAATTAATGGCACATATTTACTTTTATAACAAATTAATAATATTAGTTTAATATTTGTTTTTTTTTTGTTTTTTTACTTTAGTTTTAATAAATTTATAGATCAGTTCTGTAGAAATTTACATAGAAATTCATGTTGATAATTTTAAATTTTGATGTAAAAAAAAAAATGCTATTTCTGTATTATTGATGTATATTTCATTTTTAACAGACGCTGAAATTGATGCTTTTTTATTTTTTATTTTTTTTATTTAAAATATTTACTAAGCTGAGCTTCATAGAATAGAAGCCTAAATGAGATACATTTCTGGTGCCAATCTTTCTGAATAGAAAATTTCTGTAGTGTCATGGTTAACAACATGAAAAATGAAATTAGTTAATGCCCTTGTAAAAGGCATCAACCTATCTCTTTTTTATAAATTAACAAGACTGGTTGGGTGCCTTAGCTTTTTATCATTAAAGGCTTTCAGACTGTTGTCTTCATCTTTATTGTTATTTCCACAACGTTTCGGCCGATATGTCCTCCGGCCTTCTTCAGGTGTTTTTCGAACTTGGGAACCTTCACGGAACTTCAAACTATGTCTTTTATTGAATCCACAGGGATTGCCTGTTCTGATTCTGTTAGCCATAACCGGGTACAATTGTTAAGTATTCCTGTATTGTTACTTGCCTGTAGTCAGGATTGAACCTGCAACCTCCAGATGATTGTCTCCTTAGAAGCTTAGGGAATCAACGCCTATAACCGTTACGCCATGTGTCCTGTGGAAATAACAATAAACGTGAAGACAATAGTCTGAAAACCCTTAATGATAAAAATCACCAAGCTTCGTCTCAGAAATTTAGACAGCCTTAGCATTTGTTGGCATCTAGTTTAGAAAGATAACTCTGAATTCAAAAGCATTTGAAATGCCCTTAGGAAAGGCATGAATCCACTCACCTCCCTCATCTATGTGTAAATAAAAAATATGTGTGGTCAGCAACTTCATGCTGTTAAACTCTACCTACTAATGAAACTAGTAGTATCACTGGTGTGGTTGCAGCCCTGTGCTTCATGAATAGAATAAATAGGAATAAATAAATAAATGTTTTATGTAGGAAGAACTTACTTATCTGGTTTGAAAATCATTGAAATCCTGACTTTTTACCAAAGCTTGATACTCAACTCCTAGCACTGGTACCTAATATGTAACTATGTCAGCCATGAGGCAGTTCACCAAAAATTAAAACATGTTGACTGCTTCCTCTGCAAACAGGTAAGACCTCCTCCCCTCAAAAAGGTTGTCCGGGCTATGACACTAAATTGTATCCAGTAGTGAAGCTCTAGGTCTGGAGCTCTGGAGGATGCAGATTAACTCCTTCATTGCCATTACTCCCAGGTCTACTCTGATCTTGACTAGTAGTAGCTATTAGGCTCCCATCTATGGGTCAAATAGATTTGTTTGAAAATTATTAGTATTAGATATGAATACTTGATGCCATATAACTGTGTGTGAAGTATTTGTATTAAGAATAGTTACTTGAAGCCATAGGTGGGGAATCTCTATGGTGTAGTGCCTATTGTGCTGGAGGACTCTGATAGTGTCGTAAGCAATTTCAAACTCCATTCATGCTATTACATTCACATTCAGACTAATGCCCTTTGGGGAAGGTATGAAACCCCTTATCACCATCAGTAGTAACACTACTTTTCTTCTATAAAGATGAATTTGACATTAAATAACCCATGAAGGCTGATATGCCATTAAACAAAAAAACTAGACTGAAACCTTAAAGCTATAATTGTTTGCAAAGAATTATCATGAGTTACTTGAAACCATGTACAACAGCTCTGTACAGCAATGGGTGATGAAGACGAATGGTGTGTGAGAGAGTCTGAGAAATCCATGCTGATGATGATATCCATCTAATGCCTGGTAAATGAGTAGCTAAAGACCAGCTAGTCTGCTATGACAATTCCATGGTGAAGATATCGCTTTTCTTGTAGTTTTACTCTAGTTTAGACATTGAGGTTGGATCATTTTTGTTGGAATTTATATTCCAAAAGCTGCTAAGTCACCATAAAGTAGTAATGTGACTATCCAGTTTGTGACTGCTTAGAATATGCTGATGGGTGTCTTGGGTGTGACACTAAATTACTTCTGATAGTAAGGCTCCAGTGCTGTAGGGTGTGGAATACCGCTTCATTACCATTACTCCCAGGTTCATTCTGACATAGTGATAGTACCTGTTAGAGTCCCATCTATGTTCAAAAATCATTCTTATTTGATCAGATTATCTACCAAAAAAAAAACCTTGAGAAACAACTACATAAAAAATGTAAATGTGAACATGTAATAGTCATTCAATAAATAAGGTGAAATATTGCCTAAGGAGATGGCAAATAGGAAGCACTGGTTACAGTGTCACCTTTTTCAAGGAAATCAATAGTGATGTTTATTTTTAATGTCTCAGAACACAGTCAGCATGACCTTCTTTACTGACTGCTGTGCTTAGAACTTTTTTTTTAACTAGAGAGTCAGTGTGTTTACAATTCATTGTCTGTCTTTTCAACTCAGGCTGTTTGATTGGCTATCATTTTGAATAACTTCAAAACATTTTTGTGAGATTAGAATAATTTTTGCTATAGACTAATTCCAGACAATTCAGTTTACATTTATGGAAAAAAATCTGGAGGGAGTAAGAGATTTAAAAAAAAAAAAAAAAAAAAGCCCCCCCCCATTTATCTTGTTCATTTTCTTATTATTTGTACAATGAACAAGATTCCTTAACCTTTAAGCATAAAATAACCCTAGGTAGGTTGGTATGACATTAAAACAAATCAATCAAGTTTGTGGGTGTGTCAGCCATTTAAAACGTAGAGCTATTTAATTCATCTCTTGGTCGGCCAAATGTTTCTTGAAGTAGAGAGATGTTTACTTGATTTTTCAAGCAACAATTATTCTTTACAGTTTAACAAAAGAATTATAAAAATATTTGAGAACTGATTTAGTTTAAAGAAATGATTGTGAGATATTATGAATTTGCTGGTATTGATTTTTTTTGACAAAACAAAAAGAAAGTGAGATGATAATTTTCTGCTGTTTTGTATAATTAAGGGATTTTGTGTATATTCTCATGTATATAAGGTATGTCTTAAAAAACCCCCCAAAACAAAGCAAAAATAAAACCCTTTGTTTATGGGCGGACTGACAGTGACCCCTGGGCAAAAAAAGTTATTGGCCTCTTAATCTATACCACTATACCATCCATTTCATACAGATACTTTCAATATTAATCAGACTGGTTTCCAAAGCTTCATATCTCAAAAATATAGTAAAATATGTTAGGGTGTTTATTTAGTGCTGCAGAAACCATTAACAGAACTACAGAGATTCATGGTGTTGAAATATTTTAACTATAATGCATCGATTCTTTTGAAGCTACTTAAAAAAATAAGACTTTGCTTCTTGGACCTCTTGGTGCTTTGGGCACTTGGGCATTGCCTGATTATCCACCTGCTCAGTCCGCCCCTGTTTTTGTTTGATTGTGCTATTTCTGTCCCATAATAATTGTTACATTTAGTATATGAATTTGATATGCAAATATAACAACTATTATAGGATAGAAGTGGTTTGTTGTAATTATTGACTCACAAGAAAAACAAAAAGATCTTTTATTTGGTTTACACTTTTTTGGTCTTCTGTGTCATCTCATGTTTTATATTTGTCTTTATTGTTTTCAAATTGAAATTTTTGAAATAGACCATTGTAGTTTTATAATCTTATTTTCTATGTATGAGTAAATAATGTAGTATCAATTTGTTTTTAATTCCTACAATTTGGTTTTAGTTTTTAGAATTAAACGTTATACAGTATCACCCCTGAATAAGTGACCATGTGACTGATAAAACTTTTTAAATACAGTATCACTCATAAGTACACCCCTACAGTTTTTAAGAAGGAAAGATACTCCTTATCTGCCCAGCTATGGGTTAATTAGTACCATTATTGTTCTTCTATAAGAATGGATTTGGCATTAAATAACCTGACAAAGGTTATTGATATGCCATTAAACAAAGAAACCAAACCAAACCTAGATAAAAAACAAAATTAATTTTCTTCTAAACCAAAGATTCAAAGACTTTATTTTTTTCACTAAAACATACAATCAAAACATATTATTAGGTATTATTTATTACCAAACTCCATAAAATTGAAACTCTGTAACGAAAATTATGAATATGTAGTTGTCCAAAAATAAGAACAAGCACTTCTATTTATGCAATTTTGGGAACAAAGGTGTTACAATGTTTTTGGTTACAATGCTTAAATGCTATAGAGTTTGGTAATAAATAATACCTAATAATATCTGTTTTGATTATATACGGCTTCACTAGAAATAATGATATCCTTGTATCTTTGGCTCAGAAGAAAATGAACTTTTTCTAAAAAGAAATATTATGGAAGGCCTACTTATTTATGGGTGATGCTGTATTTACAAAGATTAGTATGGCACATGGTCACTTATTTATGGGTGATATTGTATACAGACTGAAACTAAAAATTGCAACACTCTGAATATGTTTTTGATTTTCTCAAGTTAGATTATGGTAAATGATCTCATAGACCGATTGATATGAGTGCAGGTTCCAAAATAAGGAATGTATCAATAATACTCAGGCTAAAATTTGCATTGTTCTATCATGGTGTTGCAACTTTATTTTCTGTCAGTGTATTTTTCTTGAATATTCAAAATATCTTCATGGCATGATTTCAAAATCAACTTCCTATCTTTCTAAGTAAAATTTTGTTTACAATATAATCTCACTCTTTATACATTAGTTTGTTTTTTATGTTTTTTTTTTCTGTTATGAATAATGTTTTCTGTTTACCTTCCAATTATTTATCATATGCTTGTTTAATCTATTTTTCTTCAGTTTCCAATGTATAGATAGATTTAAGAAATGAACCATTTAATCTCTTATTTACTTTAAAGATAAATATTTTTATTTAGTTGATTTAGCTTATTCAGTTTTATGTTGTGCTCTTAAAATATGGGCATCATTTTTTGTGCTTGGCTTATTTCACTTTCTGTATAAGATTTTGTTATCATTTCATGTCTGTTTATTCTGATGTATATTTTGTCTTTTTATCAGGATAAAAGAATAAAGCTACAATCTAAATAGCAATAATACATTTTATTCTTTTAATCCTGTTTATTTTATAAGCATTCTTTTCTATTTGCTCCAGTTTGCTGTGTGTAAAATGCTCATTGCTTTAGGTATATGAATTGACAAATGAGCTTTTTTCTTTTCTTTTTTTTTTTTCTACCAGTTTCTCATCTTGCAGATAAGAGAAATGTCTTCTAGGTGATTAGTATTTTGAGTTTTAAAATATTTATGGTTTATTCTATTTATGGTGATATGTAAGCTGAAAGCAATGAACACATCAATTACTGTAACTGCTGGCTTCTTCAGAGCTTCTGTATGATAATAACTATTCAAATTTGTGCTTCGTCTGTGGACTTCTAATTATGTTGATGTGTAAAAGAACTGATATTACTCTTTCTTCATCTGATTGTTAGCCAATTGGTGTATGCTCTGCAAAAGATAGAAAATCTATGGCCCATTCAGTTGGCAGTTGAACTGGGAAGGAGAAAGCAGTCAGAAGCTGAGTCATTTAAAAGTCAATCAGTGCTGTCGTCGTCGTCATCATTAAACAAGGAGTGTTGTATGCTTGGGTATGTCTTATCTAAATAGGATCTCTTCATTATAAGACTTTTTTTTTTCTGTTTCACATGTATTTTTCAAGTTTTTTCATATGTATACATACATCATCAGCTCTTAGATGAGTTTCCAGAAAGACAAGTCACTGTTTAGAAAATGGTACAATGTAAAAATCGTGGTCCCATGTGGAGTTTTTGCATTTATTGACTTGTTTTAGAATTTTTAAAATAAACTATTTACCTTCCGAATGCATGGGTGCCAACTGCACCTCTGCAATCGAGTTTGTAGGCTGAAAACTACTCTGCCTCTTTGCATTTCTTGAACATTAGAAACACATAATTCTAAAACTTGTGTATAATTCAATTGTAGTTTCATTGAAGATTGATGCAGCAGATCTCTTTGCCACAGATTTTTCACTAAGGCATGAAAGCTATTATACTTGGGATTGGTAAAAAAAATGAAAATTTAAGAAGCAAATCAAAGTAATTTAACAAATGATTATTTACTGGAAAGGATTTCTCTAGATCTTAAAAAGTCCTTTGCTATCTTGTAGGTCTCCCAATGACCTGTACTGTTGTGCCAGTGGGGCATAGAATATGCTGATTGCATCCCAACAGAGCAGTAAAACCACCCATTACACTTCCCCTAAAAATATAATTAAAGGAGTGTCTTGAGTATGACACTAAACTGGTGGTGAAACTCCAGTTATGGATCTCTTGTAAGTGTGGTATCACCACTTCATTGCCATTACTCCTAGGTCCATTCTGACCCTGAATGGTAGTACCTATTAGGGTTCTATTTATGGGCAAATAGATCTGTTTAAAGGGGATTAGTGTTAGATAAGAATAATTGAAACCATATAATTGTGTGCAAATTATTTGTATCTAGTAAGAATACTTTAAAGCAATAACTGTGTGTAAATTATTAGATTATTAGAATTAGATAGGAATACTTGAAACCATATAATTCTGTAAACAAATGATTATTGTTAACTAAGAATAGTTTACTTAAAACCATATAATTGTGTACAGATTATTAGTATTAAAAATAATTACTTGAAATTATAATAGTTTATAAATGATTATCATTAGTTACTTGAAACCATATAAATAATTGGAAAAAAAGAAGACTTTTGCATTAAATAACCCAACAAAAGTTGATATACTGTAAACCCAACCAACCAACCTGTATCATATCTATAATATTTGGCATGATGAAAATTAGTTAAAACAATGGTGTTAATTATAAGTAGATAAATGTGAAAACAATAATTATGTTGACTCTATGGATTGCATGATGCCAGCTGCATTCCATTCAGGATCACCATCTGTACATTACCCTGTAAAAACTAACCTTGTATATTTAAATTAGATTACTAATTAAGATTAAAGCAAATAAAGAAAGATAATTTTAGGCTTTTATTCAAATAATCAAAATGGCAGGTGGATGAATAATGATTTCTCTAGTAACAAATTAAATGTGGTTATTATGATAGTTCACAAAAATAACAACCAGCAATAAAAGCATTTGTATATCAATATTAAAATTGCATCATATAAGAATTTTATTATTATAAATTGATGTACTATGACTAGTGTTCTCTTTTTTGTTGTTATTATAGCTCTAATATTTTGGCTATTATACTCAAGGACCTTCTTTTGGTGTTTGTTGTAAATTTCTTGGAATTTTGAACTTTATTCAATCGACAAGAGGTAGATTATCTTCATTTTGCTATCTATGCTTATAAATTATGAGTTCAATTTGTAGGTTGGGTAGTTCATAAGTTATAGTCTCTGGTGAAATAAACAGAAAAATGACTTCTCAAAGATGAATTAACTGATATGATATAATCTTCTAATCTTGGACTAAAAGAGAAGAGTCTACTCTTTTGGATTGAAAAGTGTTTGATTTGAAATTTCCATAACATTTCTGATCATGAGAGAAACCTGAAAAGTCTAATGGCTGAAACAATAATAACTATGTATGAACTTTCAGTCTATGGTGATAATTGCTCTTCATCTCGGAAATTCAGATAAAGAATTTTTATTTTAGGAGTTGATAATGAACAAAAATAATTTTTAGCTAAAAAAATTAGATCCAAGCCAGAAATTCATCTCATTGAGACAAATATTCCAGTCAATTATTTAGATTCATTTTGTGATAATGGCAAAAAAATCAAATTTCTTCCTTTAAAGTGTAACATGAAAAATGTAAAGCTTTATAATAAAAAAAAAAAAAAAAAAAATTGAAATCTGTCATAAAAAATTGATACCTTTTATCAATATTTTTGAATAGTTGCAAAAAGGTCAGGCTGTAAAGATGTGAACATCTTTTTGGGAAAAAATATGCACAGAAAGAAAGAACTGCAACAAGTTCTGAAAAGGAGAGAATTTGAAATATTTATGGAATCAAATGCGGTTAAAATGTCTTTTGCAAGATGGAAACAGTTTCTCTTTTTCTCTTTGAAATATTTTTTTTTTCACAGGAGATTGTTCGTCTCTTAAAGTGATAACTGGCTCATTTCAGAAAAGGGAAAACCAAAAATATAATAAATGAATTGAATGAATATTTTATGAATACAATGAAAGAAATATCAAATGTTAAAGAGGTGGAGTTTAATATAAAATAATCAGCATTTCTAGATGATTTAGAATATTATCCAAACTTATAACAGAAATGAAAAGATTTTCTCTCATCATGTATAATAAATATCATTCTGAATTTTACATGTGATCATATTTTAATTTGAAGAATGAAGCTTCAAATGATTTAAAGGATAATTTTTGCATAATTGTAGCTTTCTTAATTCAAAGATGGCCTCTGAGTGTAAGAAATAAAGTTAGTCATAGTCACAAAGTTATCTAGACTTCTTGCAAGAATAGTGATGTAGATTATATATTAGGTAACTGTGGCTTTATTAATACAAAGATAGTTACAGAGCTTTAGACTTAAGCAACCCCAAACCTATTGTGACTTCACCCAAAAATAGTGATGTAAAAATCTGAGAAAAATGTTAAGGTGACATGTATGGATATGATAATAAGAAAAGAGCATAAAGCATGCTCTATAACAACCTAATCACTAAAAAGTGGTAGGAACTAACAGAAAAAAAAAATCAGATCATTATCTAAAAAGAAAATGGTGGTGGTGGGGAAACATCAGTCCAAGAAGTTATTTTCTTGCCATAAACTTAGAAACTCCTTGTCAATAGGGAATTTGAAAGAAAGTCTTTCTTTTTATTAAAATCTTCTTGACAATGAACGCAGAACCAAGTGAAGTCTTCTACTTTGTAACACTGTTGGTGGGGCTTAGAATACACTAAATTACAGCTGATGGTGAGGCTTTGGCTCTGGAGATCTGAGGAGGTTGGAGTACTCATTTATTACTGTTACTTTCAGATTCACTTTAACTTGAAGATATAGTTAAAGTCCCATCAATAGGTCAAATAGAAGTGTTTCAAAATTACTCATAGTTGGTTGGACCATGTACAGAAAACCCTCTTAAAGAACAACTATGTAAAAATATAAATATGAGCTTACAGTGAATGTGATTCCCTAACCTGTAGACATAAAATAACCCTAGATGTGCTGACAGGCTGTTAAAATCAATTAATCAGTCCAACTTGGATCATTTAGACTTTGCAAGCTTGTCTTGGTACTATTTGCAAATTGTTTCCGATTACTGTTGTTATTATTATTCATAACTGTTTGCTGATTTGGCCAATTTGGACTTGATTAGAATAAATCTTACTTACCCCCCCCTCCCCGAAAAAAACCCCATTGGACAGCATTATTACTAAAGAAGGAATGAACCAGAAAAAAATGGGCTCGTTAAAACTTGCTCTGCCTTGGTGTGAATGTTGTTCTTTGTAGAAACAAGACCAATCTTGAGGCCGTTGGGTGGGTGGTATTATGAATGAAAAGTTAGTCTCAGTTAATCATGTCTGACAAGCATTGAAACTTGACAGTTGAGTAATATGCCAATGCAGGAAGCAGACTTTTCTGAGAATAAGATAAAATTGTAACAAAAAGTTAGCAACTAGAGGATCTATGTTAATAACTAAAAACTGTTTATTTATTTATAAACTTGATGTTGATCTATTGAATTTGATATGCATACTTATTACTTATTTAGAGGAACACTTAGGATAATAGTTGTTGTTTTAGGAAATGGAATTAGTGATCCTAGTTTAAATCCTAAACAGAGCTGTTTTGCTAATGCCCTTGGGAAAGACATGAATCCATCTGTTTGCCCTCCAGTTATTAGTAATTAGTGGGGTAGACTTGGTTCATTTTCCTTGTTTAGGCAACCAGTATAAGAGAAGGAAAACTCTAAATTTAAACCATTTGTACTCTGCTTAAAAATTGACTTTGTATTGCATCCTGCTTTTGGTAAAAGAGTTAGGTAAATAAATATTTACTGGGGAAAAAAAAACTTTGTTCCTTGTGGGGAAAAGGAGTTATTATACTAAATGAGGTCTCTAATAGTTATCAGTGGGAAATCATGTTGCTACAAGAGATCAATAATTACACAGAATTACAAACTTTAAAAAAAAAAAAATTAAGTCTATTTCACTAAAATAATTCATTTAATTAAATATTATTTAAGTTTATAGTTCAAGTTGGAGATGTGAAATAATTGTATAGCATTATTGCTTAGTTAGGACTAAAGACAGATATTTAAATCAGTCACTCACTTCAACAGGGCATATACACTCAAATTAAAAAAAAAAAAAAACCAACATATTTTACTACAAAACTGAAATTTTTACAGAAATATTAACTTTGTAAAATATGGTTAACCCTTTGAACCTGTTATACTGATATATTGGTGTTATTTTTATTTTACCCCACACCCTAACACTGGTGTTATGGAGATCATGTTCGAATGAAAGAGGGTAAATTTAGGCTCAGGTGCTAAAAAATGAAAATCGAGTTGTTGAAATTAACACTTTATACATATCTGTATGAGATGCCTTCAATAAATAAGGTGAATTTTGCTTAAGAATTTGGCAATAGGAAGCATTGTTTACTGTTGCACCTTTTTCAAAGAAATCAAAAGTGATGGATCCTTTCATGACCCAGAAGGCTGTCAGCATGATCTTCTTTACTGACTGCTGCACCTAGTCCTTTTTCTTTATTGGAGAGTGTGTTTTTACTCCATAGACTGTCTTTTCAACTCATTCTTGTAGTAGAAAAGCCATGTTTTGTCCATTTGTAAAGATTTTTTTACTAAAACATGCTTCTCTGTAAACATCACACATTCATCTGTAAATTTTGAATTGTTTGCACTTCTTAGCCAACCAAAATTTGATGTCTGTTTGAGTTGCTGCCATTTTGAATAGCTTCAAAAGAAATATTTTTGTATGATTAAAATAATTTTTGCTATGAACTAATTCTAAACAATTCAGCGTTTACATTTATAGAAACAAATTTGAGGCGTGGGGGGGGGTCTGCTAATTTTTTGAATGAACCTTGTATGTATGGCTTCTTCATATGAAATGTTTTTTTTAAATGTTTTTTTAAATGATAATGGAATTTAACATGGAATCAGTTGCTGAATGCTTTTCATTTATCAGTCCTATTTTTTAACAACATTATCATCATTCAAATTATTTATTATAAGATAATTAGGATAATTTCAAAATAATATACAGTATTGAACCAAAAAACCCAATTCAGCTGTTATAAAAATTTCTATCAAGACAATTGATGTAGTTTATGACAAGTTAGTGTAGATAATGCTTATTGCTTAGATTTGGTCAGTTGGTCTTTATGGCATCTTAACTCTTGTTGGGTTATTTTTTGCCAAAGTCAATTCAACCGTTAAGTCTCGAATAATTTTGGAGAAAAATATCAATTGATGGATAATGGTAATTCAGTTTCATTGTGGATTGTCACTTCACAATAATGCAATTATTGTATACTTCAATTTCACCCTTTTCAAACTCTGACAATTGTTTATAAGCCATTTGCTAAGAACTAATCACAAATTAAGATATCAAATCAAGGAAAAGAAAATTCTTAAATATTTTGTTTTTTAATATTTCTGAGAATTTTCTTATAAAATTATAACTTGTTTTTTTTTTGTTTTTTTGACAACAATAATCAAAGAAAATAATCACTTTGTATATGTGACTTAGCTCTTGAAGTTTCATTAAAATTGTGTGGCAATTAAAAAAAAAAAGAGAGAAAAAAAAGGGTTAATTTTTTTCTCTATCATTTTCTTATTTGTTTAATACTGTAATCAATAACTCTCTTTTCTGTTTTATGGAGTTGTCTTTTATATTTAGAATTAGCATTTCTAATTGTTTGGTGTAAATTTTTAGTTAACAACAAAACATTGTAAAATAGACATTGTTTAAAAAATTGAAATAAGTTGAAAGGACTTTTTATATTTGTAAGTTTCACAGTGTCTTCAATCCAAACATTGACCTCTTTCCAACTATAGTTATATGGTATGAGAAGAAATGTTGATTTTAAATTTCTATGTACAAGCTAGAACATAATATTACTACTTAGATTGGAATTATAATCTGAGCAAAAAAAAAATATATTCTCTGTAGAATAAAGGGAACTTTTTCACAGAACAATATTCATACTATAACAAACATATTTGGCAAATCTCTTTTCTATTCTGTGGATTTGTATTTTATAGTATGTATTTAGCTAAACCCTCAGCAATAAACAGGATGTGACACAAGGTCAATTTTTAAGCAGAGTCCAGCTAGTTTAAATTCAGTTTTTCTTTTCCAAGGCCATGATTGCCTAACGAAGGCTAAAGAACTCAGTCTAATCTAATATTTACCCTTAGCTGGAAGAAGAGCAGATAGATTCATGCCCTTCCTATAAGAGCTTAAGTATGAAGCCTTGTCTAGGATTTGAACTCAGATCATCAATTCCATTTCTTATGATGATAACTGTTACACTAAACATGCTTTTATGTGTACCCAGCCGAGCAACTTTGGTTTTGAAACCAGCCTCGATACTTGTTGAACAAAATGTTTTTGGCACTTTCCATACTCTCCAGAACTAGTTCTATGCAACTTTTTTGTTTCCTAAACTAAAAATCCATCTCATGGTTAAGATTTGAGTTGGTGAATGGCATTTAAAAAAATGTGATGGCTCTGCTTCACATCATATAAAAAGAGTTTCAAAGGTACTTTGACTGAAAAAAAAAACTCACTGGAATATGGTAAAAGCCAAATGGACTATTCTGAAGACAATGCTTCATTCATTGTTCATTTCTGTCATGGTAAATGCAGCTTCAACTTTGACACTTTTTTAACATATTTTGTAAGCGAGCTTTTTAGAACACAAATGGTTGTGACTTTGAATTCAGAGTTGTCTTTTTCTTAGGTCGGTTGCCTTCTATCAATGCCCTCTCTGATTATTTCATGATCTGCATAGAATTAAAGATTCTGTGAGCAAATGAAGAACTGGAGTGTGTAGAAAATATATATATATATATATATATATATATCTATCAGTATATACCTATTCACGAATTTGCCCATTCGGCTGGGACTGTAAAATACACAGACTGCCTCTCTGCAGAGGGGTAAGCCCCCGATGAGTGTCCAGGATATGACACTAAACAATCTGATGGTGCGGTTCTAACAATGCTGGAACTTAGGAGAATGCTGAGTACCCCTTCATCACCATCACTCCCAGGTCCACTCTTGCCCGGACTGGTAGCAACTGATAGGGTCCTATCTATGGGTCAAATAGAACTAAACTGCATACTTATGCTAAACTGAATTATTTGAAATAGAACTGTTTTTACATTGAAACTGTACTATACTGAACTGAATTGTTCAAAATAGAACAATTTTGACATTTAACTGTTTGTAAACAAAAACTATACTTATACTAACCTGAATTGTTTGAATGAGAACTGTTTGACTAAACTGAATCACTTGAAATAAATGTTTTTGACAATTAAACTGTACTTATGCTAAACTGAATTTTTTGAAATAGAAGTGATTATTTGTATAAAAATGTATTTGGTATTAAATAACCTACAAAGGTTGATATGCCATAAACCCAAACACTCTTCATTAATGATATTATGTATATATGAGTATATACCTCTTCACTAATAATTTATTGTAAAGCATATAAGATGTTCATTGTCAAAAGTTCACAAACCAAATGTCAGAGCAAGAGTCATATGACTGTTTGTTCAGCTGTATAGTTTTATTATCAACCTTTTTTTTTTTTTTTTTTTTTTTTGTTTTTGTTTTTCCAAAACTTTTAAGATTTATATGCATTTAAAATTTTTCTGTGAGGCATAATTTTTGGAGTGTGTCTATGTAGCTTTGAAGGAACATTCCCTATCAACTCCAGTTAGAGAATCCCAACTGGTCTGCTATATCTGCTCATATCTAGGAAAAAAAGGAATGCCTTTCTTAATAAGAGCATTGGTATAAAGTGAATGCAAACAGTCTTAACTTGAATTTGAACTCAGCTGGCCACTTTCATCTCTTAACTGAAAATTCTATGCTGATAGTAAATCACTGTAACCAAATTATCAGGGAAACAGGACATTTTAGCATAAACTTTTTTATAAGCCACCCTGTCTTTGGGTCTTAGAATATGCTGACTGTGTTCCTCTAAAAAGAAATGTTCTAAGCATGTGACACTAGGTTGCATCTGATGGTGAGACTCCACTTTTGGAGATCGGGGGATGTATGGAGTACCCTTTTATTACCATTATTTCCAGATCCATTCTGACCTGAAGTGGTAGTACCTGTTAGGATTCCATCTGTGGATCAAATAGATATGTTTAAAAATTATTCATATTTGTAATACTTGATGTCTTATGATTTAAATTATTTGTATTAAGAATATCTACTTGAAGCCATAATTCTTTACTAAGGTTTATCATTAGTTACTAGTAACTCCACCCCACTTTACATGGCACCGTAATAATCTAATAGGTCATGGGAAATGTCCCTGTAAACAGCTAGATTAATTCAAGATATCTCAAGGTCACCCCCCACCAAAAAAAAAGCTTGTATATCTTTAACATTACATGTGTATATCTTAATGGAGTAGTAGCCTATTTATGAAAGGTTCTGTTTTGTTGTACATGAAGAGCAAATAAGTCTCAAGTGTCTTGAGAATAAATATAGAGATTGTTTTTATGCAAGAGGCAGGACAGAAAAACTATGTATTGATGTGCTTTCACAACCAATCTTTTTAAAAAAATGTTTAAATGTAGTTCTAATTATACTTTTTCTGAAAGATTCAATCTATATCATAATTATCCAAGTGTTGTATGTTTGTATATTATAGCAAAAATAGCACATTGTAGTGAGATTGTTTGGACAATAATATTAAAGTAGTTTAACTTTCCAATCCTATTTGAAATTCAGTCGTAGTTTTGGGTTCAGGTTAATCCTAATTTCTCAGAGGGGATAATTTTGTTGTGTTCCTGTAGACTTGTTGTAGAGTATAGGGCCACTGAGACTCTAAACATGATCGTACTGTGGTTTCAGTTGCAATCAGTTTTTTGGGTAGAATTACTAGCACTATGACTCTTGATTTTGAATTTCGAGTTTTTCCTTCACCCTGTACAATGCCTTGTTGGTGGGGCTTAGAATACACTGACTGTATCCCCTGTAGAGGTGTAAGATCCCCCCTCCTCAAAAAAGGGGTGTCCTGAGTATGACACTAAACTTCATCTGGTGGTGAGACTCTGGTTCTGGAAATCTACAGAGTGTGGAGTACCCCATCATTGCCATTACTCCCAGGTCTTTTGGATACAGAAGCAAAATTAGGAATATTCTTGTGTAATAATAAACAACTCAAAATTATAACACAAAATTAATTTTGATTTTAAAAAATAAACAACAAAATAAGAAGATTGACATAAAACAGTAAGTTTACTCAATTTGGTCACCATTTTTTTCAATTATTGTATCAACATACATTTGAAATGATTTGCAGGCCTTCAAAATAAATTCTTCAGAAATTTTATTCCATTCTTCCTCAATAGCAGTCTTAAGCAAACCAATATTTAGATGGGAAATTGGATTTGTTTTGTTTTCTAAGATGCCCCATATAGCGTAATCGAGGGGATTAACGTCTGGACTTATTTTCTTGTTTAATTGCTGTCCTCACAGTTTTGTAATGGACTTTCAATTCATTAGTGTGCTTTTTTTATTGATGTTGTGGGGTCATTCTTAATTGCCATGGCAAGAGCAGTTAAAAAGCCTTCTTTTTGTTATCTATTCAATCCTCCACCCCCTCTTTTCTTTAAAAAGCTCTTTTTTAGTAAAAAATTTTTTCTTTGCTTTGTATATAGTAGACAAAGAAACTTTGGCTTGGTTTCAGTATTAAGCAAATCATAGATTCTTTGTTGTTTCTTTTCTTGCTCACTTATATTGGGCTGAATTTTAATTAAAAAAAAAAGTACTTGAATAATAAAGCTAATTATGAAAATTTAGATTTATAGTGTTTTTTTTTCTTTTGTTTTGTTTTTTCAAAAATTGGACTAATCAGACCAAAAAAAAAATGTTTCCATATTTTGCTTCTGCTCCCTGTACTCTAACCTGTGGTGGTCATATCTGTTAGGGTTTTACTTATGGGTCAAATAGCAAATTATTTGTATTAGGATTACTTGATATAAATGTTAAAAAAAAGAAAAAAAAAGCTGCACAAAAATGTAAATGTACAATGAATGCAATTCCCTAACCTCTAATAATAATATAACCTCAGACTGGTTGACATGCCATTAAAATCCATCAAACATTCACCCTGCATAGTTTGCCTACCAAAATACATGAAAGCACAGCCTGCCCTTCTATTTACCTATTGATGGGAAAAAAGAAGATGCAGATTTATGCCTTTCTAAAGAACATTAGCTCTAAGTGAAATGTAAATAGCTTTGTCCAGGATGTGAACTTGGTTCTCGGAGTTTGTTTTCATATCATAACAGTTGTGCCTTCGAGAGGATATAAATATTAAATACTAATTAGAAAATACTTTCCATTATTTATTTGCTATTAATTATACTAGAAATTCTCTTGAATGTTTTTACTATTGAAGTTTTAAATGAGTAATATATTTAAAAGAGGAAATATTGTCAAACAACATATGTAGTTTTGTATTTGCACAAAGCCAGAAGTGTAGGACATTAAACCTAACTCTTTATGGCATCTCTTTGGATAATGGCAGGGTTACTTGGTGATGCTCATATATTATCCAAGTAAAATGTGACAAGTTGTACTGGGTTACATCGTACTAGAAGTAAGGAAAAAAAACTCTTGATCTAACTTACGCTGAAAGTTTAAAATCTACCCAACCCTCCACCACAAACAGGACATGACACAAGGTCAATTTTAAGTGCAGTACAGTTTCAATTTGGCTTTCCTTCTCCTAGGCTGGTTGCCTTAACCTGGCCAAAGAGCTCAATTTTCCACACTTTTTACACATAGCTGTAAGGAACAGATAGATTTGTCTTTCCTAAGGCAGTGATGTTTCAGGATTTGAATTTAGGTCACTGATTCCATTATCTCTGATAATAACCATTTTCTCTAAGAATGCTTCTAATGTATATTAAAATTATTTCTCCATTATAGATCTTTATTTATAAACTGTAAGGGTTTCCCTGTAATGTAATAGTTCAATTACTTGTCTGTGACTTTGAAATAAACAAGTTCAAACTCCAGTCATGCTATTACATTCACTTTTAGATTATTCCACTCAGCTATTGATTAGATGGTATCACAGCTGTTTTTCTTCCTGGATGGCTTTGGCATTAGATAACCTGCAAAGGTTGATATGCCATTTAACAAAAAAAATTGATAAATTTGAAATGTTTTATATCCATCACCATTTTTCTGAGTAGAGACTCATTTCTTATATTTTTGATGATAAGATTTGATAGATTTGGGAATTTTTGTAATTTTATTAATAATTTTCCATGTATTCACTATAATCGTGTTTCTACTTTTCCCAGTGAATCTTTATGTATAATATTGTAATATCTAAATGATGTATTGATGGAGGTGTGATGGTTGATTGATTGAATTTAATGACATGTCAACCTTTCTGGTGTTATTTTATGCCTAGAGCTTAGGGAATCATATTAATTGTACGTTTATATTTTTCATTTTTTGTGTAGTTGTTTTTTAAGAGGATTTTTGCTCACCGTCTTGTTGAATAGTTTTTTAAATAATTCTATTTGACCCATAAAAGGTACTACCAATCCTGGTCAGAGTAGACCTGGGAGTAATAGCATTGTATGAGTGGCTCCACACTCTCCAGAGCTCTAAAACTGGAACCTCACCATCATATGCAGTTTAGTGTCATACCCAGGACACTTATTGGTGTGTGGGGGTGTCATTGGTAAGGAAAATACTAATAGCAAACTGAGTACAAATCCTAGCTGAATCTGTTTGTGTTTACTTTACACTAACACTCTGTATTGGTGTATAAGTCAATTTTGGATATAGATTCAACATTGATTTGTGGGAATGAGTAATTTTTAATTGTACCTTTTCGCTTCAAACCAATAGGAAAAAAAAACTCAGTGAAAATTCTACTTCTGATAAAATGTATACCTTTTAAATTTCTCAGTGTGTCATGTCATTTACTAAGTTAAATTTGGTTTTACACAAAACCAGAAATGTAGGAAACTAAACCTAATTATTTATGGTATCTCTTTGGATAATGGCAGGGTTACTTGGTAGTGCCCATCTATCCAAGTAACATATAACAGGTTGTACTGGGTTACATAGTACCAGAAGCAAGGAAAAAACCTTGATCCAACACTGAATGTGTGAGATTTTCTTTTCCTAAATGGGTTGTTTAACCAAGGCAAAAGACTTACTATTTTATCCATAACTGGAGGTAAGAGAAGAGATGTTTCACTGTCTAATTAGACACAGGAGTGAGAATAAGCATGTGTAACACAGTTACCGTGGTATACACCTAATAATAATAATAATAATAATAATAAACAGAAATTGTCTAAAACCAAAATCTTGCAGAGGCCTACAATTTATACTTGTGTGAAAATCTGGTGTATAAGTGGACCTTTTGATTTACAGTCATAAAATCATTCATTTATAGAAATTAAATGGTTAGAATGTTTGTTAATGGTCCAGGAGACTTGGGTTCAATTCCAGGTCAAGTCATAACAAAGACTCAAAAAATGGTACTTGATGCCTTCTTGCTTAACACTCAGCATTATGAGGTATGGAAACAATCCCCAAAGGATTGATAAAGGGACTGGAAGACTTGGAAATAAAAGAACAAGTGAAGACTATCTAAACTACTGAGAGGAGTCCTGGATACTTGAGGAAACTTGCTGTCACTCACACTTCAGTGGAAAACCATCTACTAATGTTCATGTGAAAAACTCTCAAAGGAGTAATCATCATCATCATCATCATCATCATAATAATAATAATATAGGGTTAAAAATGCATGTAGGCATTTACCCCACAATTTTGCCACAAGGTCAGTTTTTAAGTGAAGGCTGGCTATTTTGAATTCTTCTTGAGAGGTTGCTGTAAAGAACTTCTTCTACTTTACTCTTTACTCGGATCAGAACAGATGGATTTATTATTTTACTAAGGGAATTAATGCAAAGTAAAATGCGACCAATCTCATCCAGAATTTAAATTTGTCTAGTTGAATCCATTTCCCAAGACAATAACCATTATAGCACTAACATTAATAATATATGTATAACCAAAAACTTCTGTAAAGTAACCAATTGTATGTACTCATATATTAGTCTATCTCATATCTAGGTCAACCTTTGATTAATTTATAGAAAAAGTATTTGAAGCAAAGGGTTGTTCTATGTTTGAATTTTAACTTTACAAAATTATTACTCTTGTATAGACCAACACCAATTTTTTTGTCTAAAAATTAAGTCTTCAGGATTTGACTTTTACAAGTATAGTTTACAAATGGTAAGTTTTGTATTCACTATGAAAAATCAATAGTATATCGGATGTTTGCTGCAATTATTTGTGTATAACACAAACTTATGTACAGTATTAGATAAAAGATATCAGATTTATTAAGTTGTTTTGATGTTACAGTGTGCTGTCTCTTTGTTGCTCTAACAATTTCTGTATCTTCAAATGGGAAAAGTTATTGTTCTCTTGTGGCCACGCCCTTATTTTTGATTATAATTTCCAGTTATCTTATGATTTTTGAGGTAAACCTCACTTGATGAAAGATGGCAATTCAATTTCTTTGCAATATCCCAAAGTGACAACTGATATAGTTTATGACAAGTTAACACAATTTATGACTTAATATTTGGTAGAATATCCATGCAGTAATTTTTCTCTTGCAGTTGTGGCTTTTTTCTTCATTTTTTTTAATGATAATTTTCAGTTTTCTTATAATTTTTTGAGGGAAACATCACTTGATGAATGATGTCGATTCAGTTTCTTTGCAGTATTGCTAAGTGACAGTTCAGTCATTGTATGCTGCAATTTGACCTTTTTCAAACTCAGACAACTGCTTATGAGCAGGACTAATCACAAATTAGGATATTAAATCAAGAAAAAGAAAATTCTATGAATTTTCCTATTTTTTGATCTGAGAATTTTCTTTTTAGAAAATTAGGACTTTTTGTTACGACTAAGGGAAATTTAATAACAATAATCAAGGAAAATAATCACTTCCTATGTGTGTCTAAGCCTTTGAAGTTTCATCTAAATTTGTAGTTATAATAAAAAGAAATGGTTCAGTTTTACTATCTATTTCTTTGGTTCCATACTGTATAACATACACTCCTAACTTAGGACTATGAAATTCTGGATTAAAATTCTTGTGTATAATATGCATCGTCTTTTTAGAATTTATAGCAGGTAAATTTAACCAAAATTTAGCATTTATTCTGCTTTTTATCAGTTTGTACTGACTAAAAATAAGGATTTATATGGTTTACATTATGCCTTAAGACAAAATTTACCCAGTATTTAAAGAAAACACATGGACATGGTCTTACAAAAATCTAACAAGCAGGTGGCACCCCCTCCTGCTCATATTAGGAGAAAAAATATAAACAAACACACATTCCAGTGGATATTTCTCTGTAACAGCATGAAACACATTGGTTTTGACTCTAGTTACAACTTACTTTCAGTCATCCCATTCCAAATATGGTGAGACATGTGGTTGCAAAAAAAAAGTTAATTGTATAGTTTTCATGTATAATAGGCAACCTTAACTTTTGGATTTATACAAAAATAATTATGGTACTAAGAAAACAAACTGGAATGTACAGTCATTTGTTGCCTCGCTAATATATGGCTACCCTTTTTATCATTTTAAAATCTTATTATTGTTATTGGTAACTATATACATACCTACCTATCATTTTTGTGTGTCACACTTTCAATTATCTCTGTATTTATATCATGGTAACTATTTACCTTTCTCCTCCATATGTGGTATGCGCTATGCTAAAGAGGAAAAGAATAGAGAAATTTAAATGAAACCTACCACTGGTAGGTGAGTGTTTGGTAATGTTTTCTGGTTTTCTTCACTCAATATTTCTTGTTTATTATAATGCTTAAAGGGAAAATTATGAAATCTAGGAATGAAGAAAACCATGGCACTTAAAGAGAAATTACAGGAGAATACCATTTATCATGAGTGAAATATCCTTTTCAGTAGTTTCCTATAGTGACTAGTATATATAGTTTTAGTTATTGAAGTTAAATATATTTACTCAATGCTACTACTATAAGCAGGATGTAACACAAGGTCAGTTTTTCAGCATCTAGTACTGAGAGTGAATGTAAAGTATTACTTCTCCTAGACTGGCTGCTATACTAAATCTAAAGAGCCAAGTCTGCTCGACTATTTACTCATAGCTTGGGTGAAAAGAGATGGATCTATGCCTTTACCAAGAGAATTAGTTTGAAGTGCAATGTAAATAGCTTCGTCCAGAATTTCAACTTGATTATCATGTGCATTACTCTAAATGCAGCTCCAAATAAATATAAATAAATAAATAAATAAATATATATATATATATATATATATATATATATATATATATATTTTTTTTTTTTTTTTTCTTTTCCTCCTTAACATGGCACATGCCAAAGATGAAGTAGAAAGGTAGATTGTTACAATGATGCAAATTCATAGATAACTGAATGTGTGACTCCTCCTACAAATGATTGGTAGGTATGTATATACTTATAAATATACTCCATCAAGTTTATAAACAAATAATTTTCAATTATTAATATACTCTTGCTTCTGTTACACCACATGCCCCTCCAAAGTTATTAGTGATGTATATAATAATAATGATAGAAGATATAATGATGATAGATCTCTGTAAAGATTCTTTTTACAAGGGCAAAGATCATTGATGCATTTTCAATGACATTTAATTTTTTCCTCTTCTCAGAATATAATCTCTTTTAAAGGTTATTATTTTTGAAGTACAATATATTTTCTCTCTCTATTTTTTTTTTTTTTATCTCTTCTGGATTGTTAGTGATGTATCATACTGCCAAGTTTTTACTTTGTTTCTGTCTTTTATTTATTTGCCAAACTGAATTTCCAGATTAACATTTGATTAAAATGTGACACTCTAAAATGTTCACAGTTTAGCATTGCTTTAAATTGTATACAAGCAAATACTTTGATGCATGAATAGAGATGAGATTTTTTAATAAGATTTTCTTGCTGACTGATGGATGGTCTAATGGTTATTGGAATGGAAAACAGAATCTGCAGCCTGAGTTGAAATTCTTTCTGAAGCTGTTTCTATTCACTTTGTTTTGATGCTTTTGGAAAAGACTTGAATTCTTCTCTCCAAGCTTTGGTTAAAACAGTAGTGCAAATCAGGCTTCCTATTCTTGGTAGGGTATCTAGTGTAGAAGATGGACAATTCTGAATTTCAAACCTGTTGTTATCATGATATGGTAAGGCCTATTACATTCAATACTGTACAAACCTTGGGGAAAAAGCCTGAGTCCTATCGTGTGGATTAAGAGAAAATCTAATGGACATGGAATCTTTAATTGTTATTTCTTAATTGCTTATGCCCAATGACCTATTTTTCTCTTAAAAATTTTGCTTTTCTACCTGGGTAATGAAATTTTCAAATTTATCTATTTTCCAGAACATTCCAAGTAGATTCAGTGCTGAGTAACTGGGTAGATTCTCTTGAACTTATTAAACAGGTGTTCATTTTTGTATAAATATATGTAAATTATTATCCATATGTTGTTTTATTCAGAATGTGTAAATTTTCCCATTTTCATATTCAAAATAAGTTAATTCCTATATTTCATTATTAAGAGCTGCAAAAGCAAAAGTTTGAAGGGAATAATGGTTATTTTCTACCCTTTTACAACATAAGCAATTAAAAAATAATACACACTAAATTTGTGTTACAATGTTATCATATTTTATGATGATTTAAAGATATTAGATTTTTTAAACTAATTTTCTACTGGAAAATATGGCAATGAAAGGGTTAAAAATCGTCAAACATTAGTGTTGAAGACAAACTGCAAACAGACTGAAGTAGGTTTTAACCAAAGTCACAAGTGCAGAAATTTAGGGGAAAACTACCTGAAGTCTGACTTGGAATGATGCTGAACTGACTCATTGGCCTGGTGGGTAGAGTATTCACAAAGGGTCCAGGAGACCTGGGTTCAATCCCAGGTCGCATCATACCAAAGACTTGGTACTTGATACCTCCTTGCTTAACACTCAGCAGTATAATGTACAGATCAAGGGTAAAGTGGAGCAATCCAGGAAAAGGAGTAGCGCGCTCCCCTACACCTCGGTGTAGTAGCTATTGAAAAGGGAACCTTTTGGTCGCCCTTGACTACATTTGCCAACTTTACTTTTTTTTTATTTGGTTAATTGTAGGATAGACTGTATTTTTAAAATTTAGTATGGAAACCAGTCTCGTAAAAGGAAAAAAATTCTGAATTCAAGCCAATTGCAGTCTACTTAAAAATTGACCTTGTGTCAAATTCTGTTTGTGGAAGAGAGGTTGAGTCTATATGTACTTATTGGAGTCCCATTTCATCATCAGCAAAAGATGATACTGTTCCAGTTTATATGATGCTATCTTTCTAACCCTAACCCTAACCCCATCTTTGAATCTCCTCCTGTCTGACTTGTTTCAGCTTCTTGAGAACTTAATAGACTGATGATTAGCTGTTTATTCACCAGTCAATTAAGAGGCAAATCATTGCCTCAACCAAAAAAGTCTTCTATGTTAAATCTTAATCCAGTGTATGTTTATTTGGAAGCTAAGAGCTTGAAGGAAGATAACTCCAGGGCTATCAGACTTTCACTTGATATATAAATTCTTACATAAATTTAAGAGATATTTTGTTAATCTAATATTACAAATATCTATTAAGTCTAAATATTAAGTCCAAATATTACTCTTGTTCAAAATGATCCTACAACTGATGTTCTAGTGTTGAATATTTACTTTCTTTAAGATGGTATCCTAAAGTTGGAGATTGCTTAGAATATATGTGTGTGTAATATAAATTGATAACAAGATAATCCAAGTGGAAGGAAAGATTTATTGAGAAGTTGACACTATAGTGTTTCAGTTCTACTTGGCCATCAATTTCTACCCTGTCAGTGGGGATTAGAATATGCTAACTGTAGTCTCTGCATGAGGAAAGACCCCCTGATAAGGAGTGTCCTGAATATGATGTTAAACTGCATCTGAAGGAGTATGGTGTACACCTTCATTGCCATTACTCTCAGGTCCACTCTGACCCAGAGTGATAATACCTGTTAAGAGCTCATCTATGGGTCAAGTAGATCTGTTTAAAAATTGTTTGTATTTTATATGACCATGTTTAAAAAAAAACAACTTAAACAGCTATACAAAAAAAATGTAAATATGAACATACAATGAATGCAATTCCCTAACCTTGGCATAACATAACCATAGACAGATTGACATGCCATTAAAATCATTCAATACTGTTTATCTATGGCTTGGAATAATCATCTAACTCATCTTTGGAGAGCTGCCCTCCCCAGGCAACTCCCATCCTGTTAAAAAGTAGACTAAAAAAAAGAATGAAGTGAAAGGAATGACTATGAAACTGAGTTATTTTTGGCACCACCCATATGCAGGAAGATCTGTGAATTAAATTTAACTTCATGGGAGGGGAGTGCTGAGTAAATATGAATGGTTGTATTCTTTTTTTAATTTATTTGATATATGCTTTTATATCTTTATTACATCAGTGAGTCTTATTTTGTTATGAAGTATTTATCATTCATATAATTTCAAATTCTTTTGAATAGCAATAATAATCAATGTGTAGCTCCTAGCAGAAAAGTTCATAGATTTTTTTGAGGGTGGTGGTGGTGTTTAAATCCTTCCTCTTGATATAATTTCTTATACTCTACAGCATAAGTAAAATGAAATGCTGTTATCCTTATAGAAAAAAAGAAGAGATAATATACAATTTCAACGTCTTAGTATCTTTTAGTACTGACAGGAATATACATATTGATGGTAAAATCCCATTTAAAAAAAGGGAAGTTATCCTGGGTATGACACTAAACTGCATCTAATGGCAAGGCTTTAGTTCTGCAGCTTTAGAGAGTTTCCCCATTGTTGCCATCACTCCGAGGTCCACTCTGACCTAGAGTAATCATATCTGTTAGGGTTCTATCTATGAGGCCAATAGATTATTAGTTACTTGGAATCATATAATTTCTTGATATACTTCAATAATATAACTGTGTTCAAGCAAATGAATTATCATTAGATAGGAATAGTTACTTGAAACCATATTGTGTGCAAATTATTTCTATTAAAAATAGTTACTTGAAGCTATAATTGTTTATAACTGATTACTTGAAAACATAATTTCTTGTACCCTCTAAAAAAACCCCAACAAATTCTGCATTAAATAGCCCAATAAAGGTTGACATTTCATTAAACCAACTAACCAATATTTAAGGAATTAACCTCTCATTAAGAGTTAAGACAAAGTTCAACTGCTTAGTCTCTTTCAATAATCACAGGAATATATATTGATGGTCAGTGTCTATCAAAAGCACTTAGTTTTTTTAGAATAACATACTGGTTCCTCTCTAATGAAAAAAAGCATGAACATTTAAAAAAAAATACATTATAGTTTCTGGTAATGATTTTTCAGGTGTGAAACTATGCTGGACCCAAGGTAATTAAAGATTTCATTAGTGCATATGCTTTTTAACCACTGGTATATGGATATGCTCACAGACACACTCACACAGAGCACTCTCACATTCATTCACCCTGTATATGTATCGTTTGGAATGATCTTCTTTGGAAATTAATAATTATCAAGACAAGCTGACAGCACAGATTTCTTTGACTCTTGCCATTCATTCTTATTGATCATCACTCTTGGTAAGTCCTTTAGATGGCACTTGATGTCTGCACACAGTTGACAAATGTAAGTCTTTGCTGCTTCACTAACACTGGTGTGTCCATGTGTAGGAGTCCAAAGAAGAATGTCACTTTTCCAGCATGTCTTGCTTGTCTCACTTGGATTGTTTGTGAGATGAGATGTAAATGTCCTAAAATTTATTCATGTCAAATTCTTTCATTGTATCATTAGAAACTGATTTCTTTCTTTTAGTGATATTTCTTGATAGATTTACTTAATTTTCATTTTACTTAACTATTATATAACTTTGATTTTTTAAAATTTATTGTACCAAAAATAATGTCTATTTATGAACCTCCAGAAAATTTAAATGCTTCATTAAACTATATTTTTAAAGTAATTTTAAATATCTTCATAATAATGATTGGGTGATCACATTAGATCAGTTTTTAATTTCTGTTTAATGAAGGAAATTTTATTTGATACACTATTCTATCGGTAGGGCTTATAATACAGTGACTGTATCCTCTGTAGAAGGTTAAGACCAATGATAGGATTCAGCTGGTTTGCAAGAACATGTTCTTATAATTTCATTAAAATCAGGGGTTCTTAATCCTTTATTGATTTAAACATTTTTTAAAGTTGGGAAAATAACTAAAATTAATAATTTCACTTACCAGACAATAGTATATGGGAACCCAAAGATCAACCTTTGCGTGTATGTCAGGCCAACCAGCATGATTTGCTGCTAGAGTTGTAGTGGTGAGAGAACCTGTTGTTAATGAAAGAATCTGTTCTTGAAATTTTTGAATTCCACTACTACCCTTATCCTCCTAGATATGGGTTATAAAGTATGACGACTGGTCTTCTACAAGGATGGCTTTGTTATTAAATAACCCATGAAAGTTGATATGCCATTAAACATAGAAACCAAACTTACTGAGACCTAAATTTTTGTGCGCTATTGCATTCAAGTTTGGGCTAAGAATCTTCGGAAAGATATGAACCTCCTTATCTCATGATGGGATTCAGCTGGTTCACACTAGTTCATAAGAACTTGTTCTTATAATTTCCTTAATCCAAAGAACTGGCTGTTCGTTTAAATCAGGAGTTCTCTTAATCCTTTATTTATTTTGACATCTTTTTTTAAAGTTGGGAAAATAACTAGAATTAATAATTTCACATGTAGAAACCCAAATATTAACCTTTGCACATGTATTAAACCAGCCAGCATGTTTTTTTACTCGATAACTTATTAGTGAGATCTGTAGTGAGAGAATCTGTTCTGAAAATTTTGAATCCCACCACTGGTTAAGACCTACCAAAAAGGTGTGTCCTGAATATGACACTTAACTACATCTGATAGTAAGGCTTCAGTTTTAGAGTTCTGGATAGTGTGGAGTACCTTTTCATTGCAATTACCTCCAGGTCCCCTCTGACCTGGAGTAGCAGTACCTGTAATGGTTCCATCTATAGATAAAATATATTTGTTTGAAAATTATTCTTATTCGATAGGATTGTGTGTAAAACAAAAAAAAATGTAAATATGAATGTACTATGATTGCAATTCCCTCACTTCTTGGCATAAAATAACTCTAGACAAGTTGACATACCATTAAAATCAATCAATCAAAGATTGAAAAATAATACAATAAAATCCAAATAAACATTGAAATAAGATTTGTCTGATTTTTGTATTTAGAATTAATCTTTGTTTCAAATTCTGTCAATTTTGAAGCTGAAAATGAAGCTTTTTGCAATATTTTAACAACTTTGTCTCATTATTGAGTAATGAGTAATTTTGTTGTTGTGGTAAAACTAGTTATGTTCAATTGAGTGTTATTTTGTATTACCATAACAATGGAATTCCTCATTACTTTGTTGTGAGATCATGTTTCATAACTGATTAATTGATTATACACAGCAGACTCCTATTATTTGGAGTCTGCTGTATACTCTTGGGGTTCCAAGAGTTTTATTATAATGAATTTATTCTATACAAAGTGTATTAATAATAATTTCAAGATTTTTATTTATGGGGGAGTCCCTATAGCATAACATGCTGGATTGCAGTATCATAGTAAGTGAATTTGAAATCCAGTCTTGCTGTTGTGTTTGCTTTTGGACTAATATTTTTGGCAAAGCTTATTTCTCTTGGTTATCGGTTGAATAATAAAACTACTATTCTTCTACAAAAACACCTTTGGCATTAAAGAATCTACAAAGGTTGATATGTATTTAAACAAAGAAATCTTTTGATTTATTGATAAAACTTATTTCTGTGGAACTTTAGATGGCATTATTTTAAGGGATATTAGTAAAGTTATACAGAAATCTGTTTTAGTTTTAGCCTTCATGCCAGGGCTTTAAATATTTCATCAGCATTCCCTGCAGAAGGGTGAGACACCTCCCAAGTAAAAGTGTTGTGAGTATGATATTAAACCACATAAAATGGTGAGACTAGTTCAGAATTTCTGGAGAATGGGAAGTAGTCCATTATTGCCATTACTCTCTGATCTACTCTAACCTGGAGTGATAATACCGGTTTGAAAATTATTAGTATTAGATAAAAATACTTGAAATCATATAACTGTACAAACATATAGATAGGATTAGGTACTTTAAATCTAATTGTGTATAAATTATTAGCATTAAGAATAGTTACTTGAAACTATAATTGTTTAAGAATAATTATCATAATTGCTTCAAATACTTGAAACCAAATAATTGTATATAAATTATAATAATAATGATGATAATAGGAATACCTGAAACCATGCAAATTATTTATATTGAATAAGAATACTATGTGCATCCACATTATTGTTAACTTGGAACAGTTTCTTGAAACCATATATTTGTGTATAAAATATTTATATTAAGAATAATTACTTGAAACTATTATTGTTTACAAATGATTATTATTAATTATGTGATGAATTTGATAGTTAAAAATTAATTCTAGTAATATATACAGTATTACCTGTACACCTCTACCAATTTTTAGAAATAAAAAAATTCTCTTCTCAATCAAAGAGACCAGGATTTTATTTCTTGTGGAAGATTATACTATCAAGATGGATATTATCAGGTATTATAAAATACCAAATTTTATAATATTGAAATTGTAACCAAAATTAGCATTGCAACACTTGAGACACCAAAAATAAAAGTGTGTGTGTGTGTGTGTATATATATATATATATATATTCTTATTTTTGGATAGCTATGTATTTGTATCTTTGATTACAAAATTTCAATGTTGTAGATTTTGGTAATAGATAAAACCTAATAATATCTCTTTTGATTGTATAGTGTTTTCTGGTCTCTTTTTTAGAACCAAGTTAACTTTTTATAAAAGTTGCTGGAGGGGCCCATATTTATGGTCAATACTGAATATGAAATATTTTCATATTAAAATCAGTTAGAATTCATTATGTACAAGGTGTGTTGTTGAAAAAGAAACCCCACTTTAAAAAAACACAACAAAAAACAGTTTATTGCCTTATCTACAACTTAAGATTTTATTTCCTTCAAATTAATATCTCCTTCAAATGTTGATACTTCATTTTGAGTTCCCCCTACTTAATTTTGAAATTCATTTTAAAAGATACAATCCATTTCCTATCTCTTTTTATTTTCTGAAATCAATGTCCTTCCAGGGTTTTTTCAGCTTTGGGAAAAAAATAAAGTTCATGTTGGCCAAATTTGGAGAGTAAGGCATCTGGGCAGATAAGAATTCATAAATTTGTCAGTTTACCAAAAATTCTCTGTGATTTTTATCCATTAATGTGGAAGGTCCTCCAAATTAGGGATCATCTTTGGTAGGTGTTCTTTACACTAGCAAGAGTAGGCTGAACTTTTTAGTATTGGGATAGCAACCATTCTAGGAGAAGGAAAACTGTGTACTCTGCTTATAAATTCACCTTGTGTCACATCCAGCGTGTAGCGGACAGGGTAGTTAAATATATTTGTTGCACCTGCATTCACTCTTACACGTGTAGCTCCAATACTAATGAAGGTGGTATGATGCATTTTTTTTTTTTTTTTTTTTTTTTTTTTAATGCAAAAAGCCAAGGTTGCTTTTACATATTTCACTGACAAACATGCTAAAACATCCCATTGGCATATTGTTTTAAAAGTTCAGTTTCTTTTTGGACACATATTTAGAACTTACCACATTTACTTGTATATAATGTGAGAAATTTAATATAAAACTCAGACATAGTATCATACAAAAACATTTTTGCTGCATTATTATAAAAAACATCTGCCCTGTTGATAAGATTTAGAATATGCTGACTGTATCCCCTGCCGAGAGATAAGACCCTTCTAAAAAAACCAAAAAAAAAAGAGTCCTGGGTATGATATCAAAATGCAACTAAGGGTAAGGCTCCAGTTCTGAGGAATGTGGAGTATCCCTTCATTGCTCTTACTCTCAGGTTCCCTTTGATCCAGAGTGGTAGCACCTGTTTGGGTCCCATCTATTGTTCAAATAGATCTAGTTAAAAATTATTTCTGTTCAATAAAACCTTATACAAAAAAAAAACAAAACAAACTCTTAAGCAACATAAAAAAATGTAAATATGAACATACAATAAATGTGAATCCTTAACCTGTAGGCATGAAATAACCCTATATGGTTTGACATGCTGTTAAAATCAATCAATTTAACAAAACCATGAGACATTGAATTTTGATCTTAAAGGTGAATTTAAACCAAATTTTAACTAGATTTAATTTTTACTATTTAAACAAATTTCAGAAAATTTTTTGAATTGTGTGAGCAGATGTAAAACATACATCTCATTTATGCACTAATTTTTCTGTTAATCACGAGGAAGAACGAGAATGATGTTTATATATTCATGATGCATAAAAAAAAAAGTTACAAAAAAAAAAAGAGTATATTCCAGGTTAAAAACTTAGTAAAGGTAACTCAAATCCAAACTTTTTTAAAGACTTTATTTTTATGATGCAGGTATCATTGGGGAATAAGAAAAGTTTGGGTAAATGGACCCAAGCCTGGCTTTGGCTTTAGGTTACTCTTACTGCATTTTTAACCTGGACTAGTCGGAAAGAAGAAAGACTAACAACCTATCTGCTTTTGAATTAGGTCTTTTATATGTTTTAAAATTTACTGCAATATAATGAAGGTTTTTGAAAAATATGGTGGTCACATTATTTAAGAGAATAAAATTATGATTTTTAGCTCCAAAAAATGGGAGTTAGAGTATATTCAAGATCACATTTGGTATCATTTTAATACTCGTGATCATTTAAAAAATAATTCATTATGAAATGAATGTTTCAAAAGATAATTTTCATTAAAAAGATTATTCTATTTTACTACTTTTGTAGATAATTTTGTTTTTTCATATTTCAATATATCTGAACTATTTTATTATTTTCAGTTTTAGAATTAATGTGAGATTTTTAAAAATGTAACTATATTCTCTCGGTAAAAAATAAGTAAAATGAAAATAATTGTCTACATAATAGTATCTGTCTCAAAATAATTTTTACACTGGCAGAAAATAAAATTGCAACATCCTGACTCTGCATTTCAATTTATGCAAGATTAAACATACATGTGATTTAGTAAATGATCATGTATACTGACCAATACATGTATAGGTTCCAAAGTAAGGGGTGTATCACCAGTACTCAGATTCAAATTTATAATCAGTTTATCCTCTGGTAATATAGCTGGATCAGAGTAGATAATCTCATATACAGGTTCTATTATATATTATGCACATGAAACGTGTGGTATAACAGTTATAGTGTTAGGAAATGGACATGGTGACCTGAGTTCAAATTCTGGATAAAGATGTTTGAATTTTATTTCATGCTAATGTCCTTGGAAAAAGCATGAATTTATCTCTTCTCCCCACTAACTATAGCTAAATGATAGGTCATACTGGGCTCTTTTGGGCAACTTGTGTGGGAGAAGGAAAACTAAATTCAAACCATCACTACTCTGCTGAATAATTGACCTTGTGTCACATCTTGCCTATGGCAGGGTTGGATAAATACATTCATTAATAGATATATACATGCACAGATTCCAAAATAAGGGGTATATCAAAAATACCCAGATCCCCATATCAATACACACTACATCCTACTGACCCATTGGCCAGAGTGTTTGCCAGTGGTCTAGGAGACCAGGTTTCAGTCCCAGGCTGAGTCGTACCAAAGACTCAAAAAAAATTGTACTTGATGCCGTCTTGCTTAACACTTGGCATTATAAGGTACAGATCAAGGGTAAAGTAGAGCAATCCAGGAAAAGGTGTTGTGCCCTCTCCTACACCTCGGTGTTGTAGCTAATGAAAAGGAAGCTTTTGAGTCACCCTCAACTACAGTCACCAACTTTACTTATATCCTACTTGGATATTAATACAGGCCTATACGCTTGAATACATTCATTTGTAGAGATGGCCAATAACAACTTGGGCTATCAAACTGAATACTTTGAAAATGATATCAGAATTTCTACTACTCTAATTAGCAGGGACATACTGTACCCTGGTCAAAATCATCACTGTCCTTTAGAGTGTTGCAATTTTATTTTCCAGCAGTATAAATTTCATACACTGTAACAAATCTTTTATTGAACAGAGGTTAGTATAAAATTTAAATCAGTTTTTCCCAACCTTTTCTTTCTTGTGGCCCAATTTTGGTGTCAAAAACATTTCTGGCCTACATAAGTTCAAATAGAAATTCCAGGTAACAGGAAATACATTTCATTTACAAAATCAAAATTTAGTAGAAAATATAAATCCTGACTAATGACTACACTTTTCCTGATGTCTACTAATTTATCAAGTTGAACTTCTAAACTTTTGTTCAGCTTCACGTGTTTATTTCCTCTCTTTTCAATCTTCAATAAATTACATTTATTTATGAATATATGATTTGCTGCAAATTTCTCAGGTCCACATTGAAAATTATTGATTCAAATGATTTTATTAGAAACATAAATCTCATTTATAAAAGCAAATGTTAAAATTGAATTTTTAGAACACAGTGATATTTGTAAATTATTGCAAAATTTTATTTATTTTCAATTTGAGTTATAATTGCAGAAATAACTAAAGTAATCTATGACATAATGCATAAACAAATCTAAAAAATGAAACTATTGATATCATTAGAGTGAGTCAAAAGTTTTGCAATATTTTGGTAAGTGAAGCACAACTCAACACCTCCATATGCTTTTGTTGAGGTTGTGAAAGTGACCACCCACACTTGATTGTGAGATATCTAGCTAACCTGATTCTCTCAGAATGCTACCCACTAGATTTGCCTGTATGGCTAGAGCATGACCTTGGGATCTATGGTTTTAGGTCTACTTGATCTTGTCTGATTGTCACAGTTCTTGTAACCTGAGTGAAATTTCTTGAAGAACCATCTTGTTACTATACTGTGATCAACTACACCTTTTGTACAACAACTGATTTTGATTGCTTCAGCAGCATTATGACCCAGTTTGAACTTGTAAAATATAAGTTTCCAACTTTGACAATGTTGCATATTCATCTGTGTGGTTTTCAAATTACACAGTGAAGCAATGCACAATGTGTCAGTGCACCAATTACCATATTACCGACCATTGTGCGTCCTTATCACCATTTGAACTGCATTGGTCATATCTTGTATGTACCACAAACTAGCGTGTGCCAAAATATTGCACAACTTTTGACTCACCCTGTTATTTTCATAGAACTGTTTTTTTATATGCTTTATTTAATGTCTCTGAAAAATCCTGAGAAAAAAATCTTTTAGAAGCATTCAGTAATAAGCTGTTTTCTTTTTTAGTCGTTGTCATGGAAGACGATCTGTTATTGGAGTCAGTTCGCCTACACTACAGCATCGATGTAATTCACCTCAAGCTGTGGGTGAGTTTTGTTTTTTTTCTTTCTCTTCTATATTTTGATTGTTTTTTGTTTCTTTTCATATCATTCTTCTTTTCAGTTGTGTTTATGATCTTATTTCTTTTCCTAGTTTTAAAATTCTATAATGTAGGGTTTAGAATATATGTTTATTCTAAAGAACTGATAAAATCTCATTTTATCAAATTTAGTATATCCTAAAACTTTATGTAGATAAGTCAAACAAGATACTGTGTTTGACATTAATAAATATCTACTTATACATTAAACACAATATGACTTGAATATACACAGTATTGGATAACAAAATCCAGACAGCTGACATAACATTTTTTATTGAGACTATTTATGTTATTAATAAGATAGGACAATTTATGGCCAATTCATATTTCATACTGTATCCATTAGCAGAAGACTAATCTCAAGTTAGGTTATCAAATCAAGAAAAAGAAAATTCTTAGAAATTTCTTAATTTTTTATATTTCTGAGATTTTCTTTTTAGAAAATTATGACTTTTCACTACGACTAAGGGAATTTTAACAGTAACAATTAAGGAAAATAATCACTTCCTATTTGTGTTTAAGCCATTGAAGTTTGTGACAATTATAATAATAAAGGATTCAAATTTTTCATTGTCTTTTTTTTTTTTTTGTCCAATTCTGCATACACTAAAAATGATAAGAAATTATGTGAAAGCCAAATGGGTTGGCAATAAAAAATTTGTGAGTGGATGCTTGTAAACAGAGTCATATAAAAACTAAAAAGACAATTCCTCTTGTTATCACTGTTAGTAAAGGTTTCATTTGGTAAAGATGTCTTCATCATTAGAAAGAAAAAAATCTGTATGATGGTTGTGAAATTTTACCTCATGAAACATTCAGTAACAGTGATAAAAAGATGAGTAATTGTCTTTTTAACACACACACACACACACAGAATCAACCATAAATAAATGAGTACACCTTATATTTTTTAATAAAAAGTTAATTTTCTTCTAAACTCAAGACCAACATTTTATTATTTCTAGTAAAACATACAATAAAAATGGATATTATTAGGTATTAGTTATTACCAAACTCTACAGCATTAAAACTCTGTAACTGAAAATATGAAAATGTAACAGTCTAAAATATATATTTATAAAGTTTTTCTTTTAGTGACAAAGGTATTGCAATTTTCTATTTCATTAGAAAATTTCAATGCTGTAAATTATGGTAACAAAGAATACCTGATAATATCTATTTTGAATGTATGTTCTGCAAGCAAAGACGAACACATAATCAACGTTCTCCTATGGACTTCTACACAAGAAAATACCAGTGTGGGCTAACCAACAGAGACTTACATTCATCAGCTTTGTATTGACACTGGGTGCCGTCTAGAGGATTTACCAAGTGTGATGACTGATAGAGGACGGATGATGATAGCAAGTCAAAGGAATTTGTACTGTTGGCATGTGTTGATGATTATGAAAAATGATAAAATCCTGGAAATTAACTTTTTATTAAAAGAAAATATTAGGGATTCACTTATCTATGGTTGATACTGTATACATGCAATATGGCCATATTTTGCTACAGAGGAATTAGAAATTCTTCACTAGGGATTATTTTAACAGCAGACACTATTTATGTTACCATAACAACAGAATTTTTCATTGCTCACCAGGTTTTTAATACACTGAAGGAAAAAAAACTTAGTTTTCAGCTTCTAAGTTGACAGAATTAGCTAAAATGTTGATGTTAATATTGGATAGATTTTTTTCAATATTTGTTTGATCAACAACCATTTGTTGTTTATTTCCTTATAGGTTCTTGGAAAAGTGGAATTTTGAGTTATATGTCATTTGTAATTGATGGTATATAGTTCTTTGAAGAGGGTGGCTCAACTTATTATTTCACAATTTAAAAAAGCAAAGAAAGATATCTTTTATCTGTAAATGATCAAATATATTTTTAAATATATTTTTAAATGTTTGAATTCTTTGAAACCTTCAACTAAAAATTTCAAACACAAAGACACAAAAATGAGGATCAGGTTCAGTATTCAATAGTCATAGTCTACAAGACCTACTGGCTGGCCTGATGGTGAGGTGCTCATTTAATTGAGTGAATAATTCAATGGTAAGGTTCAAATAACCTATTGAATTTTAATAATTATTTTGGTGATTTTTTTTTCTTCCCACTGTCAATAACACTTCTGGTGAAACAAATGATAAAATCACACTATATATTGTTTTTTTTAAATTTCAGACATATTTTTTATTGCATAACAGTCATACTTAAAAATTACAAATGATACAATCAGGCCAAATTATTTATCAAAGCATAAAATACTTCTCTTAATTTCTGAGATTTCACAATTTCCATTACCCATGTTAATACTGGCTATCATAATCAGGATCTGTCTCATCTGGTAAACTAGCTATATTGCGACAAAAACCTTTACAGGCTGAGTTACTTGCAATTGATAGTACATAGTTATGTTTTGTGTTATACCCTTTCATCTAGTTGTCTTAGACTTATACACCTGACACCCTTACACTCTTCTTTGGGACTTTCTTTTGTTTTGTTATCTGGGACTTCTGGTTTGCTGTCACTGGTCCTGCAACCTGGTTTGGTCATTGGGGCACTATTCATGTAACATGTCATGGGCAAGAACAGTCTAGCAGAGTCTATCTTTCTCCAGGTCTGCGACTATACTTACCTTAATCTACAAGCTCACATATCTGCATTATCAAATAATGGCATTTTTGCTCCACTTTTTCATACTTTTAGGTTCATTTATGTGTAGATTTTGGATTCTTTGATTCTCATTGGCCATTGTCAAGAGAAGGATTAGGAAAAATTAAAGTTCAGCATTTAATATTTTTGATTATAGAATTTATCAAAAGAAATTAACTGCATATTGCGTGGTCCGTTGGTGATGTCAGTTATGTTCTTTTGTTTATCGTCGGTTGTTTTGCTCAAGTTATAATTTCCAGAATCTATAATTTCTTATTACATTTGGATTTTCAGAGAATTTTAGATTTTTTCCAAACAGTTGATGTATATCAGTGTAGGTAAGCTTATACATTTCAAAAACATATCTTGTGTTATGAACAACATTTTTGTTTTTGAAAAATTGGTCTTAAAAAGTCTTTTATTACACAAATATATAAAATAATAAATAGGTGTAATAAGGATTGATTGGATTTTATACCATGTCAACTTTTTTTGGTTATTCAACACTAAATCCTGTTTATGCGTATATTAAGTATATATGATTTGTAAGTAAATACTATCAAATGGTCAAACAGTTCTATTTCTAACAATTCAATTTAATGTAAGTCATTTGATTGTTCTCAATTTGAATGTCAAACAGTTCTATTTGATTCATAAATAGGACCATATCAGATGCCATCACTCCGGGTCGGTGTACCTAGGAGCAATGGTAATGAAGGGGTATTCCTCATTTCCCAAATCTCCAAGGCTGAAGCCTTGCCATCAGATGGTTTAGTGACATATCCAGAACGCTCATTGAAGTGGGGGTCTTACCTCTTTGCAGTCAGTGTTTTCTACAGCCCCAGCCAAATGATGACAATTTCCAATGAGCTTTATTTAAAAGTTGATTGTGATGTACAGCCATTTATTTTGTGTTAAAGTTGGATGTCTTCAACTTCAAAGCAAAAAAAACAAAAACAAAACAAAACAAAACAACCGTCTATAACACGCCCCCCCCCCCTCCATTAGACATCATCTGAATTTTCAGAAAATGGATAATAAAATTATTTTCTCTTTTCGTTCAGTAGTGTAAGGGACGTAACTCTTATTTTTTTTTCACTCAGTTACTAATCTTGCAGATGCTCTGGTAGTTGACATTTTTAAATGAAAAATTGGTTGTGACTTTTGACCAACTACCAATTTTTCTTTTATATAACTTTGTATTTCTTTAAATGATTACTTCAAAATAGCTTAATTATTTTTAATAAGAAATATTCATTTCTAATGAATGATTTGAAAAAATTAATTTCTTATTTTTAATAAGAAATATTCATGTCTAATGAATGATTTGAAAAAATTAATTTCTTTGCATATTTCTGTATTTTGACAATTTTGAAGTTTGTCAAAATCTAGTTTAATATTTTTTGTGGGAGTGGGGAAATTAAGGAATAAATTCCTTAAATTAATAACATTTTATTCCTGTTAAAATATTTTACCAAAATGTAATCAAGTGAATTTTACTTGGGTGAGTCAAACGTTTTGCAATATTTTGTCAAATTCAGCAGCTCCAGATACATTTTCTGAAGTCATGAAGGTGCCGAATGACATTGAACTGTGAGATGCTGAGCTTGCTTGATGCTTTCTGAGTGACACTTGCCTGATTTGCTTTTACAGCTTGGAGCATGATCTTAGAATTCATGATTTTATGTCTACCTGAGCCTACCTCACGATCAGGGTTCTTGCAATCCACGCAAAATTTCTTCAATTTTCCGTTTATTATACGGTGATCAACTGTGCATTATCTTTTTGTACAAAAAAATGTCTTTAGTTGCTTTTGCTGCATTATGAGTTCAAACCCATAAAACATATTCCTAAATTAGATTATATTGCACAATCATCTGTGGCTTTCAACATTATATATAGAATGAAGCAGTGTAAAACATGTCAGTGCATTAACTACCATGATATGACCAACTATTGCAGATACCTACCATGGCTTGAACTGCTTAAGTCTTGTGATGTATGCATTGCAAACTAGCATGTACCAAAACACTGTAAAACTTTTGACTCTCCTATTATTAGTAGAAGAAAGAACAACAAAATAACAATCCATCTCATTGTGTCAGTCTCATGAGCAAGTTCAAGGTCGGTATATTTTGTACAAAAGTTTTTAATTCATATTTTAGATTCTTGTCACAATAGGAACTTGGTCTTTCATTTTGACATAGGCATTAATTTTGTAGGTTAAATTCCAAATATTCAAATAAGTTTGAAATACATTAATCTGTAATTTGATATTAAACAGAAGAAAATTTGTCTTATGTAAATTTTCTGTAATGATGTATTTTATATTTTGATCAGGAGACATTGCACAAAGTAGTCATTTACTAAAGCCAAAAGCTTTTGGGGCACCTACCGTAATGTCCAAGAGAAATCTCACCTAGTAATATTTGCAAATGTTTATAGTTAAAGAATCTGATTGCTGTAAATGCTTAGTTAAAAATATTTGTAAAAATTTGATATTCATGTATTTCTACTAGCTGAAGTACCCAGTTCATGGCTGGGGAAAAAAAGGATTTTAGAAACCCCAGTGAATGTGTCCTTATTTGTATTCTTTTATTTTCTGAACTTTTTAATTTGTAACTCTATACTGGTGAAGGGTCTAAAACATTTTCATGTTTTTTGTTTTGTCTCCAATAAATTTTTATTTTTTTTACAATTGGTGTTCAGTTACACAATAATTTTTTAGTTAATAATTTTCAAAAAGCAGAAAAAATTTTAATTCAAATTTTAAAAAAATCGAATGGTAAAAGAATTTAAGGAATAATTTTTAGAATATTCTTTTATTTCAGGAATTTTTCTTTTTTGTTTACATTTAAAATGTTAATTTAGGAAATGTGACACTAACCTAATGAGTGGTTTGAAAGATTATAATTTTATTTTTTTAAAGATTTAAAAAAAAAAAATATGACAAATATTTAAATTCAGTTTTTAATTGCCAGTTAAGTTACAGTGATTGTAAATGTATTCATTTAATTTATTTTCTTTTTTACCCTATGAAAATGTAACAATAAAAAGAAGTTAAGAATTAAAAATGAGTTTATTTTTGGGGGGAGAAAATTTGACATTTTAATTCAAATAAAAAATATTCATTTATTCTATAAACAGTTTATTTCTTTATTTTTTAAATTGTATATGATTGACTAAAAATTTATATATTTTGTTTTAAGAAATATAAAAAATATTTGTTGAAAAAAAAAAAAAAATCAGTTTTTGAGTTATCAATAAACAATGCTCTTATTTAATTTTCCATATTTCTTTTCTTTTTTACCCTCTAAAAATCTAACATTTTTAGGGAGGTGGAATAAAAAGAAGCTAAGAAATAAAAATGTGTCCTTACAATAAATAGAAACTAAAAATTAAAAATGTAAAATTTTTCTTATTACAATTTCTTTTTTTTGGTTTACATTTAAAATACTAAATTTAAAAAAAAGGTACTTCTTGGTTTGAAAAATTTCCTTTTTTTACAATTACAAGATGATAATTTTCATAAAAGCATTAAATTTAAATTTTGTTAATGGAATCCATGTGATATTTAAACATGGTTGTCTTAAATAGAACTGAAGAGTACCCCCACCTTTTTTGTACTTACTTATGAGGAACTGCAAAGAGTCTCACAATTTGCTTGATTTTCAATTATTGAATTAAATCATTTAATCAGTAAAAAATCAAAAACTAAATTTTGTACTTATGAACATATTAACATGTACACATGGACTTCATTTTTCTGAGTAATAAGTTGACATACAAACTGAAACAGACACAATTCCTTTATATATATATATATATATATATATATATATATATATATATATATATATATATTATTATAATAATATTCATAAAATAACAAGTCGAGACTTCTGTTCTTCATTAAATTTTTTCCTTCTGCCTTTCCTTCAATTTTTGTCTTCTCCCCTCCCTTCCATTCTTTTTTCTCCCCTTCAAAGTACTCCATACTTTCCAAGTAGAGCAGTATACAATAAATCTGAAATGTGAATTATCATATATTTCAAGTAACTATTCCTATTTATATTATTGTCATGTGGCATTTTTACTTCTGAATATCTGGTTTTGGTCATTTCTGTGGAAGTTAGATACAATAAAATCACTAAATTGTATAAAATATATTAGTAAGTATAAGTGTATCCAAGATGAAGTTGTAATAAAATGGAACAAATGCAAGTTATCAATCATTGTAACTATATTCATCTATTTTTTTCTCCTCATCAAAATTGTTTTCAGAATCAAGAACAGCCTGAAATCCCTAAAAGACATTCATAAGACGATGCCTGGTTATCATGATATTGGAATTTAATCATTTATTGATTAAAAAAATCTCAAAATAACTCACTAAATTTCAAGGCATTTTCCCACTATATTGCAATCATCATGTTGCTTAGGCTGATTTTGTAGTGTATTTATTTACTCAGCCCCTCACTCACAAGCAGGATATGACACAGTCATTTTTAAGCAGAATCCAGCTGGGTTGAATTTGGAGTTTTCCTTCTCCTAGACTGGTTGCCTAACCAAAGCTAAAGACCCAAGTCTGCCCTGCTATTGACCATTAGCTGAATGAGAACTGATAGATTCATACCCTTTTGCAAGGGCATTAGTGCAAAGTGAAATGCAAGCAGCCTCATCCAGAATATCAACTCCTATTGCCAATCCCATTTTCAACAATGACAATATTATGCTAAATGTGCTTTCCTTGTGTTGATTCAGTCATGTATATCTTTTTACATTTTGAATTCTTCAAATTCACCTGGATTAAGAATTATCTCCCCTTAATTAGTGCCATTAAATCTAAATTATAAATTATTTGAAAAAAAAAAAAAAAGAAGCAATATGCTGCTAAGAGGTTTCCATGGGCACAGAAGATTATTGAAAGAAAAAAGTTCATTCCTATTCTAAATTTGAACAATTTGATTATAAAAGTTAATCACTTATTTATACAAATCGTAAAATACAAGATTGTATATGTATAATAAAACAATTATGTTATAATTTCATTTTAAAGCCTGAATATGAAAATTAGTTATTCCAGTTAGGTAGAAACCACTAAATTTGCCAAGATATCAGGCACGTGCAGTTATTTATAAAAAGTAAGTTGTGTTAGCAATTTACTGATATAAACTGGAACCATTTGACAACACAATTTTATATAACATGCACACACACAGTTGATACTAGTTTATTTAAAAACCATAGGACTTTCTTTTTTATAGTTTGAAGTTTTTTCTCTAGCTTTCTTGTTTATTTCTTTGTATCAGGGTTCAATTGATAAAGTAGTTGTCCCAAGTTCTACTCGCAAGCACTTTTAATCATATTGATCGCCTTTTTAGGTGGATTTTTATTTTTATTTTTTTATAGATATTGTTTGTTTAGTTTGAGCACAGTATTTATTTTGTTGAAAGGGTTTATTATTGGTAGAGGTGCTCAAATAATAACCCTTCTAACAAATATAAAATAATCCTTTTGAAGACAATCATTTGATATGATTGAAAGAGCTAAGAAGAAAACCTACGACATATTCTCTATCAATTAGATCTTGATGCAAAGAAACTAGCGAGTAAGCTAGAGAAAAAACATAAAATAATAAAAAAGGAAAATTCTGTGTACTTTAACCTAGATTGTATAAACAATATATATATATATATATATATATATACACACACACATTCATACAAATAGACAACAAACTTTGTGTATGTCTTTCTCTCATTCATATACACACACACACACACACACACACACACACACACACACACACACACACACACACACACACACACACACACACACACACACAATGCATAATTTTTTTTATGTCTGATGATTGAATATGTTCACTTAATCCCTTCACCATGACACAAGGTCAATATTTAGGCAAAGTACAGTTGGTTTGAATTTGAAGTTTTCTTTGTTGTATATTAGTTACTTTACCAAGACTAAAAAATCTAATCTGCCCTACTGTTTATCCTTCGTTGTCAGAGAATAATGGTTGTGTTTCCAACTTGCCCATGCCAGAGGAGTATTATTACTCTGGGTCTGAATGAACCTGGGAATAATGGTAATGAAAGGGTAGCGCTACACTCTAGAACTGTAAACTCCCCACAAGATAGAAGTTAGTGTCATAATTAGAACAACCCTTGGTAGTGTCTTACCCTTTTCCTGGTGATGCAGTCAGTATATTCTAAATACCACTGATAAGGCAGCTAAAACTTATAATGTTCTAGATTATTCATATTTAAAAAAAAAAACTTCATATATAAAACACATGATGACTTATAAGGACTGATAAAAAATGTGCAACGTATATAATAAAGTAACTGTTTCTAGACATCTAAATGAAATTTAGATAAATCAGTGCCAATTTAAAAAGAAATTATAAAGCTAGTCTCTACTTTTTGAATAAAATATTTTTAGTGAAACACAGAATTGCACAAGTATAGCATCCTCTGTACTCACTAGACTTCTCTCTGTATGACTTTTGTTTGTTTCCTCTCAAAAAAGTAGTAACCGAGGTACTTTCACTAATAGAAAACTTACTGGAATAATGCCAAGGGGACAGTTTTGCAGACAATTTCATTGATTGTTCATTCCTGTTTTGGTAAATTTAGCTTCAGTTTCTGTACATTTTTAATACATTATGTGTGTGTGTGTGTGTATCTGTACACACACACACACACACACACACACACACACACACACACACACACACACACACACAATCTGATCTCACTATTTACTGTCCTGTCAGCAGAGCATAGAATATACTGATTGCATCCCCTGTAAGAACAAAAATGGTTGTTGTGGGTATAACACAAACCTGCATCTGGTGGTGAGGCTCCAGTTCTGAAACTCATTGGAGTCAACCCTTCATTGCCATACTCTGATTGAGAGTCATAGTACTTGTTAGGGTCCCATCTATGGGGGTCAAATAGATCTGAAAATCATCAGTATTATACAGGAATTGTTGAAACCATATCATTTTGCAAATTATTAGTATTTGATAAAAATACTTGAAACAATATAAATATACACAAGTTATTACTATTAAATAGGAATGGATACTTGAAACTAGCATTGTGGGTAGAGTGTTTGCTAATGGTCCAGGAGATTGGGGTTCAATCTCCAGTCGAGTCATATCAAAGATTCAGAAAATGGTAATTGATTCTTCCTTGTTTAACACTGAGCATTATAAGGTATGGATCAAAAGTAAGTTGAGCAATTCAGAGAAAAGACTAGCACCCTCCCCTACATCTCAATGTAGTAGCTATTGAAAAGGGAGCCTTTGGATCACCCTCAACTACAGTCAGCCAGCTTATGTGTATAAATTATTAGTATTAAGAAAAGTTACTATAATTGTTTACAATCATCATTAGTTACTTGAATCCATATTACTAAGTTTGGTATTAAGTAACCTGACAAAGGCTGACATACAGAAAAACCATACAATAACACTATTTAATAATTAAAAAGAAACAAAACATGTGGCAATATAAGGATTTTTTGTTTTGTTTTTTTTTCTAAAAAATTGTCTTATAGAAATTAAATTATTTAAAAAAATTTTTTTGCAACAACTCTTGAGTGTATATTACTTTTTTTCTCTCTTTATCCCTGTCGATGTGGCTTAGAATATCCTGACTGTATCCTCTGCAGAGGGGTATGAAGCCCCCCAAAATGGGTGTCCTAGGTATGATAATAAACTGCATATGATGGTGAGGCTCCAGTCCTGGAGATCTGGGGTACTCTTTCATCATCAGTACTCCCTGATCTACTTGTACCTATTAGGGCCCCATCTCCAAGTGTCAAATAAATCTGTTTAAAAATTATTCATAATCAATAGGACCATGTACAAAAAGAAAAGAAAAAAAAACTCTGGAATAATAACTATACAAAAAATGTAAATATGAGCATACAATGAATACAATTCCCTAATCTCTTGGCATAAAATAACCCTGAATGGGTTGACATGCCATTAGCATCAATTAATCATTGCTTGCTCTCTCCTACTCTAACTTTCTATACTTTTTCAGTGTCACATCCCCCCCCCATTTATGTTTCCTTTCATGTATTTCTTTAACTGAAGTGATTTGAATGGATTTTAGTTGATTCCATTTTTCATTACTGATGATAGTGTTATATTCTGAGTTGTGGGCGAGAAATGCGTATGGTTGCAAAACAAAGAACGTATAGATACTCACAATAACACAGTAATGATGTTATAGAAAATTTTTTTATAAATAGATTAAGTACAGAGAGTAGAATGGAGAAATATGTTCACAGTTAAAGAATGAATTCAGTGGTAGTAGTTACAAAGTTCATGTACTGTACTTGTCTCGTGGTGAAGGGATGGTTTTCTCGGAATTAGGACAGCATTGGTAGCTGCGGCGATTGTTTGATGTGTCGGATGACAGGCGCCGGACGGTGGCGAAGAATCCTTAACACGGGTCGTGTGAGGGAACTAGTCTGACTGATGATTATTTGGTCCGTCTATTTATATATTTTCTGTAGGCTCAGAAACGGCAATTTTTGTGCCCCGCGGGAAGCGTTCCGATTGGATATTTATTAATGTATTTTTTTTTGTTAATTTATTGCAAACGGAAGTTCTGCGTGGAGCCCATGCGTGAGCGACTAACTTTTCATTTTGAGTTGAGAACTCAAAGTGTTTCTCATCTTGTAACAATAGCATTTTAAACAAGCATAATGAATGGTAGTGTAGATAAGTATAAGTTTCATTCCACATGTAAAAACTCTTCTGATTTATGATTGGGACAATGCTGGTCTTTTAGAGAGATTAGCTAACTTGTATGTAATTACCCAACCCCTCTGTCATAGGCAGGATGTAACCCAAGGTCAATTTTTAAAGCAGAATACAACTGATTTTTCTTTGTTATAGGTTATTGTTATATCAAGGCTAAAGAACCCAGTATATCCTTTCTGCTTATCCATAGCTGGATTGGAAAGTGATAAATTTATGCAGAGCTGGATTAAATCCTGTTGAGGTAGGGGAGCACCATAATCATCTAAGTACTTAAAAGATTATGGTGCCCCCTACACACTCACACATATATATATATGGCTTGATTAAGTCCTCTTGAGACCCTAAGCACTTAGAAATTTATGGTCCCCCCGCCTCCGTCTGCAGTTTGTTTGTTTTTAAACATAAAGCCATTAATTTGAAAATTCATTGCATGGTAAATTCAATGATGGAAAAATCTTAGGGGTATCGCCTTTTTTCATTTTGCCCTAAGCATGTGTTTATTTTGATTAATATTTTATTCAGTCCTGGATTCATGCCTTATCACAAAGGCATTATCACAAAATAAAATACAGACGGCCTCATCCAGGATTTGAACTTGGGTCACTGAGTTCACACCCATGTTGTTGCACCAAGTGCACCCTCCTCCTATTAGAGATACCTGTAAATTGTTACTTAATGAGAATTTTTTGGTTGACTTAGCAGCTTTTATAAAATGTGATTTATTAGTAGTTTATTAACTGGTAATTTACCATATAAAGCAATGCTTAGTTTATATGTTGTTGTTTTTTAAAGTTTGTCCTGAGAATGCTACTTTTGTGTGTTTATTTTGGAACTATTTTTCAATAAGCAGTTGACCTGTATATTTTAGTTACTGTCCTTTGGGATGGGCAATTGAAAAACAATCTCCATCTACTTAAGATATAGACTGACAACTTAGAATGTTTCCTTTCAATTTATTATGTAAAGTATTTTTGTATATTTTTTTAATAGGAAACAGAAAACCTTAAAAAATGGGAAGGAAGAATTACTTTTTAGTATTTTCTGTAAAGTTTATTTTTCAATATTTTATTTTTCAGTTTATTTTCAAAATTGAAAAAAAATTTAATTCAAAGTTTATTTTTCATTCCTTTATTGTATTTTTCTTTTTTAATTCTTTTAAAAGTTTTTGTAAAGTTTATTTTCCAGACAAGTTTGTTATATCTGAATGTGGGTATATACTAGCTAGAGTACTCTGCATTTATAGGTTATTTATTTTTTTTATTTTTGTTTATTTTTATTAAGATTAACTGTAAGTGAAGCCAAATTGGCGACTATTCAGCATTTGTTTGATTGTAGAGTGGGAGATGAGGGAGGATGGAAATATGGATGAGGAGTGACTTGGGCGTTTAAAGACCAATAAGATACTTATTGACTTTGGACTTGAAGAGCTCAAGGTTATATGTTGTTGCAAAACACAAGGGAGTGTTAATGTGGGATTTGCATAGAGAAGGAGGGATGTTATGAAAGCATAGATGGGATTTGTAAGATTTGATGAACTGAGTTTTAACTGGAAATTTCTAAATTGGTTGTAGTAAACTGTAGAATTTAACTGCATACCTGCAAAAAAGTTGCAATAAAAAAAAAAGTGACAGACTAGCAATAAATAATAAATTCTAATGATATTTATCTATAAAAAAAAAAAAAAAGACAAAAAACAAAGTATGTCAAACAGTAGTCAAAATAGTTTCATATGTTTAATCTGTCTAGTGGATAAACACTATTAGCTGTGTTTTCCTTTATTTTTAGGAATGTACAAGATTTTTCGGAAATCCTGCTCTTGAATAATACATTCCATGGTAAACTCTTTATCTTATTTTTTATTTGGCTGGAAATAGCAGTGAGTTTGAACTCCAGTTGTGCTATTATGTTCACTTTTGGATTTAAAACCCTTATACTTAGCAGCTTTTATAAAATGGGATTTATTAATTGGTAATTACCATATAAAGCAATGCTTAGTTTATATCTGCCCAATTATTGGTTAAATAGTATCTCTACTGTTCTTCTAAAAGGATGGCTTTGGCATTAAATAACCCATAAAGGTTGATATATCATTAAACAGGAAACTAAGTATACTAAGACACATTTATTCATTTTGGCGATGTATGTATGTGGAACAACAATTATTGTTTGAGGAAATGGACTCAGTGAGCCAAGTTCAAATCCAGGATGAGGCTGTGGTAATTTCTTCATGAAAGGTATGAATTCATCTCTTCTAACATCAATGGGGTAAATATTCAGGCTCTAATCCTGGAACAATAACTGGCCTAAGGGAAGAGAAATTCAGAAGTTCATTTTTATTCCACTTAAAAATTGACTTGTTGTAGACTAATTTTCATCTTCGAGGGTTAAATTGTTTGGCCACCCATAAGATCTATACAACTGAACAATTGCTGGTTTAAATAGTAGAGATGTATTTTTAAACATAAAAAGTTTTGATATGTTTAAAAATGCATTTGCATTTTTGTTAATTGATTGCAATTTAACCCTTTCACTATTGTATGCAACTATAATTGAATTCTTAGTGCTGTACTGTTTTTAAATAGGATCAAATTCCATACCATTTTCTAAGTATATACTTAAATTTCATATCGCATTCTAAAATTTGGGATGAATCCCATGGCATAATTGCTAAAGTACTTGACAGCGGGTTTGAATTCCAGTTCTGCTATTATGTTCACTTTTGGATTTATACCCTTAGGAAAGACATGAACTCTCTTAACTGCCCAACTATGGGTCAAATACTATCTCTGCTGTTCTTCAAGGATGGCTTTGGCCTTAAATAACCCATAAAGGTTGATATACCATTGAACAAGGAAACCAAGTATATTAAGATGAACTCCCAGCAAGGCTAAATTGGCTACAAATCAGAAAAGAGTTACGATGATATGGTAATGAGATGTATGTATTTATTCACCCCTCCACCATGAGCAGGATGTGACACAAGGTCAATTTTCTAGTGGAGTACAACGAGTTTAGATTCAGAGTTTCCTTCTTCCATATTGATTACCATGCCAAGGTTTAAAGAGCCTAGTTTTCCCTACTATTTACACATGGTTAGAGGAAGAATAGTTTGATTCATAATTTTTCCAAGGGAATTAATGTGATATGAAATACAAACAACTTTATTCAGAATTTGAACCTGGGTTGCCTGGTTTATTTCCTTTGACAATAACTGTTATGCCACAAGTACCTCTTTAATAATAATGCAATGTAATAATTGAACAAAATGAATCATTATAGAGTGGGGATGAGTAAAAGAGGAGAATATGGATGAATTAAAAGTGCCTCAAGCATTCAAGGACCAGAACAAGATGGTGCCATCTTCTCACTAAATGGCGAGCCACTGAAATTAGTTAACCAGTTCAAACACTGTCTCATCTACTGAAAACTATATTGACATAATCATAAGTAAGACATGGACTGCTGTTGACAGGTTAGCAACCATATGGAAATCTGATGTATCTGATAAAATAAAAACAAATTATTCCAAGCTGTAGCCATGTCAGTACTACTGTACGGTTGCACCACTTGGACTTTATTGAAATGTCTGGATAAAAAGCAAGATGAGAACTACACAAGAATGCTGTGTGCTGTTTTGAATAAATCCTAGAAATAGTACCCTGTAGAACAGCAAGTGTATTGCCACTTATCTTCCATCTTGTAAACCATCCTAATAAGATGAACAAAATATGCTGGGTACTGCTGGAAAATAAGGTTGAAATCATAGGTGACATTCTCCGATGTATTCCTAGACATAGACACTTCAGTGTTGGCTTATCAGCAAAAACTTATACCAGCTCTGAGCAGACACTGAATGCCATCTTGAAGACTTTTCATAAATGATTGCTGATAAGGATGGTGAGAGGCAGTCAAGCAAATCTGTGCTGTTAGCATGTCTTGATGATGTAGATATTGACCTAGGACTTAAAAACTTGTACCCCCCTCAACACACCCAATGGATTTTTACGTAGTTCTCATTATTTTGACACCAAATTTGACCTTTTTGACCACTTTTTTTTTTTTTTTTTTTTTTTTGTTAGAAAAATGTGACACGGAAATTTGGAAAACTGGAAAATGCACTAGCAAAAAGGTCAAAATTCCAAATGATATTCTAGGTATGAAATTGACACAATGTCAAAAGTCATTTTAGGGGAGGTGGTCAATAGAACTGAAAATCACTGAAAGTTATGTTCTTATCAGATTTTGTTTCGTGAATATTGATTATTTAAGACTTTTGACAGCATATCAAACTCCTATCAAGCTAATTTTTACAAAAATGATGAATTAGTTAAATATAAGAAAAGGAGATAAACTTTTTTTCATGATTTGGTAACTAAGCAAATTTGAAAGTAGCTCAATAAGTCCATAGCCTGGCTACATATTAGCTGAATTTTCATCTGAAATTTTCATTCCTTTATCTTTTATGCCTTCTTTGGCATCTCTACTTATTGGTATCTTCTCACATCAACCTTAAAAAAAATCTTTGCACTGAACATATATACTCTTAAAACCAAATCTATATACAGATCAATATCAGTTAAGTAATTCATCTCATTGTTCCCAAAAATGCCTGCTTAAATTCTTTTTCCTAGCATTTTTTTCTGAAAATGACGCTAACAAAACATATGGAGAAGAAGCTTGATGGCAATTACACGAGAATGCTGCGAGCAATATTAAATAATTCCTGGAGACAGCACCCGACAAAACAGCAACTGTACGGCCACCTACCACCCATCACGAAAACTATCAAAGTTAGACGAACCAGACATGTGGTACACTGCTGGAGAAGTAGGGATGAGCTCATAAGTGATGTACTCCTGTGAACCCCTTCACAGGGACGGGCAAAGACAGGACGTCCAGCTTGTACATACATACAGCAGCTCTGTGCCGATACTGGATGTAACCCAGAAGACCTGCCAGGGGCAATGGATGATAAGGAGGGGTGGCAAGAGAGGGTCAGAAATATCCGTGCTGATGGTGCAACATGATGATGATGACGACTATTAATTTGATTAGGCAATTTGTATAATATTCAATCTGTGTTAGTAATAGAAAAACATTAGATTAACTCTTTCGTAAGCAGAGTGACATTTTTGTAGTTTGGTAGCAAAGTGTAAGGCATTTTCCTAGTGGCTGCTCATTAACCAGTTCAATGTTAATGTATAGAAACATTGATTATAGGCCTCTCTGTATAAAGGTTGTTTTGCAAAATATCCAAATGAAAACTCAGTGCCTTATTGGTTTCATGCTTTTGTACTATTACATACAATTGGTGACCAAATCATATTTTAAAAAAATTTTTCTATATGATTAATGGTCTTATTTGATCATACCCTCTATTTTGCAAATTTTCTGGAAAAAAATTCATTTACAATACAAAGATTAAATAAAAAAATTATCTCTCTGTGACAGATCATTGACAAGGTAGATGTTGAAAAAATGAATTTGTTGTATAAAATGAATATTTTTTCATTATTTGGCCACACTTATTCATGAACTTATATAGACTTTAAGAGAGATGTTAATATCATTTCCTGGGTACAAAATTAAAGTGCATTTGATAGTGAGGCTTCAGCTCTAGAGATCTTAAGTGTGTAGAGTACCTCTTTGTTGTAACTATAGTTCTAACATTACAGTCATTGGTTATGTATGGACTATAAGGAAACATTGGAAAAAGGGTTGATTGAAAAAAGCTTTAATCACAGGAGATACATGAATAAAGAAAACATTACAAACAATACATTATAGAAATGTTCAGTACAGCAAGTGTGTAACGACTCTTGCACTGGTCTGACTGATGCTGTACCAGCCATTATTCCATTTATAGTTGATGGATGAGACTACTTGCACAAAACAAGGGTAGAGAGAGTTAACCAGTCTTTCTACACAATACCCTTCATTGACATTACTCTCAGGTTCACTGACCTGGAGTTGTAGTATCTGTTAGGGTCCCATCTAGGGATCTGTTAAAAAATTATTTGTATTTGATAGAACTGTGCCTCCCCTGAAATAAAAACTCTTAAGAACCAACTATACAAAAATGTTAGTGTGAATATACAATGAATGAGATTCTCTCAACTGTTAGCATCAAATTACCCTCATTGGGGTGACATGCCATTTAAATTCATCAGTCATATGTTATTATGAGAAAATAATTTGATTGTACTTTCTTGCAACTTTTCATTGTTATGATGATCATTATATTTCTTGTATATTGATTTATCACATTATGGAGTGGTATTTTTTTTCACCAAGCTTATTCATTTGCTGCATATTATTCTTGTATAAAAGAATCCTTTATAAAATGTATAGAGCTTTTCTTTGGATATTGATTAGAAAGAATAATGAAAAATTCAATCAATATGACAATTTATTTGCTTGATTTTAGTACATAGACATATTCTTATGAAGTTAAGATTAAAAATGTACTTAAATAAAAGCCAATTGCTACCTTAGAGTAATTGGTTTTTATTGTAGTGTATTAAATGTATGGAAAATAAAATTGCAACAGTCTGCTTATATATTTACTCAGAATGAAACGTATAGGTAATACAGATATATTATAGTAAATGATTATATATATACACCAACTCCTCTGCATGGGCAGGATGTGCCTCAAAGTCAATTTTTTAAGCAGAGTTTAACAGTGCATTATTTTCATTGTGATTTTTCGGACTGTTGTCCTCATTTTTTTTGTTGTTTGTTGAAACACAAGGTTTTAGCCATTGTATCCTCTGGCTTTCCTCAGGTATCCCTTGTTTATCTGGGCATAGAAATGATTCAACCTGGGAAATCATTTCTATGCCCATATAAACAAGATACATCTGGGGAAGGCTTAAGGATACAATGTCTGAAACGTTGTTTCAACTAACAATAATAAAGATGTTGGACAAGAGTCCAAAAAATCACAACAAAAATAATGGACATCGAGCCTCATCTAAAAAATTCAGATGGATTTTAACAGCTTTGAATTCTGAGTTTGCCTTTTCTTTGACTGGTTGTCTAAGCAAGATTAAAGAACCCAGTCTGTCCTACTATTTACCCATAGCTGGATAGAGAATAATTGGATTCATACCTTTCTCAAGGATATTGGTGCGATGTGAAATGCAATCAGAAGGAAAACTGAATTCAAACCAGCTTTACTCTGTTTATAAATTGACCTTGAGTCTCATCCTGAGACCCAAACAAGTACTACCACTCCAGGTCAGAGTGGACCTGGGAGTAATGGCAATGAAGGCCACATTTACCAGATCTCTAGAACTGGAGCCTTACCATCCTATGCAGTTTACTGACTTACCCATGACACT